>JXCR01148816.1:106325-157165 GCA_002079205.1 Phalaenopsis hybrid cultivar
AAAAGAAAGGGAGGTGTGTGGTTGAGTAGAGTTAGTATAATCTTATGATCATATTTTGTTGTAAAGCTATTGTATGATAGACAACTTTTTAGGCAAGTTAACTAATGAATGTTATAGTTTTGCTAAGAATTTTGGTCTATGTTTAAATGCTTTATAAATATATTAAATGATATATTTTGGATCATTTCTATTCAATTTGACTAGTTGATTTTATTAGATAAATGAGTATTCAAGTATTGTAATAAAAATCTATTTAAGGTGAACTTAGGTGAATATGTTTATCTCCAATTTTATATTGGTAATTGGGATGGTAGGTTGTTTTGTGGTGTGATAAAAAGTGTTATAAGATTAACTGTATTTCTAGAATAAATTCTAGATGCTTTGGATTTAGCATTAGTAAGAAGGAAAATGAATATAATCTAAGCCCCTATTATCCCAAAAACACCTGCATTAGCCTCTTATGCATTTCTAAGTACCAACACTAGCAATAGCACTAGTGTAGAAATATATAGATATTACAAGCTATTTTAAAGTTTGAAGCCACATCTACTTAATGGAGTAGATGTTAGAACCGTCGAGAATTGGATTGTTAGAATTGAGAAAATCTTAAATAAAATGAAAGACCATAGTGATAAACAGTTTCTCTTGTAGCATTTATAATGGAAAGTGAAGTAGAGAATTAGTGGAGGACCATAACCTAATAACTTTATGAGCATACCTAAGGAGTAGATTGCTTAGAAGGAGTTTGAGCAAGTGTTTAGAGATTAGTTTGTCCTAACTTCGGCATGGCGAGTAATGCAAGAAAATTTTATAAGCTTAAATTAGGGGACAAACATTGTTATCTAGTATGAAATGGACTTTACCTTCTTATAGAGATACACTCCATAGCTTATCAATATGGCTAATAAAAAGATTAAAAAATTTTTAGAGAAATGAAAATTCATTTGAGATGTCCTTTGATTCTTCTACGTGTTTAAGATTTTGGGGAGAATGTGAAAAGTTTTAATACTTATAGAGTAAGATATGTAGATGGTGAGGTAGAAATAAAAGGCTAGTAAAAAAATAGACCATTAAATATTAAAAATGATCTATTTAAAAATCAAAAGTTTATTCAAAGGCCACATCAACTGCTTTAACAAAGGGTTCAACACTTGATACATGATTGTATCACTTATGAGAAGACATTTTAAGAAACTTTTGTTTAAATTTAGGAGTTATCTATGTGAGGAGCAAAGCCATATAAATAAAATTTTGTATGATTATACATGGTGATAAAGCACTAAGAAGAGTTTAAAAATTAGAGTAAGTTTGGGATGGATGGAATATTTTGAATGATTATACATGGTGATAAAGCACAAAGAAGAGTTTAAAAATTAGAGTAAGTTTGGGGTGGATGGTATATTTTGAATAAATCATCATTAAAGGAAACATGTGAACCATTTTGAGGCAATATAAGAATAATACTAACACAATGTTTTACTTTAACATCTCAACTAAAATACTTTTTGATTTGGTGCATCAACTTTATTTATTTCTGAGTGATTTTGCAATAAATAACATTTGAGTCTTATTTATTTTATCCTTGTTGTCAACATTGTCGCCTTCTAGTGATTATATGTTAGCTAGTACTTCATATTCTATTGAGGTTGTGATAGCTAGTAAAACTTTTGGATCTAACTTGATCATGCTACCTTTAACTGATTTTGAAATGATTTTAGGAATGAATTGGTTGGTAAAATATTATGCAAAATGATAAGCCATTTTACTTAGATCTAACTTCTTGGGTATGGAAAATGATAAGCCATTTAATTTGCAAAATGATAAGCCATTTTACTTCTTGGATATGGAAGAAGTGATAATATCACTAATCAATTTAATTAATGTGGAACTGTGTTTAAAAGCCAATGAATTAATTTTCTTAGCCAAACCAAAACTAATGAAATATGCACATTATTCCACTAGTGAATGAGTTTGTTAATGTTCCCTTGAAGAACCTTCTACTTTGCCACAATTGACAGAGTATAGAGTTTACAATTGATGTTCAACTACAAATGATGTCTGTGATGAAAATTTCTTATAGAATGACTACTAAAGACTTACAAAAATAGAGAAGTCAATATATTTACTATGATTAAATAGTAAAAGCATATGGATCAAAATTAAGCTAGAAAAACTAATGATCAAAATTTTTTTAGCACCAAGTATTATGCATATGGGTAAAGGCTAACAATTCACTAATTTTATACTAATTTATTTCTTAACCACCTTATTTGAGGCTCAACCTAAAGTCTTACATGCCTTACAAAAACCTTTGGTTGATAGGCAACTTCCATACCATGCACCCTTCTAGGCTTAAAATTTTAGCATGCATGCAAGCTCAAATTGTGAGGTAAACCTATTGTGAGAATTTTGTCAAACCGAGGACATGTATGCTTAACTTTTGACAATTAAGAGTACTAATATTTTTACACTATTTTGTGGGTTTTGCCAAAATGAGTCAAATCCTCTCCCACCCCTTAAAAGATAAATTTTATTCAAGCATAATTATATAATTCATGATGTTTCTTTCTCTACATGCTTTTCTTTTATTTTTATTTCACATCAGCCTTTACTCCCAAAGATACTTTTTCTATTTTTTTAGATGTCACATGATGGAAGGCACCATTGACCTTTTGGTTTATTCCTCAACTAATAACTAATGCAAAGCATTTAACTAATAAACAAACCAAAAAAACTGACATTAATTGAATTATATACATATGTTCATTATTTATCAAAAGCCGTTTATGACTCCTTCCTTACATCATGTACAGATCTCACTACTCACATAAACAATAATAGAAAAATAGGGATAAGAAATACTACAACTACAAATTTGATTTTCCATATGGGACAATATATATGTCCCATCTGTACAATCTCTTTAGATAGAGGCAGCATGAGAAATGGACTTATTGCATTGCTAGTTCTTTATGTATCATGTATCTGAAAGAAGAATCATACCTGGACCACAGGATGTAGTCTTCTGAGTTCCCTTTAAGAACTTCATGAATGGTACCTTGTACAGTTTCTGGCATGCACTCCATCACCATCTTCAGAAGCTTAGATATTTGAAAGTAACAATCTTTCATGTAATAGCATAGTATCTTAGGAAAAATGATCTTGGTTTTATTCTGAACCTTTACATTAGCCTGAATAAACTCTTTCCTTGCAAGCTCCAATTCTTGCTGAATATGCTTGGCTGTGTAAACTCGCACCTGAAACCATTTCGTTTCGTAGCAGAATGTTAAGAACATTATCAAAATATCATTAGAGCATAAAGAAGTGCAGACATACAGGAGGATCGGAATACGATCCTTGGGACAATGCAAAATAAGCGAGTGGCTGTGGGTGATCAACAGCATATCGATGTTTCTGCTTCCTTTTCATGAACTTCAAAGATGGACTTAGAAGCACTTCAAGCCACTGCATATTCAATGTTGAAGAAAAAATAATTTTCAAAGTTTCAGAACTGTTATTTCTGAACTACAATTGAAGGTTATTGCGACAATGGCGGACATACTGATGCTTTAAAATGGGGTTGAAAACCAAGGATTGAACTTTGAATAACATAAGCATTTATTGAACGCCCGCCGATATTATATGCTGCCTGAATACAATTATGGCATTATAGCTAGGAAAGCTTATTCAAGAAATTAAGAGAATTTTTTGCAAGTGGAAAGGATGACAATATTCTACCTTGAGAATTGATGATTTACTTTTCATGCGACCCTGATGCAGACCATAAGCCAAAAAACCCTGTAAAAGTCACAAATTTCAGGTGATAAAATGTGCACCATAAAGTTTAAACATTATAGGATGAGAACTTTTTCATGATATATAACTCCATACATGCATAACCAAGGCATTATGAATATTTAGCCAGAAAGCAATCTGGTTTTCATATNAAATGAAACCAGTTTCGTGCTATAATCGATGCTGACGAGTAACTCTAATGAATTAACTGAGGATGTCAGTAACCTAGCATTTTACCGTTAATTATACTATAAAAGTTATATAGGAGTTACCAAGAAGATGTAACATGCTGATTCAATAGCTCAAGAAGTTGATGATCACTTGATTTAGTATGAACAAAAAATTTTTAAATAAATTTTGTGCAAAATATAATAATAATAATTTAGGTACAAAATTAGATGAGCATTTTATGTGATAAGATCATATAAGAAAGCCCATAGTTATATTAGTTTATGATGGCCCATAGTATGAGAAATTCGAACTAGCTTTTGGTTTGAGCAATTCGAGCTAGCCCATGAGATTTCAAAGCCACAATTTCAAGATCCAAAAAAGGACCTACTTTAATTTTCATGACTCTTATTATTATATTTTAATGTGATAATTTTGCCAAGATGGGAATCACACGCACACACAAGGGAGAGTTGAGCATGAAAAACATCAATATAAGAAACAATAAAAACTAACCATAATTGATTGTATACCAAGATCATGGATCATAAACACAGTGAGATTCTAATCCAAAATAAATTTAAGTTAAATTTAAGTAAATTGTTACAATAGAAAGATCAATTAGTTATATAAACTTGATCTAATACCGTCCTATGCGATATCTATCGTACTATATAATTAGTTTTATTTCGGTGCAATTTCAAAAGATATATTTCTTTTAGTACTCCTGTAGGACAAGGAATCATACCTTCTGTGGATTATGACTTAGAAAATGACCGGCAATATTATCTGAAACGCATTTAAGATTGTGGGCACAATAGTTTTCTTTATGCCATGGTTTCATGGCTATGTCCTGTTCAGTGCTCTTGAAACTATAATTGGTTTCTCCAATAGAAGGATCTGATTTAAGCCCATTCTTTCCATGATTTACCGTTTGCTTTGGGCACTTTCGTGTAAGCATTCCACCTGAAGTATGCCTAGAGTCTTCACCGGAGATATTCAAGTCATTCTTACAATAATCAAAAGCCGTCCGATATAGTGACAGGAGATGCTGCTCCAAATGAACAATTTCCAGCTCAAGTGTTGTAATCTCTTTCACAAGCTCTGTAGCAGTCTGCAAAATAAACTACAAATTCACAAATCCTAAAATATAGTGATCAATCATGGCATGAGCTACCAAGTTGCATTTACTGAATAATGATCATCAATCAGTTAAGGACATAAAAGTTAGATGTGAAAATGTCAGATGGGTAAAAATTAGGCTGCCGTGGAAACTTGAGTGCCTGACAATAATTTATGGGCTAATTGTTAGAGTTGAAAAAAAGTTTAACTACTGTTTTATCAGATGCAACTTCAATCATCCTCTAGTTTATGCTCCCTGATATCATATTTCATATTTTCATTCGTAAAGAAATTAAAGAAATAAATTTGCTCTAAAAAACATTTTGAGTTTTTTCCTGTTCATTAATGATTTGGGCTTATATAGAGCCTTACAACATTCTTTACAAATAAATCCCTAGACTTCTTCTATCTTTCCTAGTTACAATCAGGACCCTAAACTAGATACAAATCTCAACCCACTAAGCCCACCTTGTCACATAACCTCACAAATCTAATGAGCTAAGTCCTTTGGTGAGGCAATCAACCACTTGCTCTCCAGTGGCTACATGACTTAGCTCCAGTAGTTTGTTATTCAGTTTTTTTTTTTATGAAGAACCTATCAATCTCCACATGTTTAGTTATATCGTGTTACACCAGATTGTTGGCAACGTTGATTGAAGCCTTGTTGTCATATCACAGCTTCATTTAAGCTTCTTAGTCCACCTTGAGCTCTACCAACAAGGTTCTCAACCACAATCATCTCAGCACCTCCTAAGATCATAGCTCTGTACTTTGCCTGTACTACTGACCTCGCTACTACAGACTGTTTCTTGCTCTTCCAAGAGACCAAGCTGCTCCCTACGAACATGCAGTATCCTAATGGGGACCTACCATAATCAGCACAACTCGCCCAATCAAAGTCACAATTTCCCTCAATGCCTACATGTCTATTCTTCCTGAAAATCAATCGCTTCCCTGGTGCACTCTTCACGTACCTCAGAATCCAATACACTGCATCTATATGGCCCTTCCTCAGATCATTCACGTAGCAACTCACCATGCTTATAGCAAAAGATATGTCGGGATGAGCTTGACTCTGATAGATGAGACGGCCTAACAATCTTTGGCATCTCTCACAATCAACTGACTCTCCTACCTTTGTGCTCAATTTTCTCTTCTGATCAATTAGTGAAAGTGCAGGCTTGCATCCCAACAAGTCTGTCTCTGTGAGCAAGTCTAGTACATACTTTCTCTGAGAAAGAACAATCCCCTCCACTCCACGGTGCACCTTAGTCCCAAGGAGATATCAAAGTTGTCCCAGGTTCATCTCAAACTTTTTGCCTAATATTGCCTTTAACAGAGCAATCACTCCCTCATCATCACCAATGACAATCATATCATCCACATACATGACAAGTATAATAATGTGACCACCATGTAGTTGAAAAAACACTTTGTAGTCGACATTGATCTGTTGATAGCCCATATCAACAATTGCTCTCTTAAACCTTTCCAACCAAGCTCGAGGAGACTATTTCAAACCTTATAGTGACTTCCTAGTCTACATACCTTTCCCACTGTTTGGTTTGTGTTGAAGCCTGGTTGTATCTCCATGTACATCTCATTTAGCAGATCTCCATGAAGAAACACATTCTTCACATCCAGTTGGTGTAACATTCATCCATAATTCACGGTCGGAGGATGTATATTATGACAATGCTCGTCTTTGCCACTGGTGCAAATGTCTCATCGTAGTCATTTCATACGTCTGATTATTCCCTTTCTCCATCAATCGTGCTTTGTAGATCAAATTTTCCTTCAATTTGAAGACTCTTTGAATAAGACTGCATTTTCTTAATGGTATTACGTGAGCTCCTACGTCCTATTCTTATCGAGAGCAACAAGGAACTCTAGCATTGTAGCCTTCCACTCTGAATCCTCCTAAGCTACCTGCCAACAAAGATATATTTAATGTTTTGTGTACAGGTGATATGTTTGAGTATGAGACAAACTGAGCAATGTCATGTGAGAAAACAAAACAATCAAGAGAATAATGATCAGGATAATGGCATGCATTGCTGCGAGAGATCCTAATTAAAATCATGGGGGTGGAGGAGAAGGGAGAAGAATCATATCACCTAGTAATCAGATTCCTTGGTGGATGGTGTAGGTGTCTCAGTAGTCGAGATAGACCAGGACAAGGGACTTGATGGCACGAGTGGCATGGCTGGTACTGCTCCCTCAATCTTTCTCCTCCTTGTATACACTCTTAGCTCCCCTTGAGTTTGAATATCACCACCTTTGGCCCATTCTCCTCCTTTTTCTGCTCTTTCTCAACTGATCTTTCCCACACAATGGAACAAGGCATTGTTCCCACATGTAACAATCTTTCATCATCACTACTATCCCCTCTCGCCTCATACCTCTAGTATTTGGCAAATCACCAAAGGGTGAGGTTATCTCCAGGGTGAAGTACGGTTCAAGTACTCTAGAGGACACATTCATGCCTACAAACAGTTTCTTTTCTATTTGAATCCAACAACCCCTTCTTGATAGTCGAATAATCAACAAAAACACGCTTCAAAGCTCTAGGATCCAGCTTTCTTATTAATGGTTTGTTGTTCTTTACAAAACATACACAGCCAAATACCTTTAATGGGAGGAACTTACTATTATCTCCTTTCAACATCTGACAATGAGACTTTCAATCCAATAATCTTGAGGAAACCCTGTTGATCAATTAAGCAGCTATTAAAATAGCTTGCCCCATAATTGCTTTGGGACATTCATTGTGATCATCATACTTAGAGCTACCTCTAGAAGGCGTCTATTCTTCCTTCCTGCTACTCTATTTTGTGTCGGAGTGTATGGGCATGCAGTTTAATGTTGTATCCCTTAGTTTGACAAGTATTCTCCAAATTTCTTGTTGGTATACTGTCACATTATCAAACCTCAATACCTTCACTATTGCATCATATTGAGTCTGAGTTGCCTTATGAAAATCTTTAAAGCAAGCAAACACATCACACTTATTTTTTATCAAATATAACTGAGAAACATGAGAAAAATAATCAATTAAAATCATAGAATATTTATAATCATTCATTGAACTCGTAAAACAAGGTTCCCAAACATAAGAATGTATCAAATAAAAAATAAAAGAGCTCATATTCCCATAACTGATATAAGAGCTCGTACTAAGCTTGCCAAACTCAAAAGCATCACATACAAGTTTTTTTTTGTCTTTTCATACAACGGCGAAAACAAATGACTCGGTAAATTAAAACAAGAGTGTCTCATGCATTTCTGATTAGCAGCAACACATCCTTCAAACTCCTAGATCCCTCTACTCCAGTACTCTCCACCATAGATGTTAAAGCTAAAAACATCCCTTTTCTATCCAAGTACCAAAGTCCACTATGCCACATTTCAGTCCTGAGTATCCGACTCATCTTTTTCTCTTGAAAGATCACCATAGGAATATTAAATAAAACAACACATTTTAGTTGGAAGATAATGACACTAATGGATAAAGCTTACCAAAAAGGAAAGAGCATGCAAAACATTAGACAAAGTTATAGAATCGACACACCTCACTATACCCCTACCAACTACAGATTGTGTTGTACCATCAACAGTATGGATACTCTCTAAAACTGCTAGGTGAGTATAGAAAAAAACTCTCTAGCAGTACCTATCACATGTTGAGATGCACCAGAAATTACTAGCCATTATGCAAATCTTGTGGTGGAAATAGCAGCAAGAGCATAAGTATCACAAGTACCTTTATCAGATTGAGCATAAGTATCGATGTTACTTCTTGATGATGATGAGGTGGATGACTTCTTGGCCCCATCACCTGCTGCTTTCTGATTTTTGTGTTCACCTCAACATCTCTAGAATCTCATTATCTTTATCGATAAAGACCACACATGTCTATCCCTCGTCCTCTGGTACCATCAGATTTACCTGATTGCTTCCTCTTCCCTCTTTTCAACCACATGACTATTGTCACGGCCACCAAACTATCCACACCTATCTCTCTCTCTCTCTCTCTCTCTCTCTCTCTCTCCTTAGGTAGCTTAGAATAGGCCTTGCTCAGATGGCCTACTTCACCACCGTTGTAGCAATTGTGAATCTCGTCCTGGGCACCTGTCATACCCGAGTTTGAGACAGTCAAATATGATCGCATACCTAGAAGTTCACTCGACTTAGAGTGTAGCCTCATACAACTCTTTCTATATCATCGCACTATGGCCTTATCCAGTGAAGGGATCGTTGCTTGGGCTTGGAGGACTAATCTCCTCGGATCAAACATCATATTCAAATGAGCCAAAAATTTTATAGTCCTCATCTTTGCAAAAATCTCTCCCTTCTTACACCTTTGATCATCACAGCTCGACATCTATGAAAAGTGATCAAGTTGTGTCCACAGTCACTCTAAATCTATGAAGTAATTCTGAATCAATATATCACCTTGTATCACTGCCTCTATCTCATGCTGAATCGGGAACAACCTCACGTAGTTCTCAACCCAAGTATAAATTCTCTTTAGCTTTGCTCAAATGTCTCTCACCATTAGAATTTCATCTACGGATGAGGCAATCGATGAAACCATCGAGTTGAGTAGTCAGGTATAAAGCAATGTGTGTGTGATCCTCTACTCACCCCCTCAGTACTATCACTCTTTGGCTTGATGCCCGTCATGTATCCCTTTAGTCACTTCCATAATAGAGCAGTGTCGATCCGACGCGACCAACTCAGATGTGTGGTGGGTTCATTGAGCTTAATATCCATAAGAGAGAGATCTAGCTTCACCTACGTCGGAGCACGTGTTGAGGTAGTGACTCTTATCAAGATCCTAGCTCCATGTATGAGCCCAACCAAGACCTTCAGAACTTCAAGATCTATCTTCCCAAAAAATTCCAATCATTTATCTACCGCATTATCTCTGTCGCCTGACATCCTCAATCACAAGGATCCAACTCTAGATCACACGTGACTTCTTGCAAATTCATGTGATCCGCTTTGTCGCAACCTGCACAAAGTTGCAACCCCTCCGTCCTCACAAAATCGCAACCACTTTGATCCTTCGCTCCCTGTTATCGAGTGCAACTCCAGAAATAGAGGTCCTGCTCTATTTCCTTCCTCACTCCTAAGTTGCACACAAGACCACACCAGGCCTACCTCCCTGTGCCACGATTCCACGTCGTCTCACTTGTGATCTAGTTGGGGCTAGAGCCCGTTGAGAAGCAAGCAACGTGACTGCTACGTACGAAGACCAACAAAGTTGCTCCCCCCTCCCTACACTTGAAGCTGAAGCATCCTCTATTAGCTCTAATCATGACTACATCCCAAGGGTTCTGCAATCCTGTCTCATTGGATCGTTGAACACTGTAGAAGACGTCTAGGTTTAGGGCTCTAATACAATAAAGAAATAAATTTGCTCTGAAATTTTTTTTTCTATTCATTAATAACTTCGGCTTATATAGAGTTTTACAACTTTCTTTACAAATAAATCCCTAGACTTCTTCTATCTTTCCTATTTACAAAAAGAGCCCTAAACTAGATACAAATCTCAACATAAATATTTCATAATTTGTCATACATGAAGAAGAGACCTTACCCTACCCATTAATACAAAAGAAATAACATTGTCAGGGGCATTGTCGAAGACATAAAAGAAGCCAGCCTTCTCTTTATATGAAATATCTGAATAACAACATTTGGAAAGAAGGAAAAAAATAATGTTGGATCTGGAAGAATTTTTGCAAAATATTAAGTATGAATTACCATGGGAGCTGAGCTTTCATTTGAAAGAGTTGATCTAGCAGAACTAAAACTTGAAGTCATGTTTTGGAAGGAAGGTTGGTTTCCAAGTCTTCTCTCCAGATTTAGATGTAAACTCTGCATTCAAAATAGTAAAGTGTAGAGACGATGAAGTTGATTATGAAATCATGCACATGATTCATATGATAGTACCATGTCATACTCATCATTCAAAATTCAATGAAAGGAACATGCATTCCTAGCCTAACTAAATAATTTCTATCAAGAAAGGGAGAAAATTTGGTGCAGTGATGTACATTTTCAAATTCAAAAAACTTGTACATTTTTCCGTTAAACATGGCTTACAAATAGATGTCTAAATCTCTATGAAACATGAGCACACTCATATGTACACTACACGACACAAACATGGCAATATAACATAATTATAAAAAACAGGGCATGATCCTCCATGGAGACGTTTTTACCTAATTTTACCATTCTCTATTAAAGATAACACTGAATGAAGTATAATATTATCAACAAAATATTATATTGATAAAAGAAAAACAAATTTAAAAATTAAAAAAAAACGAACTTTTTAGTTGAGTAATTAATAATCCATATTAGTTGTCATATGTTTTGTCCATATCAAAATTATTAACTTCAAAATATCAAAAAAATCTAAAAAAATGTTAATTATCATTGTCATCCTGCCTGAGCATCATTTATTAAAGTAAACATGCTCTATGCTATGGTCATCATTAGCACAAGGCTAGTGCCAGCTTTAATGAAACATTCACCTTTACCAAGATAAAAAGGCTCTTCAAGAGAGAAATTAGTAATATCAAATATCTCATTATCATCCATAGTATCTCTATCAATATGTCATAACTTAGTCTCCAATAGAATATACTCTAAGTCTTCCTATACATAACATGATGATTAATATACACAATTAATAAATCTTCTCCCGAATGAGGAGTGATCCAGTTCTTCTCAAGTAAATTGATAAAAGAATATGTAGTCAAATTTTCTTCACAATGAGGAGAAATATGATTGAGCCAATAATTTAGAACTTAACTTTTATCTCCATGAGGAATGAGCTACATAAATCGTCCACTAAAATTTTTATCCAGTGTCATTAAAAGTTATGGAATCATGATTAGTAAAAGCACTACTAAATCAAAATATGTTAGAAAATTTCAAAATGACCATTAATCTAGCTTCAATGTTTGAAAAAAAAATCCTTCAAGCATTTGTTCGTCTCATTTGATATCTTCATTTCCTTATATGGACCAAAATCTTTTGGAGTTTCACTTAGCTGATTCAGGCTATAATTATTAATAAAAGAATGCACCTAATAAGTTGCATTACTAATTATTAATGAGGTAAACTAAGAGTAATGAGAAAACTAATGGTTATCTAGAATTCAAAAGTGAGCTAAGCAATAAATGAGGGTGTTGCTTTTGTTCTATCTTCGTATAAGGAACTCTTGTACAATTTTAAGAAGTGGAATTTGTACACCATAAGGGTATAATCGCTCAAGTAAAGGAGATAGTAGAGGCCGGGAACGAGCTTCCCAAGAAGAGTTTAAGAAAAACAAGTCAAGCTAGTTCAAAGTGCATTCACCAACGAGATCCCCAGAAGAGAGCGCTCGCAATCGCTAGTCAAGTTGAGTTCAAGGTACTCACCCTCCAGGATTGAGACACACTCATCAATTAAGTATAAGAAAATATCCACTAAACTCAATGAAGAATTCACCAGATCAAGAAACTCGCCGAGCTAGCTCAAGTCAAATAATCGCCCAAGCCCAAAGAGCTAGCCAACCACTTTTACAACTATGAAAACCAACCACAATTCCAAGTTCAAATCTATACATAGACTATATGATGTGTAGAAAAGAATATTTAAATTCCTTTATATTTTACACATTTTAATAGATAAAATTGTACTTTAAAGAAAGATATTTTTACTTTTTTCTTGCAGATACAACAGGTTTTGAAAGTAGAGCAATGTGAAAGAGACTTGGAGCAAAGGAGCGTGCAAGAGACGAGTGCCTAGGCATCGGTGTCAGCTTGGCAACCTGAGCCAACCACTGGGCGCCCGCCTGAGCTCCCAAGCCCAATTCTGCAAACTGAGAGACTGGCGCCTAAGCGCCAGAAACTGCCTGAGGCAGTTTTGAGCAGTTCGACCACCTGTCATGGGAAGTTATGTAGACGGCCAAGTGGGGGATGGGGGGGGGGGGTTAATATGCTTTATGTTTAAGTCTATATGATGTCAATGTATGGGAAGAAGAATAGATTGATGAAAGTTAGGGTTTGATTGAGTATTTTGGGGAGAATTTAGTGGTGAAGTATGAGAAGGTTATGTGTGCTGTAGATTTTTGTTCCTTCTTCTTCTTGAGTTGAGAATAGGGAAAGACTTCAGGAGCAGCACTCAGGGAAGCATTTGGTGGAGCATCTTTAGGTTGTTGTAAAGTAAAGAAAGATAAGTGATTGTGTACTTCATTTGTTGTATTTCTTTAAACACATCATTTAGTGGAATTCTTTTGTTTTCAAATAAAGCTTTGTGGTATGTTCTTCATGTTTTCTGAGTGGTACTCTTTACCTTACCTTGTGCTGATTGAGTATAATCAAAAACATGTTTATAAGCATATTCATAAGTTGTTTATCGTATGTAATCAGAGCAGTGTAATTTCATTGTAAAATCATTTCATAATAAAGTCGTTTGTAAATGTAACGACCTCAACTATTTTCATGTTCTGTCATCATGAATCGTCACTCTACCTCAAAGGTCTTAAATTATCAATAAAATTCCCCCGCCCTCAATATAGCAATTTATCAATAGCCTCTTGATACTAACAGTTCCCTACTTTCTGCCACCGTTTAATCAAAATAGTTCCAGAATTTCGTCACTGCTTGAACACCAAGAGTCAAGAATATCACATCCCTGCAAAGCATACTTACAAGCACTCATATAATAGTCTACCCATAATAATTTTGTAATATTTAATCAAACATAATACTTATAAATAATATTCATAGATATTCTTATACATGTACGAATCATAAATGAATAGCTGCAGTGAATGATAGCATAACATCACATGTATCGTAAAAGAAGTCAACTTACATTCATACATTTCAAGCAGCTTTTCAACTACAATATATAAAAGTCTAAATGTAACAGTGTCAAATACAAAATCACATAAAGCCTACAGAATGTTATTTTTTTTAATTAGCACAAGATTTATTCACCTGACTTGACAGAGCGGACCAACAACGAGTTTTCTCGCACTCGTTTCAAACTCACCGCCTTATATAAACAACCTGAATAACATAAGCATCATAGGAATTCATGAAATTTCTAGCACATAAACATGCATTAATTTCTAGCACATACCTCAAACGGATTTTTCAACATAAATTTGCCCTTCCTAAACAGCCTATTTTCTTCATAACTCTTCCTAACACCTTAATCTTCACTTCCCCCTCACTGATTACATGCTAAAACCCATATAGAAACTTGCAAATCACTTTTGACACTTCCTACACAATTTTGGCGCCTCCAATGGCTATCGAAATCTAAAAATACACAAAAATGAGGCAAATAGTAAAATAAAAGTGTTACGAAGGAACTAAAGTCTCAAATAGTGTGAAATATAGGTTCTTGATACACTAAAAATATATGCATTTTTAGATCCATATTTTATACTTATTTTTTGTGATATTGCACTTTAATGAAATGTATTTTGATGTTTTCTTGTAAGTTGTTGATTTTTAGGGCTTAAAGCAAAAATGAAGCAAAAAAAAATGAAATTTGGAGTCAAAATGACATTTTGATGAAACACTCAGCGCAGGCAGCGCCAAGGTCAGTGTCGACGGCGCCGAACAACCGAAAACTGGAGGATTTTTACTCAGCGCCGATGGCGCCAGACTAGCGTCGACGGCTCCAAAGGCGGTTCAGACCCCGTTTCTAGAAGGTTCGATGTATTTGGAGGATTTTTGCAGAAAAGGGGTTCCTCTATGTTTTTTTGCTCATCTACGTTTATTTTTCGCTCTACAACATTCCACCACGATACATTTCCATAATTCATCTTCATTCCACCACATATTGGAGTCAATTAGTAATTTTGTTTTCATAGTTTAAAATTTTTGTGGTGAGATTTAGTGTGAAACTTTTTGTAAGAACGTTAGAGAAGGAGAAAAGTGAGAGTTGTTTTTCTTGCATTTCTAAGGAAAGGCTACAAATGATTTACTTTGAGAAAGAGTTCCAGATAAGTTTGTTTGTTTATTTAGTGTTGTATGAACTTTCTTTTATATATGAAATTTGTGTTTTGTCGTATCTTTGCCATGAAGTCCGAGTAATTTCCTCTATCTTTCCCCATACTCTGTGATATGGAGAAATGAAGAGATAATATGAATGTGTCAAAATTAAAATATAAAATAAATTGTGATGATTTTTCAACTCCGAACTTAATTTACTTTTCAATTTGGTCAATTGATTTGTTAAAATATGTTGTGAAACATATGATCCAGGAAATAGAGTATGCGTTCTACAACAGAGTGAGGATCACATTTGATTTCATGAAGGAGAAATTTGTTCATGAAATTAAGTGCAAAAAATAATCTTTTTTGGGTGTAGAATTGGAGAATCTTTAGGGTGACAAACTAAAATCCATAATTTGGTCTTAGTGTTTAAAAACTAAAATGAGAGTTAGCCTTCAGGTGAAGGGAAGTAGGAGTTCTGGAGTGGGAGCTGGTATCCTCCTAGCCTAGCCACGGATTTAGAGACTAAATCTAATATTAACCAATAATTTTCTATGCACTATATCAGGGTAGAGAATTAAAATTGCTCCTATTTGGTACAATACATATTATATACATTTATCTCATCTCATTTCACCAGAATTTTATTGTAGTAGGAAAGATATTTTTTCACATAAGAAATCTTCATTACATAAACATAGTTAGTAGATTAACAGTTATTATTCAAAATTTGCATTTTCATTTGGCTAATAGTTAAATAATTTAGTTTGGTTAATATCTCAACATTCGAAATTAGAGACAATGATTTCGTTTGATTTTCTGTAAATTTCTTGTTAAAATTTATCATTGCTAACTTACACCTTCCCCGTGAGATCGATATTTAGAGCTTAAATAGAAAGTTTATTATTACTTGATAACGATACGTATACTTGCGTGGAATCTCATTATTAATTACCTATAATTATATATATTTTACACAACTTACTTTTCATACAAGGATCAAGTTTTTGACGCTGTAGTGGTGTCAACTTCATAAATCCTTACATAAAAAAATCAGGATCAGTTCTTACCTTTCAATTTCGCCTTGAACCCCAAATCAAAGATTGCGGCTCTCTGGGGTCATCTGGATCGAGCAAGAAACAGTGTTTGCGCCCATGCTATAGTGGACAGGAGAAAGGCTTGGGGAAAAGAGGACTCGGGAGAAACTAGAGGGGCCCAACAATTAAACAGTATTTAAGGTTGACAATCAGAATTATATACATAACACTCAATTCCTGATAAATAGATATTTATGCACATCAAGTCTCAACTATGGCCAATATTTTAGATAGAGAGATAGATACATACGTACATATGTAAATACATACATACATAGAAACATACATACGTATGTACGTACACAAATACATAAATATAAATACACAGACACAGACACATACACACTTTTATACATACATATCTATATATAATTACTTAATTGTATGTATAAAAATATAAAAGTATGTACGTATATGTATGTATATCCATATGCATGTGTGTGTGTGTGTGTGTATAAACATGTATGCATATATATTCCATATGTATGTACATATGTATGTATGTCAGCAGGTAGGTAAGTATGTGTGTTTGTGTATCTATATGTATGCATGTATGCTATTATATCAATCAATTTCATCATTTAGTAAGTTTTTAATCATAACAATCATACTTATTTTAAATTTCAATACAACGTTAATATCTATCATATTCTACATTTCTATTATCTTTTCAAATAAATGAACGGGAAATAAATGAACTAGTTATTACTTATTACAATATAGTGACATTATCTCCAATATCTCAAAATAATTAGAACACTTTTATTTCTAATTTATGTCTAAATATTATATCTTACTATCTCTCAAAGTTTCTAATTTATTCCTTATATATTTACAAATTTAAAAGTAAATTAAATTTGGCTTGGTGAATATTAGAGAAATCCCTCCACTTACCCTCGAACTGATGATTAAACCCAATCCCCAATTTAGTCCACCTACTGCTATTATTCACCTTCTTGATCTTAACTATTGCTTGGCCTTTTCTTTCACATAAATTGCTCGACATCCCTAGTTGTTCCTCTCAAATCTGCTAGAGCTTGTTGATTGTCTACTAGCATGAGTTTGTTTGTCACTCCTGTTCATGATCCACGCAGTGATTGACCTTTATCTCTTCTCCCATTCATCGCTCGATTATTGCATCTCTTATTTTCTATCTTATTCCTTTAGCTTGTCACTCTTATAAAGACAAATCAATCACACCTACTCGCTTTGTATCACACTCTGTTTTCTTTGCTTTGTCCCTTAATTTGTCTTCCTATCGTTGGTTCATAAGAGGCTTTGTCCCCCTTTTAAAAATTTACAAGTGATACAATCTTTCAGGCTTAAAAAAAATTTCATCCTCAAAATTTGCTCATTAATTATATGATCTAATTTGAGCATTGATTATATGATCTAATTCAAATCTCTTAAATTTCATATTAAATTTTTCTGTTAATTACTTTAAGAGCNCATTTTAAAAATTTACAAGTGATACAATCTTTCCGGCTTAAAAAAAATTTCATCCTCAAAATTTGCTCATTAATTATATGATCTAATTTGCGCATTGATTATATGATCTAATTCAAATCTCTTAAATTTCATATTAATTTTTTTTGTTAATTACTTTAAGAGCTCTTTGACATGATTATCTTACTAAATCCTAAACTTTGAGCTCTAATTTTATTTTTGTCATGACAAACTCGAGAGATTAGAATTCATAAGGCAAGAATAAACAATTAGATGGTGAAATATCAGTAGTTGTATTTTCTATCACTAGCAATTAATATCCTAAATAATCGAAAGAGCCGCTAACAAATAAAATTTAATTTCAGCATAAACATAATATAGTTGTGAGTGGAATTACTTTTTCATTATCTTGGTTGCATTTTTAACAAACATTTTTCTTCCTATTACTTTATTTCTAATTCAAAGTTTTAACATGAAAATATTAGTTTGCAACAGTGAGTTATCAACAACTCAATAAATATTCAGTGAATACTCATATCTCCAAAGTTTTAGTATGAAAATATTAGTTTGAATTATCTTGCTAAAACAAGACACCTTAATTCCAAATTTTGCCTTTTAAATCTTGCCCCGACAGTTTTTTTTATTTTAGAGTCATACCCTTCAATCATAAATAAATGTCCATATGACTGTGAGGTAAAATATTAGTTTGAGCCACTGTGCTCAAAAGAAGGGAAGGGAACCTACTTGAAAGTGACAATTTTTTTAGTTTTAGCATCAAACTTTTGCACTTTTTAAATCTGTGTGGATATTATTTTAGGGCATGATCGAATGTCTACTATAAATTGTCTAAGCAAGTGGGCTCTTACCTAGAATATGTTCCTTATGGCATTCAAATTACATATTGTCTTTCGCTTCAATAGCTTACACTGAAAAATTTAGTAACAAATTCCCATGAAATTGTTGACTTCACTTTTATGAAATCATTACCAACCATATTAGCGTCCAAGTTGAAATTAGTTATCTTATCAAAATAATAAATAAAAAATGAATATTTATTGAGAGAACAAATAATAATAATAACAAATTCCCATAAATATGTTCCTTATGGCATTCAAATTACATATTGTCTCTCACTTCAATAGCTTACATTGAATCATTTAGTAACAAATTCCCATGAAATTGTTGACTTCACTTTTATGAAATCATTACCAACCATATTAGTGTCCAAGTTGAAATTAGTTATCCTATCAAAATAATAAATAAAACATGAATATTTATTGAGAGCACAAATAATAATAACAAATGATGAACGGTAAATGGCTAAATATTTCTTATAAAACCTATAATCTTTTTTTTTTGCTCAATAAGAAAATAAGAATGAAGATCCTAAAACCATTTTCATTTTATATTTTGTAAATAAAGAAAATATTAAAACAAAAGTACTACTATGTAGCTTTTAATCAGAGTCTTACACTATTGCTAACCTTAGGTGACTTACCTTCAAAGAAGTTTGACTTCGGCTTCGATGCAAAGCAGAGTCACGGGATTTAGGGGGGGAAATGAAGTCATTGACTTCAAGAAAGGTGGAGACGCATGATCAATGAGAGTGAGCTGACGTGTTTGACTTCGGCGAAAGTGAAATGTGAGACTTTGAGGGTAGATTAAGCAAGATTTGAAAATGCTAGTAATATTATTTGTTTGGTTTATTTAAAATTGAATACGATGTTCACACTTTATACTCTATACCAAGAATGAAGGTAAATAATATATTACATGCGAAGAACTTGATTGAATGATGATTTAAACAATGGTTGAATTATCTCTGAATGATAATTAAATTCTCATCAGATCATCTTTGAATAATAATCATAGCATGATCAAATATAAATTGAAGATAATTCGATCATTGTTTAAGGATTTTTCAATCATCGTTCGATTATTATTTGAAGATTATTCAAAGATAGTTTGATCTTTGTTAGATCATGTTACAAGCATAGTTTGATAATTTTGTTGACCTCGCTTTCGGTTGAGGTGTAGTTTTCCCCTCCTCAGTAGTGTAGGATCTAGTCGTAGGACCTTTCTGTCGACTACTCCTAGAAAACTAGTGAAAGAGCCCTCCTCGTTAGCAATTCTAGATTTTTCTTCGCTCAACTTGACGTTCCATGTAGTAGTCTTAACCGCTATTGCTTAGTAGGTAAGACTACTCCGAAGGAACTCAGGGAGCATTCCTATAGGACTGCCGGCCTTAGGATTGACTCTACTCGTTGATTTGGCGCCGCTGCGCTCTTCGCCGTCCTGTTTAATCGAATTCGAGCCGAAGTCTTGATAGGATTTAGACCGCGACGCGTTTTTAACCCGATCGACGACGAGGTTGCTCGGACGACTCCGGATGACGAAACGGACTGCGCCGACGCTTCTGGAACGTAGATTTTGCTTAAGAGAGATGTTTGTTTCGTCGCGAGGGCATTTCTAGAGAAGGAGATTATTTTATTATTATAAATAAAACTTATAAACCTAATCCCTAATTTCATTTCCCCTCTCCCGTTTCCGTCTCTCGCTCGTGCGTCTGTCCCTCTCGCATCTCTGCTCTGGTCGCTGTGGTCCCTCGCGTGACCCCACGAACTCGAGCCGTTGGAACGAAGGTTCCCGTGCTCCACTCGCAATCGCCCATTCCTCCTGATCATTTGCTGGCTCCTCGAGCCGCAAACGGTATGGCTCCCCCCTGCGCTCGATCTCTGCAGCATTTTTTTCAATCATTCATCTTATTCTTCCCTTAGCGTATATCAGAGCTCCTCTATGAAGCTTCAAGAGGGCCGAAAATCATTTCCAAGGGAGGACCTTTCTCTATTACACTTCTCTACTCACTCTCTTAAGTTTTTTTGAACTCTCCTTGTTGCTAGAGAGAGGTGTTGGCTAGGGAATATTTTTCTGCAACTCCTTTTGTGATTCTACTTTAAAGAGGTACTTCCCTCTCCCCCTGTGCGTTGCCTGTGTTCGACCCTGCTCTTTACCGAGCCCCTGCGCTTTATTTGTGTTCGTCCATGTTCTCTGTCGAGCCCCGTTAGCATGCTAGAATAGGAGGATTACTATTTGCCTCATTCCTAAACATGTTCTAACTTATTCTTTATACATTTGTTATGTGAGAATGACATTTAAAAGCTTGAGGGTATGTATTTCCTTCTCCCTCCCTTTCTCTATGCTTTACTGGCTCTCGGTTATGGCCTTGCCGAGCCTCTGATGATGATCTTGTGGTGTGGTGCTACATGCTANATATATATTTGTGGGTGTGTGCGTCTGTAAAGTACTTGGTACTCATAACTACCTTTAAAAACTATTAAGCAATTTATTTCAGTTACCAACCAAATTGATGTTGTTGAAGCGGCATCCAAATTGCTCTTTTTTTTTTCTTTTTAACTGATTGTGTTTTTTGTTCATTTGATTTGGAGTAATTGACAAGTTAAACACTTTAGATTTAATCTTCTTCTTTCTATGATTTCTTTGTTTCTTTGACAAGTTAAACACATTGTGAAGCGGCATCCAAATCGCCATTCATTTTCATTGAACTGGGAAGAAATTTGGTAATCATTCATCACTAAAGTAAATTAAATTGAAGATGTTAGTCCATTGTGGATTTAAGTGGTTCGTAGGCTGTTCTTGTTGCTCATATGTTGTTTCAAATGACTGACACTACATTCTATTTGTAATTTAATAGTATCCATCTTATTTAGGGTATAGAAAGGTGCCTTTTGTATACAAAAGGGTACCTTTAGGGTTTCTAGAGCTTTTTATGTGTTATGCGTGCAAGCATAATTGTGTTTTATTATACTAACAATATATATATATATATATTATGAAAAGCCCAAGGGCTGATTTTATTGAAATAGAAAAGGATACATAAAGGTTGTATGAGAAGAGCCCAAAGAAGGCACCCTACCATAACATACTAATACCAAAAAAGAAAAGATACAGATAGACTCAATAAAATGTAAAACAAATTTAAAACATGCAGAAAACAAGTAGCTAGGGACGAGTCAGTTTAGTCCTGTCTCTTCCTCTAGTTTTAGGAGCGGAATCAGATAACAAACTTTGAAGAGTCGTGCCATTGTTAGGAGTCACCAAAGTATCATCCATTAAGTTTCCAAGTTGGAGTGAGCCCCCAACACTCTTCTTCCGCCGAGAAGTGTAAACCTGCCATTCTTCATCGGAAGACATGGTTCATGTGATCCTCGATCTGATTTGATGTTAGCACCGCAGTAGGAGGAAAGACAGTCGTTGCCACCACGATAGGTTCCAATGTATGTGAAGTGTGCATTGTTACCTCTGCACCTGATGCTACCTGAATAGGAGCTGTGTGACTATCATGATTTTCAGTTCGAACATTATCCGTTGTAGTATGATCAGGAGAAGAAATCCCAAGTGCAGACACCAAATCCTGTCTTGTGGTAATTCTTTTCTCAGGTTGGCTGTCATCAGATTTGCTAGGAGCGCGTTCAGGCATATGAGGTGCACTAATAGTGTGTTCCTGCTTTTGATTATTAGTTCTCAACTGTGGGTGCAATCTGAAATATTTCTCCTGCGGGTGTCCAAACATCTAGTAGTGCTTGCAGTGGTATGATTTTTGTTTCATAATGATTTTTTTGCCAATAACCATTGTGAGCAGATCCAAACCAGACTTCTTTTACATCTGGTAGTGTAATATATCGTTCAATCAAAATCCTTGCAATAGAGGGTCTTGAGAAATGAACTGTAGGTAAGTCTACCTGCAAAGGTTTTCCAAGTACAGTCCCAATTGCATATATGATAGGCAGATTAAAGAAATGAAGCTTGAGTTCAGATAATGAGAACCAGATAGGTACAATTGAGAGTTCTTGACTGGGATCAAAATTGGGGGTCCATTTGAGCAATTTCATATATATATATATTCATGTGAAGCCATTTTTTTTAATGTTAGTCAATTGTTCAAAGGCTCCAATAGAATCAATGAAAGTAATTTTTGTTTCTCACACACACAAGCTAGCTTCTTTATGGTCTTGGGTGAAATCAACTTCCTGCAAACCTAAGTGATGCAATTGGAATATCACTGCACATAATTCTTTGTTTAGCTTTATTTGTTTTTTTTTCCCTTATTTGGATTTGCTACTTGCTTAAAAACTGGAGCAAAGTCAAACAACATAAATATGTAAGCATAAATTGTGCTTACAGAGTTATAGACTTGATATCAATTTAATATAGGTAATATATATATCATGAATTTACAAGTTTTTCAACCAACTATTGATTATTATAACTAATATTTTTGTGTTAGACATGTAAATGTATAGAAATTGGGTTGTATGTATGTAAATGTCCCTTAATTTATTTATCCGCTATCAGTATAGTGATGGTTTTGGTGGCTGTGATGAGTTAAAATAAAGGGGATTTAAAATCCTCGGAAGCATGCTTGTAACTGTTTCTATGAAGGATGAATAAATTCGTTGTGTCGTTCAAATTGAAGCTTTTTATCACCTGCTAAGTATGGAGCAGCTTGGAGAGGAAGAACGTGGTGCTTCACATTGCTTATGGATGATGTTGTTTTACATATGCATCCTTATAGTTGCAAACCTGTGGCTTTATTCACCCCTTCTATCCTCTTTTGTATCTTTTTCTATCGTTCTCTTCCTCTCCCCCTANAGTCTTTAAGTTGTTTTATGGATGTAGGGTTTAGTTTTTACTGTGTTGATTTCAGATTCATGCGTGAAGTCTTTTTTCTTTTTGTAGGTTGTATCCGATGAGGTGGTGGTGCTCCGGCTGTATCCTACTTTGAGGTTGTGATTGTATTTATCTTTTTTATCTTCCATACTCCACTTCTCGTAGCTATCGTTCACCCCCAAAAACTTCCCTCTGCACTGCCGACCTTTATGCTGCAAAAATCTGTTGTCCACCCCTCACGGTAGCCAACTGGCAACTGTACATCAGCTACCTTGCTGTCATGACCCTTCCCATTGCTGCCAGCGCTTTCCCGCTCGCTGTCCACCCTCCGAAAGTGCTAGCGAGCCTTCCCAACCCCCACTTTCCAAACTACCTCATAAATGTCAACAAACCTTCTTGCCACTTTAACCTGCTGCCTCACTCCTCCAATTTACCTTCCAACTCCTGTCGACCCCTCTCCCGCATCCACCCTTGTTGTTGCAAGCCTCCAGATCCACCGGGCCAATCTCCACCGCCCTTGAGATACACTTTCGAGGTGTGTATGTATCGTCTTATGTTTTGTGTTTGTTATCTTGTATTCTCTGTTGACGAATCGTCGTTATAACCGATTATTTCAATTTCAATAATAATAATTATGTTTTGTTTTTGGTTTGGACTTTTTCTACCAACATCAACACACACACACACACATTTGTATTAGGGTTTGAAAATGAGTCATTGATTCAGTTTTTTTTCAGGACAGCCGTCGTCGTCCAGGTTCTCCCTTTTAGAGTTGTATCTGAAAGTAAGAAGACGCTTCGGCTGTAACTCTTCTTGAGGTGATGTTTATCCACCCTTCCATGTTTCCCCAACCTTCATCCCAACCATCTGACTTGCTGCTGCCCTTGCCATAATTGTTCTGCTTGTAGTCTTGCTGCTGTCCAGCTGCCGCCCATCCCTTCCAGCCATAGTTTTTTTGCTGTCGCCCCTTTCTAACTACGTTCCATATGCCACCACCCTTCCACCACCCTGCCACAGCCTTATTGCTGCAGTCCCACACCACAACCTTGTTGCAACCCACTTTCCAGCCAGCTAACAGCCACCTGTAGCCTTCCCTGCTGCTGTTGCCCCTCTCCTTGTTGTTTTTTGACCATCCAACCATCCATACTTACTATTCCTCCAGTTGAAGTACCACTACCTTTCACCCATGCCCTACTTTGATGTTTGTGTCGTGCCTTTTGTTATTTCCTATTTCGATGTGTGTTTGCTGTAATCTCTATTGGTTTTTTGTAATAAAATGTTGCATTTCTCGTTGCAGTTTGGGTTACCCAGGATCATCTTGTTTGTAGTTTTGTCATTGCATTCACTTCGACATTGTCGTTTCCACAACCTCACTATCTTTGTTGCTTTTATTTCTTAGTTTCTCAAGTCATTAGAATATACGCATTATTATAGCCCTTTTATAGAGTTTCCTTCAAATCTGTAGGATATTCTATTAAAGTAGAAGTTATTTACCTTATGCAACTAATTACAAGTTAGTTACATTAATTGGTTGCATGAGTTTAGTTTGTATTTAGCGGGTTTACAAAATTTGCAGATCCTAAATTGGTTGATATAAGTGGAATGAAAAGCTTGATTCCACATGGAACTGTGTTCTTTACTTTTAATTTAAATTTGCATCTTAATTTGCCAAACATTGTTTTATCACGTGTAATTTTTTTAAATATTTGATTGAACTCTGACCAAATGTGTCTGAAACATGGTTTTTGTGGAGGCTAGTTTATGGCCTGCAAACGTTTTTTTTTAATTTCTCATGTAGTTCGATAAGATATGTATTACTGAGCTAGAATATCTAAATAAATTTGTAGGAGGCACGTGCTGCCGGAGTTAAATTTTTGTGTTTTCCCGAGTGCTTCTCATTTGTAAGTGCGAAGGATGGAGATTCTCTTAAGGTATCAGAGCCAATAGATGGGCCAATTATGCAAAAATACTGTTCACTTGCCAGGTACATGAAAAAGGTATTTTGATATTATTTTGACTTTTGTGGTTTTCTAGTCTAAAATCTTACAATTTTACATTCTGATATCAACATTACTATTGTATTGTCATGACCATGTTTTCTTTCTATTTATTCTTATTCAAGATAATCTTTTAGCCTGACATGTTGATTTTCAATAATTTGCTCTATATTTTTAATGTGGCTGGTTTTCAGATGTACAAACATTTTTACAACTGACCCATATTAATAAAATAAAATAAAATAAAAATAAATAAACAAACTAGATACTTATTGACTATAGAATTGATTTGGTGCCACAGTGCTTAGGATTTTCTTTCAAAAAAATAGATTTTATTTGTGTGGATATGTACAGAGAATCTTTATCCCTTATTGATGTGGAACGCGCAATTGTCGCTAAACCGAGACTCCCTTAATGCGGAACCCACGGATACGAGTTTCCAGTACTGCAGGATTGATTGCGCCAAACCCAGTGCTTTTTTTGGGCTGTTTTCATTTATTCTTTTCTTGTTTCTTTTTCCTTTTTCTTTATTTTCTGATATTGCTTATTTTTTATTAGAGAGCTTTTATATATTTAGTGTTTTGGCTGTTTGGGACTCAAAGTTTTGCTGTTTTAATAAATTTGAGAGTTTTTTCTCTGATTTTCTGCTCTTCGGAGTGCTTTTCTTCTTTTTGCAAGTGGTGTGTGTAGTTTGTCTAGGAACAAATGGTGGATCAAAGTGAATGTCGATGAGGCGATTCATTCAACTCATACTACGGGCATCAATATTGTTATTCAGAATGAATTAGGGGACTTGATTGTGGCTTACAACAACAAATTAGTTCACTGGGATAACGTACAAGTCGAATTGAAGGCTATGACTTCGCTGCATGAACTCATTGAAGATTGGATGGTTGAATGCACAGGGTTCGTTTTCGAAGCGATAACACTAATGTCATTGACTTCTTCTGCAACACAATGAACACTTGGTCTTATTTGCTCTAGGAGAATGGACAAATTTAAACTAGTCATATTTCAACATACTTGTAGAGATAACAATATAGTCGCTCATTCTTGTGCCTCTCTAGCTATACATAGGGACTTTTCTTTAAAGCATGTGAATTAGCACGGTGCTCTCTTTTCTCTTTTGTTAGCCGACAAGGGCTCTTTTGTGAATGCCCGAGAGACTTAATTTTGTATTTTTTGTACTTTTCTTTTCTTAATAATGCACAATGCACACCTTCAAGGAACAGGCGGTGGATCCCCGTCGCTGTTTCATCATTTGGTTGTTGATTTCAGCCATGCAGCCATCGAGATAGCCGTCGTCTGCTGTTTGCTGCTGAAAATTGTTGTTTTTAGTTATTTGGTTCGCTGTTCAACTGTAGTTCACACCGCCTTTTCAACTGCCTTCCATCCTCTTAAACTTGCAATCACTTCGACGCATTCCTAACACCTTTTGGTGCTCCTTCTGGGAGCCATGAAATTGTGTCATTTGATATTAGAGTTCTATAAGCCATAGATTTTAGAGTTTTGTCTTCATTGGCCCAAACCAAAATTTCTAATAAACTAGCGTAACACCCCCACAAATAAACCTAAATCATTCCTACCGTAATTCCTAACACCAACCCTAAAATTTTCAAAATTCAACTTTCTTACCTTTGCTAAAATTCTATCCTGACATGTACCCTTAAAACCTAAACCCCCTTGATGTACAATCATACATCCGCCGAAGGAAAGGACGCCATGCTGCCAAGGTGTAACCCTCAACAAGAAGTCCAGTAATTTATTATGGAGGATATGTGGTTAAAAATCTTCTAACTGCAGCAGAGGTTTGTTGTTTTTGACAGGAGACAATCTAGCGAGATCACACATAGCAACGGGTGACTTGCTAGATTGAGAGGCGGAAGTAAATCTATTTTGCCAGGCAATTTTTAGTTATGAAGAACCAATGCCTCGGCGATTTGACATGAAATGTCAAAGGAGAAGCCAAGATCTTGGAGTAAAGGTGTATTTATTAGATTTTTACGATTGCATGGATTGAGGTGAGTTTATCGAGTGGTTTCAAACAATGAGAATTATTCTTCAATCTTCTTACTGATAATATTGCCATCCTCAATATTTTAGGAGCTCATAAATAATTTGATCGCATAATCAAAGTTGAAATAATAAGGTCGGGTAATTCCAACAACTATAAGTTAATACGAATATTCATTGCTGTTCAAAAGAATATATAAAATCGTTTCCTGTAACTCATTGTCATTGAGGTATTGTGAATTTCTTCTTCTTGATGCTTCACTTGATTTATAAAATATGAAAATCACATTATGCGAAGACTCCTCAACTACAGTTTGCTCAATTGATTGTTGTCGCTCAAAATAATACGAAGAAAAAGTAGTTCTTTTATAACAAGTATGCCTCGTATATTGAGAATTTAGGTCGTACTTTATTTTTTACGATTCTTTTGATTTTATTGAAAAATCTGTAATGACAATAATTATTTAGTATGATACGATGTTGTTTTATACATTATATGATCAGACATCTGGAAGATATATCTCTCAAATAGATACATTCATAGTTATTGTACTGAACCCCTAACTTTAACCTCATAAGTTAGATATATGAGCAGATACTCTGATGAGTCAAGACCAGGAATAAATATATGCTTAAGTTTCCATAATATCATTGGACTACTCATTCGGGTTGTTTTAAAGCATCAATTTTCAAATGAGCTAAACATAATTATTCAAAAAACTTATTGATTTCAATTAACAAGTTAATTATCTGACTTGATAAAACACTAAATGCATTAGATAGCAAGCACTACAAGAAAATATCACAATCATTATTTTTTATGTAAAATATTTTTCCTGCACCTAAGTCGACATAGCAGTTAGGGTTATCAATTCGGGTCGGTGGTTTGAGTTTAGCTCTGACCTGAAACTGACACAACTCAAACTCAACCCAAATATTATGCGGGTTGAAAATCCCAACTTGAAACCAACCCACCCGCCTTTAACCTGCTAACCCGAATCCTCATCGTATAATCAATTTAACATATGGAATGACAATTATTTGGGTTAAAATAAGGTCAATTTTGGGTATATTTTGAGTCAATTCCATGTTGGCGAGTCAATTTAGGGTTTATGTATCATTTTTCAGGTTAGCGGGTCAACCCGAACTTGATCCAAAAAATTAAACTAATTAGGATATTGAACTCGAATTCGATCCAAAAATTATTTTGGTTAACTGGAATCCGAATATTTTAATTCAGGTTTGGGTCGAGTTGGAGTGTCGGGTAATTTTTTAACACACTTAACAACATCTCAAGTTAGATGCATATTTGCTAGGGAACTTTAAAAACGACAACCTTTCACAGATTTTTCTTCCTTGCTCCAAAATAAGTTAATACTTGACTTTAAACTTTATCAATTTAGGGCTCGTTTGGGGCAGCTTATAATTGCAGACAACTTTTTGAAAACGCCGCCTTATCATTTGGTTCGCGCGTTTCGCTAGCTTATCCAAAAACAAAGTTTTATGTTTGTGAAACACGTGGCGCAGGCCGCGTTTTCGTTCGCATTATTAACCCCGTGCCCTGGTATTCGTTCTCATCTCCGACCATTGTTCTTGGTCGCAACTCCCGTGCGCTGGTCGTTCCTCCCTCTTCGACAATCGTTCTCTCGACAGGTAGAGCCGTTCCCTCCTCTTCTTTAGCATCTCCTCTTCCTTCTTCGGCAGAGCTCGTTTCATTCAAATGATTAGAGAAGACATATCGAGCACCTAAGGGCTAGTTTCTAAACTAGAGTATCATTTCTTATGACACTAGAAGGATCGTAGGGATAAATGGCAATTTCGAGTTTGCTGGAAACTCCAAGAAAATATTGGGCTGGGTGCATGGGGGGGACGAAGAACATAGCAAATGGGGGGTTTTGTTTCATTTGATTGATNCTTTTTTTGTTTTATCGAAGCTTTTGGACACGGCACTCGTGTTTCTTTTCTTTTCTTTTGGGATTTCTCCAAGATTCTTAAGGATTTTTACTTGAGTCTTTTCTCATTGATTTTCTCGAGTTTTCTATCATGAGTCGTTGTTACACTCTTCTTCGAATTTTCTGGATGACGTTTCTTTTAAACTTCGCTTTTTGCGATGCATTCCAGCTTGCTATATTTAAGAAACAGCGGATCTCACGGGCTTACAGATTTGCTTTACATTTATAACACTTCATTTCCCTGTTTATACCTGCTACTGTCCTGTACAGCATGTTATACTATTTCTATTTCTACCTGCTACTGTTCTTCCTGTACAGCATGTTATACTATTCTTGTTTTTACCTGCTACTGTATTGTACAACATGTTCCTATTTCTACCGCTACTGTTCTACATGCATCCTACTGTTCGTCCTGTACTGCACATTTTATATTATATAGTCTTAAGCATGTCTTCTTTTTATATAAGATGTTTAGAAAACTATTACCATAGGGTCGTTTGATTTGACATCATAACTGGACATCCTAGAAAACTTAAACTCGTCACGACAAGGAGCTTGGAACTAGCACGGTAGGCAACACGACAATCTTCAACAACAAAATGTCTTACCTAGCTAAACTATTCTTTTCCTAAAAATTAAAACAACAATTCATAGGATTTCGAGGTTGTTCGCCTAGCGCAACATAAATCCTCAACCTTTTCTTTAAGCATTTGTATAGCTTTGCTGTACGATCTAAGCCCTAACTTGCTTTAGGATTCTGAGGTTGTCGTTCGTTACGACCTAAATCCTCACACCTTCCAGGCAAATTGTGTGAGCATTTCACACGAATGTAAGCCCCAATTAAATAAAATTGGCAGGATAAAACACTTGAATATTTTTCCTCGAAATTGAAGTCAAACCATAGGGTAGACTGGGAAGTCACCGAGGATCTTCTCTCGATCTGTGGCATCCCCTAGTTCTTCCTCCTTTGAATTCTGTAATAAATGTTCCAAGTTTGAATTATTCCATTTTGCACACATTTTTGTCTGATTTCGTTGAAAAGTCATATCCTTTTGAAGTCCTTGAAGATAATTTTTCCTGATTTTTATCGAGAATATTATTAGGTGACCACGGTTGTCTAAGATGTAATAATTATAGGGGTTTGCCCTTATAAGAAGTTTTTCCGAACCCAACTTAAAATAAACCCTATTTAATTTTTCATATTAAATAGGGGAATTTGTCGGCAAATAAAATGGTTTCGCAGACCAAACGAACGTCATATATATCTTAGTTTATTTGATCGAGTCTCGTCCTCAAGTCTTGTGTTTATCCCTCGGAATAGATACAGGGTTTGAGGTAAAGCGCTCTTTCATTTAAACTATGAAAAATATGGGGTCAGTTTGATTTTCATATTTGATTTTAAAACTTAAATCTATATGTAAATTAAAACGTCCTTCCGAAGCGGGCGACGGGATTTCGATTCCGGTAACCGGCAAATTCTTACCGGAACTCCTCCCCCAAACAACCCTACACTTTTCCTCGCCGACAAATTTGTTGAAAACTGTTCGAATATGATTCAATCTTTTGACAAATATTGCTCAATCATGATTCAAAGATACTTCGAAGAAGATTTGACCATTGCGTAACCTTATTTGATCATCATTTAAACAAACATGCTTAGGGCTTTAATTTTAAGCTCAAACTGCTCATTCGTGTGGTCTGTTCATGTCCAAACTTGTTGGATAAGTGTTGGAGTTCTATTTCATATTTAAAGAACATCAACATAATTTCCAGCATTTTGAGCACCATTTGGGTCATGTTAAAGCTGTGTCCATGTTCGATCTGAAGAGCCATTTGATACTGTTTGTGCTTCATAACTAAAGCATGATAAATGGATCTCATGTAAGAGGAACAGTCATTATAAATTTGAAGGGAAAAAAAACAAGAATTTTAATAAAGGGCTTATCCTTCAATTTTTGAAATTACAATAATAATCTTCAATATCTTATGAGCTATGCATGGCCTAGTTGCCATCAAGTTTGTATACATCTAAGGAAAAACAGAACATTATATTCCCCAGCATCAATTTTGGCATATAATTATATCACAATTAAAGTTTATCAGACAATAAAACAGTTATTTTCCTACCATTAAAGGCCAAGTACAGATCTTTTCAATTTAATCAACAAAACCAGAATAAGTCAGACTGCTTACTGGATTATAGAAAGACAACCGTGGCGTCTCATTTAACAAATCGTCCGGCCCTTCCGAAAAGCTGATTTAAACACTAAACAAATTAGAAAGCTGAATCAAATTCCAAAAAAAATTAGAGCAAAGAATATGGCATTTGGAGAACCATAATCAACAATGAGAAATCAGCTTTTGATTTCTTATTTTCAAGTGAAGCATAGTTTCGAGCCTTCAACATGACCGAATGATAAATGTGGATTCATGAAACTAACTCCAAACAGCTGAGACAAAATTGATGATGAATTTGCATAACAATATCTTTTATTCTGAATAACACAATCATAAACCACCCTCCAATTTTAATTTTATTATGATATCCTTCATCTTTTCTAGCAAAACATGTTCCACAAATTAAATTGTTTGTTTACCTCCTCCATAAATAGCTATCTGGAACACGAGGAGAAGAATGAGAATCACAGCTGCATTCCAGAACTTTTGTGTTACATTCTTCCTTCACAGAGCCAGAAATCTTTATTTTCTCCATGATTCACCTTTGATTATCCTGAAAACGACAGATCATGTTCTCAGAAGTACAGAAATCATTTAGATTCAATTATTACAATGAAAAATGAGAATCCCAGTTTATATCCACGAAGAGAACCAGAGATGGAGATAAACCTACGTACTCTGTTGAAACAAACACTGAACAGAAATGAAGTGGGTACTCAATAATCTCTGAAACCCTAATCCCTGCACTAAGAAAAATAAGAACAGAGCNAGATGCCGCTATTTTATATGAATTAATAACTCTATTGCTATGACTTGTTTAGCATTTCTGTTTTCTTTTCATTGTCATTTTTTCAATCAAATACTTTAAACCAACATTGACCTAAAGGTCTGTAGACCTTCAAATTTATTCAGCAGTTACATAATTTGCATATATAATCAAAGAACGATTACATGCATACAACTCAGTTATTGAGTAATTACATATCTAACACCTAAACTTAAACTTTTACATATATATGTTACCATACCTAAAGTGTATTTCACTTTTTACAAGTTAAAATAGTGGTATTTTTTATGTGATATGCAAATTAGGTTGGTGCAAATGTATAATATCTGAATTAGTGTAAAATTATTTATTAGAATTTATGTTACTCTGAATTTAAAAATTTTTTTTTGAAAATTAAAATTTATAATATCTGAATGGTCACAAAAATCTGCAAATCAACTATTTTTTAAAAGCACAAATCAAACAACTAAACAACTTATCCAGAATAGAGACATAATGATCATTTATCCAGAATATACTGTTTTTCAAACGCACAAACCAAACAATCAGCCAGCTTATCAGGGTCATCTGCTCATTAACAAATTATCAGGATAAACTGCTTATCAACATAAGCTGTATAAGCTGCAGCTGTCCCAAATAGACCCTTACCCACAACTGTCTCTTGAAGTTCCTAAGTTCTTTCTTTTATAATACTCTTTCAAGTCCAATCCAGCTTTAACATTATTTTTAGTTTTGCCATTAACATCAAACACATGTATGAATATGTTATCAAAATTTTTTTCTTAATTTGCCTGACATCAAGATTATATATAATCAAATTGGTTTTCTAGTATGACAGATCAAAAAAATAATCCACTTTGCCCAATCATGAGTAATGTCGAAATCATAAAGACGATGTGAAGATAGTAACAGAGACTAATAATCTTTGGAATTGCACTAACCATCTGTCACAAATCATCCTCAATTATCTTTGACAGATGCCTTGATTTATCAACCCAATTTTTTAAGATTGGATCTTTATTCTTTCTGAATGGATGATTAACATGCAAGAATATTCAATCATAGTTGAATCATTAATTTTTTTTGTTGTGCTCTAATTAAATGTCTTAGTTAAATTCATACAGTATGGGAAAACTAACTTTTCCGCAATACTTCATCTCGATAACATTACATACGCAAGAAAATTATTTATTATCCACATCGAGGCGACATTCATTTGGAAATTTTGTTTTGAAGCAATGCCATAAATTACCACACCTATTTCCCATAATAATTGAAGCTCATCTATTAAAAATTATAAATATATATTAATTTTTCCCTCCGGATTTTGTGGATCAGGAATGATTGATGCGAGAAATAAGAAGGTCGTAGTCATGCACATCTCAGATGGTAAATTATAAGGCGTAATTATAACTGACCAACATGAGTAAGGAATGTGGTCTAATTGTATGATATGATATAATCTACACAAAAGCCAAGTCTAATGTTGTGAGAATCAACTGCAAATTTAGGATAAGTCTGGTCAAAATGTTTCCAGGCTTCTCCATCCACCAGATGACTGAATGAACAATTTTCACATTTTTTGTTCTGATGCCATCTTATATGTTGAGCAATATACATAGAGGTTAATAATTTTTAAAGATGTGAAATGAGCGGCAAGTTGAATAGACACTTGTATCAAATATTTTTCTATTTTATACTTTTCTTACTCTGCAGTTTGAATCTTTCAGTACCAAAAAACTGACATTGTCTCAATTGTGTCAACCCGACGGTACAACATGCTGATGTCAGCCCTAACTTTGACACCAATTTCTTTGTTCCATAGATGTCCTATGATATTGATTTTTTCTTTAGGTCCGCCTCTTCAATAGCCCTACAATATAGTTAAAACATTCTCTAGGCATATTATAGCCTGATTTAACACTTAATATCCTAAGAGTCACTAATAGCTAAGAGTGTGTGGTGTAACTCACCCACAGCGGTTGTTGTGCGACATTCAATAATTCAAAGAATTTTTGGGTTTTGCTGTTTTACTATTGTGCGGCATCCCACTTGCTCATTAAAGCGATCATTGGTTGCATCAAATACCATTTCATCAAATCTGGTAGGATCATATTCACTTGTGGGGGCAGAGCTTGATGAAGCATCAGTCTGATCATATTCAACAGGTAGTTCATACTGTCCATGTTCAGTCTAATACCAGTAATTGAGTTAAAATTCTCTATCATACAAATCCAACTTGACTTCATCTGGTGTTAGAAAGATTTGATCCTTGGCTTTGAATAGGTGCATCAAAACTTACCCTTTGAGAGGTAATTATGAAGTTGTGATGCTGCTAATACGACACTTTCAACACCATTTATAAAATCTTTAGTGAGTCATTTTCTCTTTGACTGCAATCTATTATACCTTCATGATCTTAAATTTTGAATATATATTGACTCCTTACATGTTTAAGGACAAACACATCATTAAATAGAATGTTTTATATATAACTATAGACGTAACAATTGAAGGTGACATCTTAGACAGGTAAATACATAAGTAACATCAAATATTTTCATATTTGATCAAATGCATCACATTTTTTATATTTAGAAGTTAAATATACATTTTCATGTATAACTGTAATCAAAGTGACTCATGAGCCAAGCTTACTCATCAGCCAACTCATGCTTGGCTCGATAAGTGCCTCATGAGCTTCCTTAATAAGTTAACAAATTACCAAGGTCAAGCTCTTATGATCCGACTTTTCTATAATCTAGAAAGATATTGGGACACCATCTTGAGATGTTTTGCAGGTTATCCTAAGATGTGCAGTCTCTCACTAGCTAGCTAATGACCAAATTAAAGTACTACTTGAGTGTATGAAATTTTCTATGAGAAATGAGACATTTACATACATACCATGCAATTCTCGTGTATTGACATATCTAACACTAAGTCTATATTTTAACTTTTATATCATACTCAAATATTTAATATCATATTAAAAATACCACCACCCTAATATTTTTAAAATTAAAATACAACTTTTCCTTCATACTTAAGGTGGTTTGTATAAGTTAGAATTAATGTTTTATGTTATAGATATTTAAAAACATAGGAAGTTTGCTATTTATAAAACTAAATGCATCATATTTCATTCAAAATCAAATTAAAGGTGCTGACTATTTGAACATCCTATGTGAAAATTGAAATTACATACATAACACTTAGAACATTGCTATTTACAAAACTGAACCCTAAGATCAAAAATCGAATTTCACTAGAAAATTCTAACTGACCACTGTTGACCTCGCTTTCGTTCGAGGTGTAGTTTTCCCCTCCTTAGTAGCCTAGAATCTAGTCGTAGGACTTTTCTGTTGACTACTCCTAGAAAACTAGTGAATGAGCCCTCCCCGTTAGCAATTCTAAACTTTTCTTCGCTCGACTTGACGTTCCATGTAGTAGTCTTGCCCGCTATTGCTTAGCAGGTAAGACTACTCTGAAGGAACTCAAAGAGCATTCCTATAGGACCGTCGGCCTTATGTTTGACTCTACTCGTTAATTTGGCGCCGCTGCGCTCTTTGCCGTCCTGTTTAATCAAATTCGAGCCGAAGTCTTGATAGGATTTGGACCGCCACGCGTTTTTAACCCGATCGACGACGAGGTTGCCCGGACGACTCCGGATGACGAAACGGACTGCGCCGACGCGTCCAGAACGTCGATTTTGCTTAGGAGAGATGTTCATTTAGTCGCGAGGGCTTTTCTGGAGAAAAAAATGTGTTTAAGTATTATTTATAATAATAAATAATCCTTTATTATTATAAATAAAACTTATAAACCTAATCCCTAATTTCATTTCCCCTCTCCCGTTTCCGTCTCTCGCTCGTGCGTCTGTCCCTCTCGCTTCTCTGCTCTGGTCGCCGTGGTCCCTTGCGTGGCCCCCTGACCTCGAGCCGTTGGAACGAAGGTTCCCGCGCTCCCCTCTCTCGTAGTCGCCCATTCCTCATCATTTGCTGGCTCCTCAAGCCGCAAACGGTATGGCGTGCCTCTACGCTCGATCTCTGCGGGATTTTTTTCAACCATTCGTCTTCTTCTTCCCTTAGCGTATATCAGAGCTCCTCTGTGAAGCTTCAAGGGGCCGAAAATCATTTTCAGGAGAGGACTTTTCTCTATTACTCTTCTCTACTCACTCTCTTCAGTTTTTTTGAACTCTCCTTGTTGCTGGAGAGAGTTGCTGGCTAGGGAATACTTTTCTGCAACTCCTTTTGTAATTCTACTTTAAGGAGGTACTTCCCTCTCCCCCTGTGTGTTGCCTGTGTTCGGCCCTGCTATTTACCGAGCCCCTGCGGTTTATTTGTGTTCGTCCCTGTTCTCTGCTGAGTCCTGTTAGCATGCTAAAATAGAAAGATTAGTATTTGTCTCATTCCTAAACATGTTCTAACTTATTCTTTATACATTTGTTATGTGGGAATGACATTTAAAAGCTTGAGGGTGTGTATTTCTTTCTCCCTCTCTTTCTCGGTGCTTTACTGGCTCTTGGTTATGGTCTTGCGGAGCCTCTGATGATGATCTTGTGGTGTGGTGCTGGAAGTTAGATTTGGTTAAACAATGTGGCATGCTATTAGTCATTTCTTTTACTTTGCTTTTCTAAAGCGCTGAAGTTATGTCATGTTTCCTATCTCCCATGACATACTTATATTGGAAGTAATTAAGAGGATGGTTTTGAAATAATTTGGCCCTTCTCATGAGCATGTTAGTATATGTATTATGAAGTTTTCATTCACTTTCACTCAAAGCATGTGGTAGTTCTATTTTGAGATGTCTTAAAGGCATGAGAATATTGCTCTAACTTTTATTATGGCTTAGTATTGGAGGTCTCAATTGCAGCTTGGTTTTCGACCCTTGTTGGGTTCGGGTTTTGGTCTTGCTTGGCTCGGTTTGGTCTTTAACTAGTCTGGAATTTGGTGAAAAACTTGGTTTGGCTTTGGTTTTGTGTTGATTCTCGGTTCTTGCCTATTGGTTGTTCTTCCTTTTTTTGCTTTGGTGGCTAGGTTCTTTATTTTGGGAAGATTTGGGTGTTGGGTTTATTGAAGCTTGGCTTTTGCTTTGGTTAAAAGTTTTATCTTAACACATTTAAGCTTCTCATTGGAACTTTAAGGAACTGGTTTTGAATTTATGGCGAGTTCTGATTGCGCTTTATGAGGACCTGGCTTTAGCTTCTCTTGTTTGGGCATAAACTGCTTGGATGATCGTGGGGAGAGTAAGNCATGCTAGTTACCACTATACTTGTATCTGGAAATGTCTATTATTCGAGCATGTGAAAGATGAGAAATATAAGTAGGTGCTAGAAGTTAGATTTGGTTAAGCAATGTGGCATGCTATTAATTCTTTTATTTACTTTGCTTATCTAAAGTGCTGAAGTCATGGCATGTTTCCTATCTCCCAAGGCATACTTATATTGGAAGTAATTAAGATGATGGTTTTGAAATAATTTGGCCCTTCTCATGAGCATGTTAGTATATGTATCATGAAGCTTTCATCCACTTTCACTCAAAGCATGTGGCAGTTCTATTTTGAGATGTCTTAAAGGCATAAGAATATTGCTCTAACTTTTATTATGACTTAGTATTGGAGGTCTCAATTGCAGCTTGGTTTTCGACCCTCACTTGGCTCGGGTTTTGGCCTATATTGGCTCGGTTTTGGTCTTTAATTGGTCTGGAATTTGGTAAAAAAACTTGGTTTGGCTTTGGTTTTGTGTTGAATCTTGGTTCTTGCCTATTGGGGGTTCTTCCTTTTTCTTGCATTGGTGGCTCAGTTTCTTATTTTGGGAAGATTTGGGTGTTGGTTTTATTGAAACTTGGTTTTTTCTTTGGTTAAAAGTATTATCGAACTTTAAGGAACTGGTTTTGGCTTTATGGTGAGTTTTGATTGTGCTTTATGAAAACCTGACTTTAGCTTCTCTTGTTTGGGCTTAAACTGCTTGGATGATCGTGGGGAGAGCAAATGTGTCATTCCAAAGAGTTTGATGGTATTTTTCACTCTCTTGCGTATGTCAGAGTTCCCGTGGAATGAATTTAAGTTGCCTTAGTCATGGACCTTGTCTTGTGCCTTGGACTTAGCCTAGGCCGTGAGCCTTCCCTTTCCCTTTGCCTCGTGTCTTGGCTTTGGTCTTGGCTGTGAGCCTTGCTTACAATGCTTTGGAGATGGTTTGGACTGCTTTGTTTGTCGTGGCCATGAGTCCTTCCCTTCTTTTAGTCCTAACCGTAGGTCTCTCTCTTTAATATTGGCCTTGTTTTGCCTTGGCCGCGAGTCACCTGTGGGGAGTTTATTCGGGTCTGGAGCTAGATGGTGCTGATATTGGCTTTTACCCGTGAATTTTCTTGGCCTTACCTCACTTGGGCTGAGGATCTTGGTAGTTGTCCGATTTTGATATCAACTTGGGGTTCGGAGGATATGTAAGCCTTATTTGGGAGAGCATTTGGTTGATTTGATTAATCTTATGTCTTTGAGGTTTGAAAAATCAGCGCAAAGTAGTCATTTATATTTGCTAGGAAAGACCTTGGGTCTTACTCTTCCAGGTCTTTTCGATAAGAGTTTTGAGAACTGATCTATTCTCTTTTTCGGTATTTTAGATGGATCAGTGCATCCACTCTCTCACCCCATTTTTGTTCTTTTCTCTCCTTGCTTCTTGGTTCATTTTTCGATGCTTATGTCTGACGCATAAGTGTCCACGTATAGCCTTTTGCTATACGTGAAACCATCAAGCAAGGTCGCAAGTAGTCATTTTGGAGCGTAAGGTGTTGATGATAAAGGCGAACGCTGAAGATAGAGCAGAAAGATGTCTATCATATAACATCAAGATCCAGGTATTTGATGAACAATAGGATAACGGTATCCTTTACCGACATAAGTCTAACGGGAGTTTGCTCGAACCTCCCCGGGTGGTTGACAGTCTCACACCCGTCAGCATAATCGACTTATAGACAATAAAAATTGTTAAAAATTATTTCAAAAAATAAAAATATATATATTTTTCGCTATTAAATAAAATTTGATAATCTCTTTTTTGAGATCTATGTGCATGTCAAAAACATAAATTTTAAAATACATTTTAAAATTGATTATCCACCTGACGAATATTTGTTTAGGCTGAGAAATAGGCCTCTAGGTGAGGTTCAAGACACACTTCTACACGAGTGGCGGGTTCCATACATTCGGGTGACCGAGTAGCCTTCGTGGACCCTCGAGTATATATATATATATATATATATATATATATANTAACAAATAAATAATTTATCTCTAAATTTCTCCCCAAGAACACTCCTTGAAGTTCCTATGAATCTCTTCCTTTCTTTACAGCACACAAAATATATTCATTTNAAATCTCTCACTTTCCCTCCACTCTTACAATTTCTCGAAGAATTCCTCACAGTTACATGCTCTAGCAAGCTCTCTACACACTAATGGAACCCATCTAACCTCCAGGACTCTCTATTTTTGGCCAAAATCTTCTCTTTAAAGATGTGGATGAGTTTTCCTAAGAGTTTGTTTATGCACCCCTCCAAAATCCGGCCTTATCCATTGTACAAGTACACATAACCGTCGATCCTGCCGTCGNTTCTAGTTTCTCCACAAGAACACTCCTCAAAGTTCCTCTGAATGTCTTCCTTTATATACAGCACATAAAATTCCTCTTTGAAGTATCAAGGAGGAAGAAATCTCTCACTTTCCTTCCACTCTTACAATCTCTCGACGAATTCCTCACAATATTGGAACCTTTCTAACCTCTAGGAACTCCTAGATTCTTTCCCCTCCTTCTCAAGGCTCTCCAATCTTTGGCTAAAACAGTCTTTTAAAGTTGTGGATGAGCTTTCTTAGGAGTTTCCTAAGCATCCCTTCAAAATTTGGCCTTAGCCAAAGCTTGAGTAGGCATAATAGTCGATCTCGCTTTCGGCGGCCTCAAGGGCACCGTCGGCTGGTTTCTGAAGAATTTTCTCTTGTATTCTCGGGAAAAACTCGCCGTTGGCGTGGTCAAGGGCGTTGTTGGTGGCCTAGTGCAAATCTCCACATTTTGGTCATTTTCACTCCAAATTCGATCCTTTTTGCATCTTTTTGCTCCAATGACCCTAATTCATCATTCCTGCAACAAANGGTCTCGATGGCGCCGTCGGCGGCCTTTTGGAGATTTTGTGTTGTAGCCTCGGGAAAAGCTCGCCGTCGGCGGCGTTGATGGCGCCGTCGACGCCCTAGTGCAATTCTCCACATTTTGGTCATTTTTGCTCCAATTCGCTCCTTTTTGCATTTTTTTGCTCCATTGACCTTAATTCATCATTCATGCGACAAAATATCAAAAATAACTTTCTTTAAAGTGCAATATCATTAAAAACAGTATAAAAGAGGTACAAAAATCTCAACATATTTTCCTTTGGTCAGGAGCCAACCATTTAGGGAAGCGAGATCATTTGAAGATTTCCTGGAGAGGAGTAGAGCTTGGGGAAGAAGGTGTGTTGCTGGAGGAGAGGTCTTGGTGAAGAGTTTGAGGATTTAGGAAATTCTAATTCCATTTTTTTCTTCTTCTACTTCTAGTTCTTCTTATTCTCCATTAATTTCTCCACTTCTCCTGCATCATTTTCTTTTTCGGCTGTCATTTTGCCTGAGAAAACAGAGAGAAGATAAGGTTTCTTTCTTGGAGCCTTATTGAAATCTCCTTTTTGGGAGAAGGTTTTTTGTCTGAGTTTGTGACGTCGTCAGAACCTCCTCACGGGGAGAGCTTCATCGTCCTATGGAGAAGAGCATATGTCGGAGCTTAGAAACTCACCAATCTCTCCTACCATTAGAAGAGCTTCTTCTCAAACACCGTTGAATGTCGAACAATCTTCGCAGTAGTATAACTCCTTAAACTCTCGCATTTTACTTTCTAGAACCCCTAGCTTCGGCTGTGTAGAGGATTAAGCACTATGATTTGCTATGCTTAGAGAAGGAATTTAGGATAGGAATTTGTTCGTGGACATCCCCCTTACGAATCTAAGCGTTCCCTTGAGCCTGAAAGATGACGTTTGGTAAGACCTCGTTGTTTGCTCCACTGTTTCCCTTGGATTAACATGAGAAATCTAAGGAACGAGCGGGCGATGATGCTCCTTTGGTCATCATTCACCCGATCGTGAAGAAGTCTCTTCAAGTGTCAACTCTTCACTCCATATCGGGTAAATGGATGGCAACGATCTGTTGCTTCTCATGATATGACGTTGACATCGCCTTCCATCAATCGAACCATAAAACCTACATGAGGTATTTAGGGTGAGCTCAATGTGCTTTCAATAATCTTTGGGTTGTATTGCACGTGCATGATCATCAGTGATCTTTTTGCATATTACATGTTAATTGTGTGACCACTTCGGGCTCATTTGCCCGCCTTAGGCCGATCACTCGATCTTTTTGGTTTAATTAACTACACTGGTTCAATCACCCATATGGGGTTCGATCGGCTGCCACGACACGAACGACCGATCACTTTGGATTGATCATTCCGGGCCAATCACTCATTTTTTGGGTTTGATCGACAACACTGGTTTGACCATCCAGTTTAGGTTTGATTGGCCATCCTAGGTCAATCACCCAGTCTTTTGGGTTTCATTGATCACACTAGTTTGATCACCCACTTTAGTTTGATCGCCAGCCCCAACACAATTGACTTATCACTTTGGGTTTGATCAGTCATCCCAGGTCGATCACCTGCCCTTTTGAGTTTGATTGGTTGCTCCAGTCAGATCACTTTGGTTTGATCGGTCGCCCCGACACAATCAACTGATCACTTTTGGTTCAATCAGTCATCTCATGCCAATCACCCGCTCTTTTGGGCTCAATCAATCACATCGGTCTAATTACCTGATCACTTTGGTTCGATCGGTCGCCCTGACACAATCAACCGATCATTTTGGGTTTGATCAACCACTCTAGTATGATCACATATCCCTTATGAAAGAATATGGTNCATATTCTACGTTTCTATTATCTTTTCAAATAAATGAACTGGAAATAAATGAACTAGTTATTAGTAATTATAATATAGTGACATTATCTCCAATATCTCAAAATAATTAGAACACTTTTATTTCTAATTTATGTCTAAATATTATATCTTACTATCTCTCAAAGTTTCTATTTTATTCCTTATATATTTACAAATTTAAAAGTAAATTAAATTTAGCTTGGTGAATATTAGAGAAATCCCTCCACTTACCCTCGACCTGATGAGTTAACCCAATCCCCAATTTAGTCCACCTACTGCTATTATTCACCTTCTTGATCTTAACTATTGCTTGGCCTTTTCTTTCACATGAATTACTCGACATCCCTAGTTGTTCCTCTCAAATCTACTAGAGCTTGTCGATTGTCTACCAGCATGAGTTTGTTTGTCACTCGCATTGTCACTCCTGTTCATGATCCACGTAGTGATTGACCTGTATCTCTACTCCCATTTATCGCTCGATTATTGCATCTTTTATTTTCTATCTTATTCCTTCAGCTTGTCACTCTTATAAAGACAAATCAATCACACCTACTCGCTTTGTATCACACTCTGTTTTCTTTGCTTTNTCTGATGAGTAAACCCAATCCCCAATTTAGTCCACCTACTGCTATTATTCACCTTCTTGATCTTAACCATTGCTTGGCCTTTTCTTTCACATGAATTACTCGACATCCCTAGTTGTTCCTCTCTAATCTGCTAGAGCTTGTCGATTGTCTACTAGCATGAGTTTGCTTGTCACTCGCATGGTCACTCTTGTTCATGATCCACGCAATGATTGAACTTTATCTCTACTCCCATTTATCGCTCGATTATTGCATCTCTTATTTTTTATCTTATTTCTTCAGTTTGTCACTCTTATAAAGACAATCAATCACACCTGCTCACTTTGTATCACACTCTGTTTTCTTTGCTTTGTCCCTTGCTTTGTCTTCCTATCGTTGGTTCATAAGAGGCTTTGTCCCACTTTAAAAATTTACAAGTGATACAATCTTTCCCGCTTAAAAAATTTTTCATCCTCAAAATTTCCTCATTAATTATATGATCTAATTTGCGCATTGATTATATGATCTAATTCAAATCTCTTAAATTTCATATTAATTTTTTTTGTTAATTACTTTAAGAGCTCTTTGACATGATTATCTTACTAAATCCTAAACTTTGAGCTCTAATTTTATTTTTGTCATGACCAACTCGAGAGATTAGAATTCATAAGGCAAGAATAAACAATTAGATGATGAAATATCGGTAATTGTATTTTCTATCACTAGTAATTAATCATCCTAAATAATCGAAAGAGCCGCAAACAAATAAAATTCAATTTCAGCATAAACATAATATAGTTGTGAGTGGAATTACTTTTTCATTATTTTGGTTGCATCTTTTACAAACATTTTTCTTCCTATTACTTATTTTCTAATTCAAAGTTTTAACATGAAAATATTAGTTTGCAATAGTGAGTTATCAACAACTCAATAAATATTCAGTGAATACTCATATCTCCAAAGTTTTAGTATGAAAATATTAGTTTGAATTATCTTGCTAAAATAAAACACCTTAATTCCAAATTTTGCCTTTGAAACCTTGCCCCGACAGTTTTTTTTTATTCTAGAGTCATACCCTTCAATCAGAAATAAATGTCCATATGACTATGAGCTAAAATATTAGTTCGAGCCACTTTGCTCAAAAGAAGGGAAGGGAACCTACTTGAAAGTGACAAATTTTTTTAGTTTAAGCATCAAACTTTTGCACTTTTTAAATCTGTGTGGATATTATTTTAGGGCGTGATCGAATGTCTACTCTAAATGTCTAAGCAAGTGGGTTCTTACCTAGAATATGTTCCTTATGGCATTCAAATTATATATTGTCTTTCGCTTTAATAGCTTACACTGAAAAATTTAGTAACAAATTCCCATGAAATTATTGACTTCACTTTTATGAAATCATTACCAACCAGATTAGCGTCCAAGTTGAAATTAGTTATCCTATCAAAATAATAAATAAAACATGAATATTTATTGAGAGCACGAATAATNGCAATTAATATCCTAAATAATCGAAAGAGCCGCTAATAAATAAAATTTAATTTCAGCATAAAAATAATATAGTTGTGAGTGGAATTACTTTTTCATTATCTTTGTTGCATTTTTTACAAACATTTTTCTTCCTATTACTTATTTTCTAATTCAAAGTTTTAACGTGAAAATATTAGTTTGCAATAGTGAGTTATCAACAACTCAATAAATATTCAGTGAATACTCATATCTCCAAAGTTTTAGTATGAAAAAATTAGTTTGAATTATCTTGCTAAAACAAAACACCTTAATTCCAAATTTTGCCTTTAAAACCTTGCCCCAACAATTGTTTTTATTCTAGAGTCATACCCTTCAATCAGAAATAAATGTCCATATGACTGTGAGGTAAAATATTAATTTGAGCCACTTTGCTCAAAAGAAGGGAAGGGAACCTACTTGAAAGTGACAATTTTTTTAGTTTTAGCATCAAACTTTTGCACTTTTTAAATCTGTGTGGATATTATTTTAGGGCATGATCGAATGTCTACTCTAAATTGTCTAAGCAAGTGGGTTCTTACCTAGAATATGTTCCTTATGGCATCAAAGTACATATTGTCTTTCGTTTCAATAGCTTACACTGAAAAATTTAGTAACAAATTCCCATGACATTGTTGACTTCACTTTTATGAAATCATCACCAACCATATTAGCGTCCAAGTTGAAATTAGTTATCCTACCAAAATAATAAATAAAAGATGAATATTTATTGAGAGCACAAATAATAATAACAAATTCCCATAAATATGTTCCTTATGGCATTCAAATTACATATTGTCTCTCGCTTCAATAGCTTATACTGAATAATTTAGTAACAAATTCCCATGAAATTGTTGACTTCACTTTTATGAAATCATTACCAACCATATTAGCGTCCAAGTTGAAATTAGTTATCCTATCAAAATAATAAATAAAACATGAATATTTATTGAGAGCACGAATAATAATAATAACAAATTCCCATAAATATGTTCCTTATGGCATTCAAATTACATATTGTCTCTTGCTTCAATAGCTTACACTGAATAATTTAGTAACAAATTCCCATGAAATTGTTGACTTCACTTTTATGAAATCATTACCAACCATATTAGTGTCCAAGTTGAAATTAGTTATCCTATCAAAATAATAAATAAAACATGAATATTTATTGAGAGCACAAATAATAATAACAAATGATGAACGGTATATGGCTAAATATTTCTTATAAAACTTATAATCTTTTGTTTTGCTTAATAAGAAAATAAGAATGAAGATCCTAAAACCATTTTCATTTTATATTTTTTAAATAAAGAAAATATTAAAACAAAAGTACTACTATGTAGCTTTTAATCAGAGTCTTACACTATTGCTAACCTTAGGTGCCTTAACTTCAAAGAAGACATAAGATTTTGACTTCAACTTTGATACAAAGCAGAGTCACGGGATTTAAGAGGGGGAAATGAAGTCATTGACTTCTAAAAAGGTGGAGATGCATGATCAATGTGGGTAAGCTGACGTGTTTGACTTCGGCAAAAGTGAAATGTGGGACTTTGAGGGTAGATAAGCAAGATTTGTAAATGCTAGTAATATTATTTGTTTGGTTTATTTAAAATTGAATACGATGTTCACACTTTATACTCTATACCAAGAATGAAGGTAAATAATATATTACATGCGAAGATCTTGATTGAATGATGATTTAAACAATGGTTGAATTATCCGTGAATGATAACTAAATTCTCATCAGATCATCTGTGAATAATAATCATAACATGATCAAATATAAATTGAAGATGATTTGATCAGTGTTTAAGGATTCTTCAATCATTGTTCGATTATTATTTGAACATTCTTCCAAGGTAATTTGATCTTTGTTAGATCATGTTACAAACATAGTTTGATAATTTGTTGATAGTGGTTCAAATATGATTCAATCTTTTACGAAATATTGTTCAATCAAGATTCAAAGATACTTTGAAAACGATTTGACCATTGTGTAACCTTATTTGATCATCATTTAAACAAATATGATTAGGGCTTTTAAGTTTAAGCACAAAATGCTCATTCAAGTGGCCTGTTCATGTCCAGACTTGTTGGATAAGCGTTGGAGTTCAATTTCATATTTAAAAAACAACAACAAAATTTCCAGCATTTTGTGCACATTTTGGGTCATGTTAAAGCTGTATCCATGNGACTTCGATGCAAAGCAGAGTCACAGGATTTAAGAGGGGGAAATGAAGTCATTGACTTCTAGAAAGGTGGAGATGCATGATCAATGAGGGTGAGCTGACGTGTTTGACTTCGGCGAAAGTGAAATGTGGGACTTTGAGGGTAGATAAGCAAGATTTGTAAATGCTAGTAATATTATTTGTTTGGTTTATTTAAAATTGAATACGATGTTCACACTTTATACTCTATACCAAGAATGAAGGTAAATAATATATTACATTCGAAGATCTTGATTGAATGACGATTTAAACAATGGTTGAATTATCTCTGAATGATAACTAAATTCTCATCAGATCATCTATGAATAATAATCATAACATGATCAAATATAAATTGAAGATGATTCGATCATTGTTTAAGGATTCTTCAATCATTGTTCGATTATTATTTGAACATTCTTCCAAGGTAATTTTATCTTTGTTAGATCATGTTACAAACATAGTTTGATAATTTGTTGATAATTGTTCAAATATGATTCAATCTTTTGCGAAATATTGCTCAATCAAGATTCAAAGATACTTTGAAGAAGATTTGACCATTGTGTAACCTTATTTGATCATCATTTAAACAAATATGATTAGGGCTTTAACTTTAAGCACAAACTGCTCATTCAAGTGGCCTGTTCATGTCCAGACTCGTTGGATAAGCGTTGGAGTTCAATTTTATATTTAAAAAACAACAACAAAATTTCCAGCATTTTGTGCACATTTTGGGTCATGTTAAAGCTATGTCCATGTTCGATGCGGAGAGCCATTTGATACTGTTTGTGCTTCATAACTAAAGCATGATAAATGGAACTCATGTAAGAGGAACACTCTTTATAAATTTGAAATTACAATAATAATCTTCAATGTCTTATGAGCTATGCATGGCCTAGTTGCCATCAAGTTTGTATACATCTAAGGAAAAACAGAACATTATATTCCCCAGGAACAATTTTAGCATATAATTATATCACAATTAAGGTTATCAGACAATAAAACAGTTCTTTTCCTACCATCAAAGGCCAAGTACAGGTCTTTCCAACTTAATCAACAATACCAGAACAAGTTAGAATGCTTACAGGATTATAGTAAGACAACCGTGGCGTCTCATTTAACAAATCATCCGGCCCTTCCGAAAAGCTGATTTAAACACTAAACAAATTAGAAAGCTGAATCAAATTCCAAAAAAAATTAGAGCAAAGAATATGGCATTTGGAGAACCATAATCAACAATGAGAAATCAGCTTTTGATTTCTTATTTTCAACTGAAGCATAGTTTCGAGCCTATAAATGTGGATTCATGAAACTAACTCCAAACAGCTGAGACAAAAGTGATGATGAATTTGCATAACAATATCTTTTATTCTCACCCTCCAATTTTAATTTTATTATGATATCCTTCATCTTTTCTAGCAAAACATGTTCAACAAATTAAATTGTTTGTTTACCTCCTCCATAAATAGCTATCTGGAACAAGAGGAGAAGAATGAGAATCACAGCTGCATTCCAGAACTTTTGTGTTACATTCTTCCTTCACAGAGCCAGAAATCTTTATTTTCTCCATGATTCACCTTTGATTATCCTGAAAACGACAGATCATGTTCTCAGAAGTACAGAAATCATTTAGATTCAATTATTACAATAAAAAATGAGAATCCCAGTTTATATCCATGAAGAGAACCAGAGATGGAGATAAACCTACTTACTCTGCTGAAACAAACACTAAACAGAAATGAAGTGGGTACTCAATAATCTCTGAAACCCTAATCCCTGCACTAAGAAAAATAAGAACAGAGCAAAGTTACAGAGCGGAAGCATTTCACCAAGGAAGCAGGCAGCTCATCATGCTACCAACTTTCAACAAATCCTCAAAAGCAGTGGAATCTTCCAAAAAATAAGCAAAAGATCTCATTTTTTTTATTGAGAAATGTCATAGCTGTCAAGCTTTTANGGCAAAAAATACAAGAATTTTAATAAAGGGGTTATCCTTCAATTTTTGAAATTACAATAATAATCTTCAATGTCTTATGAGCTATGCATGGCCTAGTTGCCATCAAGTTTGTATACATCTACGGAAGAACAGAACATTATATTCCCCAGGAACAATTTTAGCATATAGTTATATCACAATTAAGGTTATCAGACAATAAAACAGTTCTTTTCCTACCATCAAAGGCCAAGTACAGGTCTTTCCAACTTAATCAACAATAACAGAACAAGTTAGAATGCTTACAGGATTATAGTAAGACAGCCGTGGCGTCTCATTTAACAAATCATCCGGCCCTTCCGAAAAGCTGAATCAAACACTAAACAAATTAGAAAGCTGAATCAAATTCCAAAAAAATATTAGAGCAAAGAATATGGCATTTGGAGAACCATAATCAACAATGAGAAATCAGCTTTTGATTTCTTATTTTCAACTGAAGCATAGTTTCGAGCCTTCAACATGACCGAATGATAAATGTGGATTCATGAAACCAACTCCAAACAGCTGAGATAAAAGTGATGATTTATTTGCATAACAATATCTTCTATTCTGAATAACACAATCATAAACCACCCTCCAATTTTATTTTTATTATGATATCCTTCATCTTTTCTAGCAAAACATGTTCCACAAATTAAATTGTTTGTTTACCTCCTCCATAAATAGCTATCTGGAACACGAGGAGAACAATTAGAATCACAGCTGCATTCCAGAACTTTTGTGTTACATTCTTCCTTCACAGAGCCAGAAATCTTTATTTTCTCCATGATTCACCTTTGATTATCCTGAAAACGACAGATCATGTTCTCAGAAGTACAGAAATCATTTAGATTCAATTATTACAATGAAAAATGAGAGTCCCAGTATATATCCATGAAGAGAACCAGAGAAGGAGATAAACCTACTTACTCTGCTGAAACAAACACTGAACAGAAATAATCTCTGAAACCCTAATCCCTGCACTAAGAAAAATAAGAACAGAGCAACGTCACAGATTGGGAGCATTTCACCAAGGAAGCAGGCAGCTCATCATACTACCAACTTTCAACAAATCCTCAAAAACAATGGAATCTTCCAAAAAATAAGCAAAAGATCTCATTTTTTTTATTGAGAAATGTCATAGCTGTCAAGCTTNAGAAGCATTTCACCAAGGAAGCAGGCAGCTCATCATACTACCCACTTTCAACAAATCCTCAAAAGCAATGGAATCTTCCAAAAAATAAGCAAAAGATCTCATTTTTTTTATTGAGAAATGTCATAGCTGTCAAGCTTTATACTCATTAAATTTTGTCAGTATAAAATTAATAAACTTGATTTATAAATTATCATCATTTGCTGAAAAAAAATATTCTTGCCATGGCAGCGATGGAGGAATCAACAGATGGGAATCATTAGAAGGCCGCATTGAATAAATCATGAATGCAACCTGACCGAACAGTAATCAATAAGTAAAGAGAGGATTAATGGCTCCTGCCAGGTCTGGGAGCTCATGCTGCTCAGCAGTTCCTTCCTCGGATGAAGCCAGAGGACACAATAATTTGCGTTGCTTCAAATTATTATAAAAATTTGATTTTGTGATAAAACAAAACTAAGAAATAAAAGATATGATGATATTTTCAAAGCGCGCCATTAAAAAATCCAATTTTTTCACATTTATTTTTTTCAAAACTAATTTTTTTCAGCAAATCTTCATCTTGCTAATTTTTAATGGAATTTTTGAACTGAAATATGATAAGGCGCCCTAAATTAAGAAAAAAATATTACATCAGAACTCCGCACATAGAGCTACGTGAGGAGTCCAATGAAATTACGTCGTCGTGGAAGTGATCGGTCTGGTAACACGATGAAATATTTCTCTCGTGTTATTCAGGTGTTATTGTGTGTTATTCAAGTGTTATTGTATGTTATTCAGCTATTATTTTGTTCTGGGAATATTCTCGGTATTATAATAACACGATAACACATCAATAATACTTAAATAATACACACTAACACTTAAATAATACACAATAACACAAGGAGAATATTCTCTAGTGTTACTAGGTGCCGATCAACTTCACGGTGTAATTTCATTGGACTCTGCATGCAACTCTAGATGGGGAGTCCTGATGTAATATTTTTTCCTAAATTAACATCCCTTATGAAATAATATGGTATTCAGTTAAACTTTTTTATGTAAGAAAAATTAATTTTTTGTATGAATAGATTGTTAGAGAATCGAAATACTTTATATGAACCGACTGGATTTAAATAGAATATTAATATTCATTAAAAATATATAAATTAGGTAGGGGGTAGGGCATCAA
>JXCR01148816.1:164175-178937 GCA_002079205.1 Phalaenopsis hybrid cultivar
CGTTGTTCTATATATATATATATATATATATATATATATATATATATATATATATATGAATATGATGAGTACTAGAAAATTTATACTGGTAGAGTAATAGATTAGCGTTTTAGCATTGCATTAAAATTCAACACACACTAGCGTGAAAGAAAACAATTGGCATCATAAGTTTTTATGTGGAAAAACAAGTAAAAGTTAAAAAACTATGAGAACTTATCTAGTTGTAAAAATTCATTATATGTTGATGATTACAGAGACATCTTGTCCCACAAACGGGAAAGAGATACTAGTTTTTCTAAATTACAACATTAACTGACAACGTCCGGTCGGTGGCGGTCACGTTGATTGACGATGATCGACAGCGGATTTGATGTCATAATTGAGCAATCTTAGGCTCATTAGATTCGTCTTGTTGAGACGCTCGATTCGAATATGAACTCACTGGATTTGACATATGTTTAACCATCTAAATGTGTCTGGAAATCGTCTGCATGTGATTTAATGGTTTGATTTGGACTTGATTTGGTTCCAATTAAACCAATTTTTGTAACATCGGGTTCCTCTCATCGAGTCTGTCGGCTTGATTATATGTTTGTTGAAATCAGAGCTTTGGATGACTTTGTATCAATGTTTGAGTATTTCTTACTTAAAAAGTCACATCGAGATCTGTGTCATGTCTCGAGATTCATGTCGGGTGATGGAATTTTATTAATGGTGTATCAGTTGACCTCATATTTTTCGGGTGATATTAATTTTATCATCGAAATATTAAAATCACGAGAGTTTTATATTTTCATCGTAGTACGTTCATTTATATATATATATATATATATATATATATATATATATATATATATATATATATATATATATATATNTTGATCCCCTAATGAGCACAAAATGTTTTATTTTCTCTTGGTCGTAGGGGTGTAAACGAATCGAACACGGGTGAGCTCAGGCTCAGCTAGTGTTCAGCTCATTTATATTTCGAGCTCAAAAAGTGTGTTCGTGTTCGGCCCGTTTGTTTAACGAGCCAAACACGAGCTGTTTACAGACAAAGAGTCATTTTTACAACTCTAATCACATAGTCATAAGATGTTAAGAGTTGGGGCAAGATTTAAAAATTATTTTTTATATTAAAAAATCATTTGAATCAAATTTATTAATTTTTTATTCTATTTTCTTAATTAATACTTTTAATTGATTATAATTCTTTGTAGCCTTATAGTCAATTAAATTNTTTTGTTTGTGTTCGGCTCGTTAACTTAACGAACGAGCTGAACATGAGCTTCTTAACAAACCGAACACCAACAACGAGTCGTTTTGACAGCCCTACTTGGTGGGCTGGCTTGACCAGCCAACGTCAGAATGGCCCAAATAAGCATTGCATTTATGGTATATGAAGACCAAAGTGAAAATGCAATACATTTATGCCACATTTTTTTGCGGGATTAAATTGATATATCTTTATTTATTATTATTATATATATTTTTTAGAACAACAGTTATTTTTTATTTTTAGCAAATTGCTGTCATTTTTTTTCTTTTAATGAGTTATTTTTTTAATGAGCTGCAGTTTTTTTTAATGACTGTTGTTTCTTTTTTTTTCATTTAATCATCAATAGTTTTTTTTTAATGAGTTGTTATTTTTTAATGAGCTCATTTTAATGTTTGGCCTCCTCTTAAGCCTATAAATAGAGGTCATGGTGAAGGGAAGAAACACAGTTAAGGAGAAACAGAAGGAAGCAGGGAAGAACCAGATCTTCTTTCGTGTTGAGGCAAAAAGGAAAGTAATCGCCGTCCTGCATAGCAGGCGAGCAACGTGATATTCTTTCGTGTTGTGGAGAAAAGGAAAGTTGCCCTCGTCTTACGTAGTGGGCGAGCAAAGGGATCTTTGTTCTTTTTATGGCAAAGAGGAAAGTTGTCTCCGTCATTCGTAGCAGGCGAGCAACGAGATCCTCTTCATAGGATCCTCACACTTAGAATTATGGTAAATTATTGCATCATATTGCATGTCCCAAGGAGAATTCCTTGTGCTTCTTCAACCCGACTGACCAAGCATAAGTTTTTATACTTAGGTGGTTGTCTAGCACATTTATGATGTTAGAGGCTTCCTTGACCCAGACGGGGAGTAAGTCTTTTGTAGAGAGTTTTTATAGCTATGTAGCTAGACCTCTTCTTTTTTTCTTATCTTCTGGCATCCATGCCACTTTTGATGGTATAAGTCCCACTTCGTGGAGCTCCACCGGTAGTCATAAAATAGAGTTTCATACCTTTAAGCTTAAGGCTACCAAGGTCACATGGATGACGTAATCTTTACGACTGGATAGACTAAGAGTCCTAGTAGCTTGGGATGACGTGTATGCGATGCCATGACCCAGCTACCTCTATCTTTTAGGATTACTCTACCCTTCCTCTTGCTGAGCCCCTTTGAGATCTATTGCTCCTTTGACTTTGTTTATATCATCTTGACGACACAATTACTGATGAGCTGTCGTCGGTTTAAAATACAATGATTCACCATCTTCTCTTATGGCATAATGAACCTTGGCATATAGGGTTATCCCCATCGAGATGATTTTGGTTATTTAGTATGCTATGATGTTGATGATCCACTACCCATTTAGGATATGAAGGACTCACTCTCTGCCTTATGGCTTAGCGAGAGCTTTGAAGCATCAAAATGTTCTCATATGAAATAACTATTCTTTGACCAGGTTCATGATAATATAAGTGAAACTCTTTTTATTAAGAGAATTCCTGGGAATCCCCCAGGATGTAATTAACTAGAGGGATACATTCTTCTGGGAGACTTTTTGGACCCCATAACAAAAATGTTTGTTTTGGTTCTCTAGTTATAGGTGGCTTATGTGAGGATTTTCTTTGTGGATGTGGTGTTTCGAGGTACTTCAATCTGATCTTGTTTAGACATATACTCTCGACCCATGACACAAAAATTACCCATATATAAGCCTTTCACAATTTTATTTTATTTTATTATGTATTCTTTGTTGTATATTCTTCTCTCATACTCCTTTCATATTTGAATCATTTATATGATTCAGGAGAGAGATTTATTTGAATAAGAGAATTATACGATGACATATAAATGAACAAGCTGACGACTCCAAGTTTTAAAAAATAATCGAGAAACACATTGTTCATCAAGAAGCTAAGAAGGCTTGGCCTAAAATCAAGGGTATCTCCTTATCTTTCTCTATATCCAATACTACAAAGTCAACAAGGAATATGAAATTGTCCAGTTTCACCAAAACATTCGCTATGACCCCCCCCCCCCCCCCAGAGGATAAGCTAAGGATTGGTCAACCAGCTGCAGGCCAGGTTGGTGGNTTGGTCAACCAGCTGCAGGTCAGGTTGGTGGAGGTGACCTCTCCTAACTCTAACCGAAACTCCTAAAAATGGAGAATGACATCAAATTGATGTTGGCTCCTAAGTAACACAGTGCCCACCTGGCGAATTGGGCTTCTATGACATAAAGGATAGTATATATTTCATGAACTTGGCATAGCTAGGCATTTGTTCTAGAACCTTTTCAACTGGTATGTTTTTTGTTTAACTTCTTAAATACCTCTAGGAACCTAGAGTTCTACTTTTGTAACCTCTACGGAAAAGGTGGTGGGAGTCACTTAATTGGATCAATCCTATTGTGTTAGATTGGTCTTTATACATCCTCGATTGGAGTCTTAGGCTCACTTCCTAGAACAGGGTTTAGCTCAATAGGCGTCTCTTGTCTAGTGGTCTCTTCTAACTCTTTCTCACTCCTCAACTTCACGGCTCGAACCTGCTCCTTTTTCTCTTTAGGATTCACCTTATTGTTGCTAGGGAGTGCTCCTGGGGGTCTATTATTTATTGAATTCACAATCTACCCTAATTGGGTTTTAAGGGTTTTAAGGGCTACAACATGGCACTATAATTGGTTCCCCATTTGAATCATCGGTTCCTTGAGAGGTGACTTTTTCTGGGCAGGCTGGGTATTGGATTGAAATTTTATGTACATGGCTACTTTTGAGGGTTATTTCCATTGTTGTTTGAGTTACCTACAATGTTGGCTTAAGGGTTCCTCCACTGCTGGTTGTTATTATTCCATGAAAAACCAGGATGATTTTTCTAGCCTGAGTTTTAGACATTAGAATATGGGTTGCGTCCCTGGTTTCCTATTTTATTTACAACCTCTAAAGTTGGCAGGCCATGATCTACCACTGGTTCATGCATCGTTCCTTAACTTGATGGTGATCCTAACACTACATTTACCCCTAAAATATCCAACTTTCTCAAAATAGTTGCTACTTAGGTTACTAGGATAGTCAAGGCATCAATATCTTGTTAAGGTTTACCCTATCAGAAGACCATTGGAAGCTATTGTTTTCCATTTCTTCTATGAGTGTATAGGCTCCATCAAATGGTTTGGCCATTAAGGATCTTCCTGTAGTAGCATCTACAATGGATCTAAGTGAACCTACAAGCCCGTTGTACCAGGTTTCAATAATCAGCCAGTCAGGTAAGGCATTTTGTGGAGATTTCTTAACCAATTCTTTAAATTTTTTTCAAGATTCATAGATGGTTTCCACCTATGTTTGGAAAAATGTTGTGATGCCATTCTTAAGCTTGATATTTCTTTAGGTTAGAAAATACTTGGCTAAGAATTTTTAAGCTAAGCATTTCAGGCGGTAATGCATCCTGAGGCCAAGGTGTTTAANGTGTCCTGCAGTTTTTTTTAATGACTGTTGTTTCTTTTTTTTTCATTTAATCATCAATTATTTTTTTTTAATGAATTGTTAATTTTTAATGAGCTCATTTTAATGTTTGGCCTCCTCTTAAGCCAATAAATAGAGGTCATGGTGAAGGGAAGAAACACAATTAAGGAGAAACAGAAGGAAGCAGGGAAGAACGAGATCTTCTTTCGTGTTGAGGCAAAAAAGGAAAGTAATCCCGGTCTTGCATAGCAGGCGAGCAACGTGATCTTCTTTCGTGTTGTGGAGAAAAAGAAAGTTGTCCTCGTCTTACGTTGTAAGCGAGCAAAGGGATCTTTGTTCTTTTTGTGGCGAAGAGGAAAGTTGTCTCCGTCATTCGTAGCAGACAATCAACGAGATCCTCTTCATAGGATCCTCACACTTAGGATTATGGTAAATTATTACATCATATTGCATGTCCCAAGGAGAATTCCTTGTGCTACTTCAACCCGACTGACCAAGCATAAGTTTTTATACTTAGGTGGTTGTCTAGCACGTTTATGATGTTAGAAGCTTCCCTGACCTAGACGGGGAGTAAGTCTTTTGTAGAGAGTTTTTATAGTTATGTAGCTGGACCTCTTTTTTTTTCTTGTCTTCTGGCATCCATGCCACTTTTGATGGTATGAGTCCCACTTCAGGGAGTTCCACCGGTAGTCATAGGATAGAGTTTCATACCTTTAAGTTTAAGTCTACCAAGGTCACATGGATGACACAATCTTTACGACTGGATAGACTAAGAGTCCTAGTAGCTTGGGATGACGTGTATGTGGTGCCATGACCCAACTACCTCTATCTTTTAGGATTACACTACCCTTCCTCTTGTTGAGCCCCTTTGAGATCTATTGCTCCTTTGACTTCGTTTATATCATCTTGACGACACAATTACTGATGAGCTGTCGTCGGTTTAAAATACAATGATTCACCATCTTCTCTTATGGCTCAATGAACCTTGGCATATAGGGTTATCCCCATCGAGATGATTTTGGTTATTTCGTATGTTCTGATGTTGATGATCCACTACCCATTTAGGATATGAGGGACTCACTCTCTGCCTTATGGCTTAGCGAGAACTTTGAAGCATCAAGACGTTCTCATATGAAATAACTATTCTTTAACCAGGTTCATGATAATATAAGTGAAACTCTTTTTATCAAGAGAATTCTTGGGAATCCCCCAGGATGTAATTAACTAGAGGGATACATTCCTCTAGGAGTCTTTTTGGACCCCATAACAAAAATATTTGTTTTTGTTCTCAAGTTACAGGTGGCTTATGTGAGGATTTTCTTTGTGGATGTTGTGTTTTGAGGTACTTTAATCTGATCATGTTTAGACATATACTCTCGACCCATGACACGAAAATTACCCATATATAAGCCTTTGACAATTTTATTTTATTTTATTATTTATTCTTTGTTGTATATTCTTCTCTCATACTCCTTTCATATTTGAATCATTTATATGATTCAGGAGAGAGATTTATTTGAATAAGAGAATTATACGATGACATATAAATGGACAAGCTGACGACTCCAAGTTTTAAAAAATAATCGAGAAAACACATTGTTCATCAAGCAGCTAAGAAGGCTTGGCCTAAAATCAAGGGTATCTCCTTATCTTCCTCTATATCCAATACTACAAAGTCAACAAGGAATATGAAATTGTCCACTTTCACCAAAACATTCGCTATGACCCCCCTAGAGGATAAGCTAAGGATTGGTCAACCAGCTGCAGGTCAGGTTGGTGGAGGTGGCCTCTCCTAACTCTAACCCAAACTCCTAAAATGGAGAATGACATCAAATTGATGTTGGCTCCTAAGTCACACAGTGCCCACCTGTCGAATTGGGCTTCTATGACATAAGGGATAGTAAAACTAACGGGGTACTTCATCTTTCAGGCAACTTCTTTTGCAAGGACGCACTACGCTTCTCAATATGTGGAACAGTCTCTGAATTCCTTAACCTTTTTTTCTCTTTGTCATTATATATTTCATGAACTTGGCATAGCTAGGCATTTGTTCTATGATATTTTCAACTGGTATGTTTTTTGTTTAACTTCTTAAATACCTCTAGGGACCTAGAGTTCTACTTTTGTAACCTCTAGGGAAAAGGTGGTGGGAGTCACTTAATTGGATCAATCCTATTGTGTTAGATTGGTCTTTATTCATCCTCAATTGGAGTTTTAGGCTCACTTCCTAGAACAGGGTTTAGCTCAATAGGCATCTCTTGTTTAGTGGTCTCTTCTAACTCTTTCTCACTCCTCAACTTCACGGCTCGAACCTGCTCCTTTTTCTCTTTAGGATTCACCTCATTGTTGTTAGGGAGTGCTCCTGGGGGTCTATTATTTAGTGAATTCACAATCTACCCTAATTTGGTTTGAAGGGTTTTAAGGGCTACAACATGACACTATAATTGGTTCCCCATTTGAATCATCGGTTCCTTGAGAGGTGACTTTTTCTGGGCAGGCTGGGTATTGGATTGAAATTTTATGTGCATGGCTACTTTTGAGGGTTATTTCCATTGTTGTTTGAGTTACCTACAATATTGGCTTAAGGGTTCCTCCACTGCTAGTTGTTATTGTTCCATGAAAAATCAGGATGATTTTTCTAGCCTGGGATTTTAGACATTAGAATATGGGTCGCGTCCCTGGTTTCCTATTTTATTTACAACCTCTAAAGTTGTCAAGCTATGATCTACCACTGGTTCATGCATCGTTCCTTAACTTGATGGTGATCCTGACACTACATTTACCCCTAAAATATCCAACTTTCTCAAAATAGTTGCTCCTTAGGTTATTAGGATAGTCATGGCATCAATATCTTGTGCACTAGCCACTTTGTTAAGGTTTACCCTATCAGAAGACCACTGAAAGCTATTGTTTTCCATTTCTTCTATGAGTGTATAGGCTCCATCAAATGGTTTGGCCATTAAGGATCTTCCTGCAGTAGCATCTACAATGGATCTAAGTGAACCTACAAGCCCGTTGTACCAGGTTTGAATAATCAACCAGTTGGGTAAGGCATTTTGTGGAGATTTCTTAGCCAATTCTTTAAATTTCTTTCAAGATTCATAGATGGTTTCCACCTATGTTTGGAAAAAGGTTGTGATGCCATTCTTAAGCTTGATAATTCTGTAGGTTGGAAAATACTTGGCTAAGAATTTTTAAGCTAAGCATTTCAGGCGGTAATGCATCCTGAGGCCAAGGTGTTTAACCAAATCTTGGCTCTATCCTGTAAAGATAAAAGAAAGAGTCACAGTCTAACAACATCGTAGGGGAAACCATTATACAAAAATATAGCACATAATTCAAGAAAGTTTGTTATGTGAATATCTCAAATGGCGTTCTCCAAAACTGATTGTTTTGGACCATTTGAATGATAATAGGTCTCAGTTTAAATTTGTTGGCTTCAACGGTAAGGTAATTGATGCTAAGGTGAATCTAGCTTCTGATTGGTTGACATAATCCCTAAAAGTTTTCATGGTGGGATTCTAAGGGTATCCATCTCTATGTTGGTGTTGGTAGACAATTGTGCTCTCTTAAGGGTCTAAAAGTGATGTCAATTTTATGGTCAAACGAGCAAGCTGAGACTTGGCTCCCCTACGCATAAAAAAAGGAATAGACTTAGCAGACTCAAAATAAGCAAATTGTCACGTCAACCCACATGAGTCGGTTAACAGACACTCATGTAAAAGCAAACAACACATGCTAAAAGAAAGACCAGACTCAACACAATTATTTATTTTTTTGAATTTTTAGTTTATTTTTCAATTTTTAAAATTTTTCAGCACCTGTAAAAAACACAAGCAACAATACAACTACAACAAGACAAATAAAAAAAGAAAAAAACAAAAAATGAAAAACAAAAGTGTTAAACCTAGATTATCAAAAGTTCAACTACAGTTCTTCTAAACTCAGAATTTTTCTTAATGTTTTTCTATGGCAATAATGCCAAAAACTTGATAGCTGAAAACTTACCACGAAGTAAATCAGTCAATCATGCAAGTATACGTGTCTATTAATAATGTGGTTAAAGAGTATCGTGTATCAATCCCACATGAAAACGACTAAAACTATTATATAGGGTGAATTTTTAGTTTATCAAACATCTAAACTAGTTTAGCGTGATCACAAAGATGGACTTTCTAAAATCTTACTCTAAAGAAAAAATAAAAATATTGAGGTTGGAAAACACGAAAAACATTACTTAAGAAATCTCATGGTTTCTCATGTGGGATGAGGCCCGTGCCCCTTGTGATTCAAGTATTGTGATGGTCCGTGGTATTCCTAGACTTTCGCCTACGTAAAAGTTGACAACATGGATAAAAAATCCTTCTTATGCCTATGTCTAGGTCAAAAAGAATGCTAGAATCCATGAAGTCGTGACTCTCTCAATCCCCATAGCATCCCACAAAATTTGTTCTGATCCCCTTTCTAGGTTAAAAATATGAATAGAATATGTCTATTTTTACCCTAATTTTGTGGTTACCCATTTTGTTTGTTTGTGCAATACAGGAATCACAAATCAAAAAACATTTTAACAACTTAATTGATCAGATCGGGATTAAATGAAACTCTATGATTAAAACAATAACTTAATCCTTGAATCCTTAGGTAAACTATACATAGAAAGAATCATCTGTGAAAAGCATAAAAATCACAATCCATAAATCACAGAAGTGAGAGAGGAACTTAGCTACTCATGATTGAAAGAATACCGGAATAACAATCCATCAAAATCATTCTTACAAGTAGAATATAAAAGTTAAAAAAACTTATAAAATAATTTGTTCCCTTTCTTAAAGCAGTAAATCCTCCTTCCATACAATTTCCTCTCTNATTTTTTTTTTTAATTTTTAAAATTTTTCAACACCTGTAAAAAACACAAGCAACAATACAAATACAACAAGACAAATAAAAAAAGAAAAAAACAAAAAATGAAAAACAAAAGTGTTAAACCTAAATTATAAAAAGTTCAACTACAGTTCTTCTAAACTCAGAATCTTTCTTAACGCTTTTCTATGGCAATAATGTCAAAAACTTGATAGTTGAAAACTTACCACGAAGTAAATCGGTCAATCACGCAAGTATACATGTCTATTAATAATGTGGTTAAAGAGTATCGTGTATCAATCCCACATGGAAACGACTAAAACTATTATATAGGGTGAATTTTTAGTTTATTAAACATCTAAACTAGTTTAGCGTGATCACAAAGATGGACTTTCTAAAATCCTACTCTAAAGCAAAAATAAAAATATCGAGGTTGGAAAACATGAAAAACATTACTTAAGAAATCTCATGGTTCCTCATGTGGGATGAGGCCAGTGCCCCTGTGATTCAGGTATTGTGATGGTCTGTGGTATTCCTAGACTTTCGCCTACGTAAAAGTTGACAACATGGATAAAAATTCCTTCTTATGCCTATGTCTTCAAAAAGAATGCCAGAATCCATGAAGTCGTGGCTCTCTCAATCCCCATAGCATCCTACTTTGTTCTGATCCCCTTTCTAGGTTAAAAATATGAATTGAATATGTCTATTTTTACCCTAATTTTGTGGTTACCCATTTTTTTTGTTTGTGCAATACAGGAGTCACAAATCACAAAAAATTTTAACATCTTAATTGATCAGATTAGGATTAAATGAAACTCTATGATTAAAACAATAACTTAATCCTTGAATCCTTAGGTAAACTATACATAGAAAGAATCATCTGTGAAAAGCATAAAAATCACAATCCATAAATCACAGAAGTGAGAGAGGAACTTAGCTACTCATGATTGAAAGAATAACGAAATAACAATCCATCAAAATCATTCTTACAAGTAGAATATAAAAGTAAAAAAACTTATAAAATAATTTGTTCCCTTTCTTAAAGCAGTAAATCCTCCTTCCATACAATTTCCTCTCCAAAATAAAGAGAAAATACAAAGTGAAAGGGATAGAACAGTCCTTAGGATGTCATCCTCAAGTAAGGAAGAGAATCCTAAGGTATAAGCTCTCTCACCCTTAAATCTAGTGCTCTAGCCGATCTGGATGTGGTCACACCGTTGGTTCTCGATATAGGGTGCTGTCACGTTGTTTTCAGGCGTGTCATACCGCTTTCATCACTTTTTTCAAGATTTTTCTCGTTCTGAAATGCACATGTTAATCGTTTGTAACCTACACAACATCCAAAAAGAACCTTCCACAAGTATAAATCCATGATAAATAAATTGAAATAGCAAGTAAAATGTAGGATACAAAGCAAGTTAAATCACCTAAAATTGACTCATGTGAATAAGTTCAAAGAAAATAGCTAGTGTTCAAAAAAAATTCCTATACATTATGTCTTCACAAGTAGATGTGATATCAAATAAATTACATAGACTAGATCGAATCAAATTAAAGATCATATGTGATTTATGAAGATTTTGAATTTTATCAATTAAGTGGTTTTAATCTTTCAAATGTGCGTTCATTGATATTAACGACCAATATGTAAAATAACTCATTTTCAAACACGTATAATCTGGGATAAATAAATTACCAAAATTATAATTTAAATAAAATCAAAATAAAATGAGTATTAACTAGAATAATGATCAGCTTCTACAACCAGTTAATCATAAATCTAGCTATCAACATGGATTAACTTCTTAAATTAATTAAAGAGAATAAATCATCCCTAAAATACTTTGTATTGCAAATAAGGATACTGTTGCAAAGTTAAAATATAGTTATTAGAAATATTTCAATTTAATTAGAGTTGATGGGTAATTCATTGACTAATAAACCTTGCGATGTGTTATCAAATAAAACTAAAATGAATTCTAAAGTAAAAAAGGTAAGGATCAAGGTAAAGTTATTCAATTAAATGTGTTAGAAAGTTAGGAGATGTTTTTTGAGAGAAAGAGGTAGATATATTTTAAAATGAAATGACTAACAAGAAAAATGGTAAACAAAAATCAAAGAATGGTTGTAAGAAATAAGATTGAAAGGCCACCACATCATTTTCTTCAAATATTTTTAAAATAAACTTTGGATAATTATTTTTTAGGCTATTTAAAGTATTCAAGAAGCTAATGATCAACATTTTGTTTGTTAAAGCTATTGAAAAAGTGTCTACTTTTATTATGGTCATGAAAGATATTTTAACTAAAAAGAAGAAATTAGAAAATTTTAAATTTTTTGCTTCATTATCTAATGTAGTACAATAATTAAAAAAAAAACATTCATAAAAGTTGAAAGACCAAAGGAGTTCTATGATTCCCTCTATTTTATGTGATAAAGTTTTTGGGAAAGCATTGTACAACCTAGGAGCTAGTACAAATTTCATGCCTTTGTCTACACTTAAAAAATTAAGTTTAAGAGAAGTTTGACCTATAAATTAGCTTATGAACTAGGAGATCATTCAATAAATTATCCTAGAGGAGTTATAACTGATATTTTAATTAAAGTTGATAAGTTTGTCTTCACTGTAGATTTCACAGTGTTGGATATGAACAAAATTAAGAAAGCCCCAAATATTCTAGATAGACTATTCTTTGCAATTGAAATCATTATGATTGATATTAAGAAAGAGAAATTAATGAGAGTGCAAGACCAAAAAAAGAATTTTTAATATTTTTAGATCAACACATTTCTCTAGTGACACAAAAAAATGAATGTTTTAGAATTCTCCTAGTAGATAATTTTTTGTAGGACAAAATCAATGAAAATCTAGACATTGACTTATAGGAGCAAGTCTTGATAAATGAGAAAATAGTTTAATCTAAGAATATATATACTCTAATTTTAGAGGCCTTACCTAGAAATTTTAAGGATATTTTTAAGCACTAGACACATCCTCTTTAGCCAAAATTTCAAAAGCATCATTAGTGTAAGCACCTAAAATGTAGTTAGAGAAATTTTCAGAACATTTAATAAAACATCTTAGAGTATTTGCCAACTTTATCTATAGCCATTTCCTTAGAGTTGGATGAAATTGAAGAAAAAAGGCCAATGCATATGTCGAGGAGTCATAAAAAAGCTTTGGTTAGATAATTATAAATATTAAATGAATTAGCCCTTATTTATGTATGCATGGGATTTTAATAGAAGAAAATTTTAAACAAAAATTCATGGATGTTGTCGACCACGATTGTTCATCCCCCGACCATCACATCAAAGACCCTTGCAGAATCATGGTGAGCACTACAGAATCACGGTGTATGTTGTGCAGCAACAAAACACTGTGCAAATTAACGACCAACATTGCGGAGTAATAAATTATCCTACGGAGCAATGCACCCCAAAAAGGTATAACAATGCACTTGAACGTAGTGTAACACCACATCTTGTATACAGTGCAATAACACCTCATAAAGACAATGTAAAAATGCACCCCACAATAACTTCTTGTAATTGTCGTACTGTGGATACAATGACTTTTTTTTAGACTTCTAAAGCTCTCTCATTGCGGCCCACCACTATAACTTATATGACCTACTATGACCTACGTTGTCCACAACTCATGTAGCACTTAGCTCAAATCTCTGCAACCTACGGATGTTATCACAACTCATGCATCTCTTAACTTTGGTCTTTGTGGCCTAAGTACATTATCACAACTTCTGCAGTTCCCAACTCCAACCTCTATGTCCTTTAAAAGTTATCACAGCTCATGCAGTTCTCTACTCTAACAATTGTGGCATATATATATATATATATATATATATATATATATATATTATCTGTAATTGATTAATAGTATTTCGAGCCGAACACAAACGAACAAATCTTTGTTCGTGTTCGGCTCGTTAACTTAGCGAACGAACAGAACACAAGTTTTTTAGCAAACCGAACACGAGCTGTTCGCGAACAACGAACAGTTTTGACAGCCCTAGTCCTATGCTGCCTACTTAAGTTATCACAGCACACGCAGCTCCCAACTCCGGTCTCTGCATTTTACGGACATTATCATAATTCATGCAGCTCCCAACTCCGGTCTCTGCATCTTACGGACTTTATCATAATTTGTGCAGCTCCTAACTCCAACCTCCTACATACATTATTGCAGCTCCTTGTTACGACCTATAAGACCAACTACAATCTATGCAGCTCATAACTCACACAGCTCCCAACTTCAGCTTCTACATCCTACAAACATTATTGCAACTCCTTACTACAACTTTTATGACCAACAAACAGTCTTGAAGCAATCATCTACGACCCACATGACCAACTATTACCATGATTTTCAACTACAGTCCCTACGACAAACTAGTGCTACAACAATTGTCTATAATATTCATGGCGAATTATTGTCTTTATAACAACTGATTATAATTTTTGTTGTTCATTAAGATTATTATTGCTAAAATAGTCTTGTATATCAGCTTTATAATTTTATCTTTCCTAACTCATGAGAAGAGTGGGCCTGTATACTCACAAATATAAAGTGTATTACTTTAACTAAGCTAAGCCCCATAACTTTTTTCCTTTCAAGGATTTTTCACATAAAAACTCATTGTGTCTCTACCTGTCACATTAATTACCCAAGTACGTCTTTGATTTTCATGCAGCGCTAAGACGCTAAATAAACACTCCACCACTGAAAATCTTCCTACACGCATCACACGCAATTAAACTTCATAAAATAAGATATAGAAGGAAAGTTCATCCAACACCGGTTGAATTTAATTTCACATGAAGAAATTTAAAAAAAATAAACATTCATGAAAAAAAAATATTTATGCAATTAGATCACGATTAATTTTTTGCTAAACTTAAATTTAAACATTTTTACATCATATTTATATCTTCCTCAATGGATTTTCATCAACAAATCTTTAAAAAAGCCTTCTTATTAAAAATATATTTCTTCATGACAAATTGCCGTTGACCACAAATAATACCTAACAATATTTATCTAGCAATTAATACAATGCACCTTTCTTTCTAGCAGATTAGCAGATTGAGTTTGCAGAACATGGCTTCTTCACAGCAAAGAATCACAATTAATGCAAAGGTATGGTGTCTGCAGACAACAAGAAA
>JXCR01148816.1:188949-200133 GCA_002079205.1 Phalaenopsis hybrid cultivar
GGAAATATTGATTTTGTTTGTTAAGTTTGCTAATGAAAATGATATGTTTATGATTTTGGGAAAGTTGCAAACATTATTTGAATTAAATTTAATTATTTTAATTTTATTAATTCTTTATTGTTTCGTTAATTAATGATCATTTGGAGTCGAGTTTTACAAATTTAACTTTCCATTATTTAGATTAACGGTTCGAAGGTGAGGAAGGATTTTAAAAGAAAAGTTGAGAAGTTTTGGATAGATTTCACCGATGCAAAGTTTAGTGTCATCCATTTCATCCGCTCCACGGCAGCTTTATGAATACTCAACATTTTAACCGCGACCAGATTTACCTCGTAATGGCGCACATAGAAGTTTGTATGAGAATTGAATGTAATATAAATTTGAGGTCACAAAAGATGTAATCATATGTGCATGGTGATAAACATACAAATAATCCAACGACAATCATCCATATTGTGCAGTGACGTGCAAAATCATGTAAAATGTTTAATTAGAATAAATCATCAAACAAGTAGATGTTCAAGAAAAATCTATGTGTCGACCATAAATGCATCATTATTCACCCAATGAGAATAAAAGCAATGTCATGATCATTTTGATGCATATCACACAATTCCTATGCATATACATATCTAAACTCTAACTTTTATTTTATACATTTATGCCACCAAAGTCTTACACTTAAAAAAAATATCATCTCTTTAACTTTTAAAATACACCGTTTCGTGCATAGAAAATGTGGTACGTAAAATTAAAGTTTAGATGTTAAATATGTAAATACTTAGGAATAGAGTGGTATGTAAGATTTCACGAGTGACCAAACTCCACACATGTAAACATTTGTTTCAAAAACAAAAAAGCAATTGAAGTTTTCCGTTCTCCCACAAACAAACACATAGAGTCAAAAAAAATGAAACATCAGAGATTTCTGAATTCCACAAACCAAAGCTGCAACGACTCCAAATTTTCCAAAATGAGATACACGAGGTTTCTGAATCACATAGGCCCAAGCCATAAACGCTTTAGATTTTTAATCACAAAGCCACCACACATTTTATATGTTCCAACATGAGATTTTCAAAGCTTCAGAATTTTCACAAAACAAAGCCGCAGTAGTTTCATAATTTCCGGGACCATATTTGTACAATTTCCAAATTTTCAAAAAGCAAAGTTGTCACGATTCCAAATTTTACAAAATGAGATTTATGAAGTTTCTGGATCGCATAAACCAAAGCCATAAAAATTTCAGATTTTCAAACAGAAAGCCACTGCGTATTTCATATTTTCCAACATGAGATTTTCATATGCAAAGCCAACACACTTTTCACATCGTCCATAAACGAAGTTTTTGAGGTTTCCAATTCTTCATAAAACAAAACTACAACAATTTCAAATTTTTCCAAGGGGAGATTCGAAAAGTTTTCAAACTTCAGATTAATCCAGCTTTAGAGGGTGGCGCAGACCCCAAAGTTGAACTATGGGTGAGGGCCGACCGGGAACCAGAGGGAAAAAGGCATGCGGTCGAAGAGACACTGTCGCCCCCACCTTCGTCAAATGACAAGGAGTTGCCCCTTGGGAGAATCGCTTGGATGGATGGCGCTAGCAACGTCTTTGGAAGCTCGGGAGGGAGGTATCTGATGGTGGATACCCGACGAGACCAATTGTTTCTCTTTAGTATGCAAATCCATAAATATAGTTGCAAATGTTGAAACCGATCATTATTTTTTTTTAATAAAAAATTGTTTATTTGATTTCTTTTTATGTTTTTTATTGTATTTTGTATTCATTCTATATATATTTTTCTTGGTACAATCATTTTGAAATGAATTTTTTTTTTTTTTTGGTTATTGTAAAGAAGTTCATAACTGGACCGAGATTTTCTTTTTTATTTCTATATATCTTTTTCTTGTAAAACATAAATGTTTGGTTTTTTTTGTTCTTGTACAACCATGTTGTACATAGACGTATCTTTGATATTTTCAATATCATTTTTTTCGAAAGTCAAAGCTTTCTGTCTTTTTTATGTTGATTTAACTTATTCAATGGGTAACAATATGGTTTCATTTGTGCATTTCGTCAGCCATATGTGTACTACAACCCAAACAACATAGTATCCTTGGAATATTAAATATTACATACAACAAACTACTCCAAATAATAAAAAAATAAAGCTTACCAATTAACTATATAAACGTACTTGTGTTTGAAACCTACCTATAAGCTTTAGTTTATAATATCGTCACCAGCAAGCGAAGTAAATATGTCATTTGAGTTATTCAAGTTATCACTCTACTTGTTCTCCATCCTCAAAGTTTTTCATGAGTTTCCGTAACAAAAAATCATTTCAATCCTAACCCCTAAAGGTTGCACAACTTTTCTTATATTTGCTTTCAAATTTCTAGTACGCTATTTTTCTAAGTTATTAAATGCATCAATAACCCTAAGACGGGCTGGGATGGGCCACATTGTTTCTTATGAATTAATTAGAATAAAATAAAAACAATAAAATTTTGACATGTGGCAATTTCGATTTGGATTCTGCACGTAGCTCTACTTGAATTATCCACAGGTAATATTTTTTTTTCCATTTTGAGAGGAGAATGATCTTCAAGCATGTGATGGATGTACCAAATATATTCATGGTATGGGTTATTTGGGTTTAAGATGAGACGATGGTTTCGCTGGTTTATGGCCGCTTCTACCATGAAGATAGCTACTTATGCATTACAATAATGGAGAATTGTGTAAAAATATAAAAAAGAAAATAATAGCAATAAAAGAATCTATTTGCTCATTATATTCCATACCACTAATCAATGTATAAAGTGACACGCTTATACTGTATACAGCTTTAACTGGTTACATTATAATTGAATTTGTAATGCTAGTTGGATGACTACAATTGCATATAGCATTAGGTGTGTGCATTATATGGTCTAAACCTAAAAATCGAACCAAACCAATCAAGTTTAGTTGGTTCGATTCGATTTCAAAGTTAGATTTCAGTTTTCAATTTTTAAAACTTCAATATTTGGTTTTTCGTTTTTTATTCAATTTTAATTTTCATTTAGTCGAACAAACAGAAAAACTGAAATTTTTTTAAATTTTTATTATATTTTAATTTCATGTTGAATAAACTTTAAAAAATAAAAATATTATTATATGTAATGTTTGATTGAAATAAATATAGTATTCATTAAATCAAATTTTATTATTATGCGAACAAGAAATGTAATCCTTAATGTTTGTTATACGCCAAATTTTAATAAACAATGAAATTTCGGTTTGTTCATAACCTAACCCGTTTAAACCAAATTAAATTTCGGTTAGATCGGTTCAGTTTTATCTAAATTTATATTGGGTTGGTTTTGTGGATTATGAATTTCAGTTAAAATCGATTTGACCAATTTTAAAATCGATTTATCCGAACGGACCGAATGCTAATAGCATAATGTCACCTCCCAAAAGAGCTCTTAGAGGTGATGGGCAGCCCAGGACTTAAATACTGTTTTTGGGCCCTACACCTAGCCGATGTGAGACTTTTTGTCCGTGATTGTTATATGTCTATATATATATATATNATATATATACATAACAAGTATGTTATTCTTGATTTAGAAAGATGTTTTGCACTTTCATATTATCAACTTTTGAGCATTAATGAAGCTCTCTCGCTCTCCCTCTCCCCCCTTCTCCCGCATGCTCGGGTGCAAACATTACACGCGTATATGTGATCTAATGGGATAAGGCACTTTTTATGATTTTAATGTGCATATGCCTAAAAAAATTTAATATTTTTACCGTGTCATAAATTATGACTTATTGGTGAAACTCTTGACACAAAGTTAGATATAATATAAAAAAAAGTATATTAGAAACTTGTTAGAATTTTATTCAAATTTATTTGAGCCAAGACAAAGCATGATTAAAAAGAGATTCAATTTTCTTTTCAATCATGATTCAAATAAGATTTAAATATTTATTTGAACAAGCTCCAAACACAATTCAAGGCATAAAACACATCTTATAATAACCATGAGTTTATATGTCTATAATAGCTTTTTAAAGACTAATCAACTATTGCATTCTTGTGCAATATAAAGTTATAAAAAGATAATAGCGAATGATTGATCATGTACAGAAGTATTTCTTGAAACAAAGATTGATAAGAATCAATTAGTTTCAAATTGGATGTGTTGCATTACTACTTTGACAATGGATTGTTCCTAATTTTAAGTCATTTAATCAATCTAATAATAAATTATTATTTGATTATTTTTTTTTCTTAAATGATAAATCTATATTAATTGAACATTTTTTCTCACATATGTGATCAATTGTTTTCCAAAAAAATAATAATTACAAATTGTTATATACATGAGAATATTACAACGTCGACCAATTTGTTATATTTTACTACTATAGATGATAATACAAACATGTTACATATAAAAGTAAATGTTATAGAGATATATGCTATAAATGATGGTGGCTCTATGATGCTTTAATATTAAAGTATTCATTTTATAATCCCAACTTAGAATTTGCATGAAACTAATAAATGGGTAAGATATTTTTAATATCCATATAACTTATACCTAAAAGTAATAAATCAATATTAACTCCAATGTATATGAGTCAATTCTAGAAAGTATCTCTAATTTAATTATGGCTAATACAATGGTCTTATGCTCAAATTTAATTTTTATTAATTTGAAAGCCCAATCACTAACTTAGCAAAAAAAAGTTAAATGGGATATTATATTTAACTATGTATGATGTGTCTATTACGCTTTAAGAAAATGCTCATAGAACTTATGAGATAAAAGTCAAAATCAACTTTAGCTCATATTAGTTGAAATGAATCAAATTAATCTTGCACTTAGGATGTTAGATCTAAGATCACCAACAAGCTTGTTCATGGCTTATTGGATGTATAATCAAGGAGAAACTCATTAAAATTATTCCTAATAGAAAGCCAAATGTGGTCATGTCAGATATAAAGCGAGATAATGATCTTTGTGAATTAAAGCATAAAGATATCATGAGTAAGCGATCACTCATATATGCGGATCTTTTGAAGCGCTATTTTATAAGTTGCAAAACTAGAATAAAAAAAGTAATCTAGGGATAATTTATTGTCTTCAAATTAAGAATATAGATGTGTATTTCCCTTTGGGTGTTTTGTATTTAATATTTTAAAATTGCATGTCTCCTCATGTAAAATATTAATCATACATTTATGAATATGCACTATAAAGATACTTTTTCATGGTTATCACACAAGAAAATAATGAGCTATGATTGTATTTCATTAATATAGAAATTTAATAATCTTCATAGAAAATTTAGCTTTCAACTTAACTGAATATAATAAAATCATATGTTATTATCTATTTTTAGAGGTATATCATAATGCTTGTTTCATCATAATGTAATGTTTTTCTTTATATTATGAATTGGAAGTGAAATAAGGTGGTTTAGTGAGTCTCGGTTGATAAATTTATTTCTTTGATTATTATAATTTCCTAACAATTTTTATCAGTTGTTATCACATTGATGATTTCTTAAATTTTGATTTTTATTCTAGTTAATATTTAAGTGGTTTTTCTAACTATGATTGAAGATGCTTTAATAGGAGTAGTTGGATATGTTTTTAGTGGCATTCATTGAATTCACAATTATAAGACTACTTTTTTTATGTTTATATCATGAGGATTTTCTTATATAAATTTTTTCGTTTCTACTCTTTTTGTTTTCTTCCTAGTTGTTGTTCGCTTTCGATCTTATCTTTCTTTCTTTGCTTTTATAAGCGAGTGCGACCTAAAAAGAGACAAATGTTCAAGAAGGCCGTTTTGGCTAGAAAAAAAAAGGGGTGTGAACAAGGGAATCTCAATTAACCATATTATATTGTCAATATGTAATATACTAGTCACATGAGGATATGAATGTCCTAATGTTATTTATGAGTTACAAGCTAACTTGGATTTGTCCAGACACCAACACTTGCGCACTAAATTGTCATGTTTGTCACTTTAAAGCTAAAGAAGGCAAGTTAAAATCTTGCTTACTCAACAAATGAGGTAGACAACTTCTATTTAGTAAAAATGTGATAATTTAGTAAATAATTTTATAGGGTCTATTGGGGAAGCTGCAACTTTTTAAACAATTGATGCGCAACGGCTGTGTCAAGAAGATAATACATGGAAGCTGCTGCGAGAAAGTTGTATATATATTTGTTTTGTGTAGGTGTGTTGCAGTTGTTTATGATAAAAAGACATTTCCGACCACGTACGATTGTATTATTTATAAGAAAATCAATCCTTATTGCACATCTCAAACATGAAAACATATATTCAGCTTTAATATTACATAATGTACTTTCTATCCGAGAAAGAGGGCAACCCACCCAAACAAAACAAATTAAGAAATGGAGCATACACAGAGGCCACAAACTTGAAAGAGCTTTCCAACCTCCAAAATCAATAGAGCGGAGACAAAAATTCCTAGTCCATTCATTCCGAAGCCCACAATTGTCAAGTCCATCCATTCGAAGGGCCACAAACCAAAAAAGAAAATCATAAAACACATTGAACCAAAAACTGAGTAGAGCAAAGAGCACAAACAACAAAAAAATGGTGGTTAAGAATACCAAAATCCGAAATCCCGTCCTCATAATAGTAGAATATCGATTTCACAATAGAGCAAAGCCACAAGTTGCATAAAAAAAATCCATACATTCTAAATGAACCTCACGTCGCAAAGAGAAATGACAAATGATACCATAGGAGGACGGAGTGCAGAAAAATGATTGATGTAGCCGACCCCACTTAGTGGGATAAAGGCTTGTTGTTGTGAGCATTATGCTATTGATGTTATTCTTGCTGGGTGGTTTAGTCTCATAATTTTTTTTTCAATCCTTATTGTAGCAAACATAGTGCTACTTCCTTGCTACACATTCAATTATCTAGTCAGTTCAAGTGGTGAAGGCCTAAGGAGCCCATTAGTTGTTATCAGTCTACATGCTTTGCTCGTTCTTGTTCATCTCTTGGATCTTTGATGGTTTTAGTTCTCATTAGAGCTGTTAAGTATAATCTCTCCAAGCTAAGGGTAATTCTTGCCACTCTTTTTGTTGTTTTCTCATTTACTCATTAATTTTGCAACAAATTTTTTGATGAATTTTAGAATGCCTAACCTTGTTCTACAATTATACATCACTTTTTCTCTTTTTATGAAACATCCCGCACTTAAAAGTTTTAAACTCGAATTTGTTATTCTTCTTGGTACTTACTGCTTGTTTCATCAATGAGGCTTTTAGTGTGCCATTATGAACAAAAGTAGTTTTGATTTATTCTTGGAGCTTATTTCTATGTTTATTTAAATTGTTAACATGTAAGTTGTGACAATGGTTTTGTGATGTAATTAATACTAGGGCATGCTGTGAAAATTTTCGTGGTCTTCTACTTTGTATCCGTAGGCACTTGTCATAGTATAAGATACTTCATTTTGACGCAGCTCTAGTAACATGTAACTGAGCGTGTATGACTTAACAAAAGTTACTATACTGACAAGACAAGTTAACCGTATTTTCATTTTTTTCTTCTGATAGTTTCATGTTCTACTAATATTTTGGATGCTTGAAAGAGAGATTTTCTAATTTGCATTTTTTTTTTCATTGTTTGCATACACAAATACTCAATTTAATCTCATATATATGAATTTCCTTGTACGATGAAGGTGAAGTTTAATCGATAAAGTTCAACTATCCAAATGATTGGTGGATATGAGCGTAGGCTGGTAACATATTTTTCATTTATTATAAGTTCAAATATTTGAAACTTATGAATCTAAACACCTGTGGGATTTGCATATTTTATAATTATCATTTTTCAAAAAAGCACTCGAACACTTGATTTGTTAGGCTGCAGTGCAGACAAATGGAGGATCAAATTATTAAAAGGTGTGAACGCTTTATGTATCTCGGGTCTATTGTTCAATGTGATGGTGATATAGATGAGAATCTTATTAGTAGAATTCAAGTAGTTTGGTTGAAGTGGAGAAATGCTTCAGGCCTATTGTGTGATAGAAAAGTACCACATAAACTGAAAGGAAAATTTTATATGGTGGTGAGAGCTGCAATGCTCTATGGCGTTGAAGGTTGGCCTTTAAAAGACAAGCATAAAACTAAGTTAAGTATTGTTAAGATGAGAATGCTTAGGTAGATGAGTGGCTTTACACTTAGAGAAAATGTGAAATAATATATCTGTGGTAGGGTTGGTGTAGCTCCAATGGTAGACAAAACTAGAGAGAGTGGTCTTAGATGGTTTAGTCATGTAGGCGTCGACCATTTGATGATCCGATTAAGAGAGTAGATGTTTTAGATTCGACTTATGTTAAGAATGACAAAGGTAAACTTAGAAAAACTTGGGCATATTGTATAAAAAAATGAACTTAGTTTATTAGAATTAAATGAAAATATGACACTCAATGGGACGCAATGGAGAAAAAAGATTCATGTTGCCGACCCCACTTAGTGGGATAAAGGTTTGTTGTTGTTGTTTTTTTTTATTTTTTTGTTTTTTGAATTGAATGATCAATCCCCAATTCATGAAAGAAATTTAAACTAAATTTAAGTTCATACTGTGCAATTCAAACGTTGTTTGAACCTTGTTTCAAACATTTATTTTGAAGCTATTGTGCAAACCATAGGCTTGAAATAGAAGTTTGATCTACGCTTCAACAAAATGAACTTCAAACCTTGTTTGAGCTCAAATTTATAGATCAATGCAGGTTTGCTTTAGGTTAGAATAATGTTTAAACCTCACATTATATGTTTGAACTGCCATTTTATATGTGTGATTTTTATGTACTCATTCAAAGTTTACTTCAAAATTATTTTTCAAACCAAGCTCTGGTTCGAATCTAGCTTTCAATTCATCTCCTTTTATCTATGGGGGCAAGGGGAATGGATTATTGGAAGAGGCCAAGAACTTAATTTGAAGTAAAATACTTGAAATATATTCGATGAACTATCCCTTAGGTGCCGAATGGGATTGCAAGAGATGAAACATGTTGAGAAAATAAGGGCGAAGAAAAATATGAACGACACAAATCCAGAAGAACACAGAGATTTAACGAGGTTCGGCAAAGATGCCTACGTCATCGGGAGCAAAGTGACGAGTTCCTTTCAATATTCAGAAAAGGGTTTACAGAAATCAGGGATACCTCCCGGGGTTACTAACAGTCCTATTTATAACCCCAGGAGTAAACCGTAGGCACAATATATAATTACAACATTACCCCTGTACCATACCGTGAGGCTTTGCCTCCGCACCCCAACCCACGTAACTTCCCAATTTAGACAGATTCTTCCACTCCGCTTCGATCCAGCGTCTGTCCCTATATGGTATATGAGTCATACCATAACAATACACTAAGAAAAGAAGCAATCCAATAAATCTAACTTTAAGACTACAAAAGAGGAAATCTGGAAGAGAGATGATTGAAAAACATTCCTATTAGAAAGTTTGTGAATATAAAGAATTATCACTTACATTTTAATTTGGAGCTTATCTTTTCCAAAAATGAATTTCAGTCCTACTCGATTGAATAAAAAATTAAGGGGTATATTTGCCAAAGTGTATTATGGGCATATAACCCCAAATTCCCTTTATCATATGATCTCGATTATGATTATACTGCTAAATTTGATTTTTTTCCAAAGCATTTATTCTAGATTAGCAAAATTTAAATGAAGAGTAAGATGAAAAGAAATTCTTACTATAAAATATAAAACAAAAAGAAGCCAAGCGAATTTTCGGGGATAACTAGTTAAGGGTCCGTTTGGGGCAGCTTATAAGTGCAGGCTGCGTTTTCAAAACGTCACCGTACCGTTTGGTTCGCGCGTTTCGCCAGCTTACAATTTTCATGCTGTAAATTAAAAGAAATAACTAAATTTTACAACAATTAAATATCCACAATTTATTAAAAAGGAAAGGATTTGACAGCAACGTACAATTTTCATGCTGTCAAATAAAAGAAATAACTACATTTTACAACAATTAAATATTACAAATTCCTAACCAATTTCAAACAAACCATTATGTATTCTAATCTTCCATTGCTTCTAAACCAATCTCTGACCTTTCCTGTTTATCGAACTATTTATTTTCAAATCATGCCTACACTGGAAGAAGCAATTCCAACTACCAGTGGACTGGTCACCCTAACATCTTTTGATTGCCATGCTAAAGAACCAAAACCATAATCCTTCAAAGGTTTATCCACTCTGAAATTTACTTTAAAGCTCATCTTCTGACCATAGCTTGTAAAAACAAGGAACTTTGGGATCACTTCTACATTAATTCCTCTAGGAGGATAAACCGCTGCTCGATAAACACTGTTTGATTTTCCCACNCTCGTAAGAATCAAACTTGGGTCAAAGGAGTATTACGACTGACAGCGCAGCTGTCTACCAACTTGCCACCTAAGGGCGCAAGTGTATATGTGTGTGTGTGTGTGTGTGTGTCTATATATGTATGTATGTATGTATAAATATCTTTCTTTTTGTTAAATCTTATTTTTGTATTTGATTTTTGTGTTAACTCTTTTGGAGTTAAAATTAGTTAGGTCCTTATCTTCTTTCAAAATTATAATAATAGCAATTTGACTAATAATAATAATAAATAATTATTTTAATGTCAATATTTGTATAATTGTTAACATTTGTAAGTCTAAATTGTGTAGGACCTACTAGCTGAGCCGGTTGAGTTGCTAAAACCTTTTAGACTTTTATTGCCCATGAGATAAGTAACTGTTATTTATTTGGGGATAAATGTACTCATCATTGTTAGGGGCATTATCTTTTCTATTTGTATTAGATTCCTAGTTAATGGTTGGTTTGCCCGTCATGCCCATCAAATTCTGTTAAAATATTTGCAGTAGATTTTACTTTTTGTTTATAATTGATATCATGAGTAATTAATCACTTTATTACTGATAAACTCTTGTTTTAATACATTTTTCTTGTATTTTCAATATTAATTATTCTACCTGTAGCTTGATGTATTAAATCTCATTGTTGCAAATTCATGATTACATATAAATATTGGTGGATATGTATATATATAAATATATGTGTGTGTGTGTGTCTATCTATCTATCTATCTATATATATATATATAT
>JXCR01148816.1:212677-233431 GCA_002079205.1 Phalaenopsis hybrid cultivar
ATATATATATATATAATATAACGTCGGTGGCGATCTGCTCTGCTAGGGTTTCGCCCGAACCCTGATTTGATTCACTCAACCTTCAATCCATCCTATGGTGCCCGAAGACGAAGTTCCCGCACTTGACGACGACGACGAAGGACTTCAATCTCCTTTGTGATCGTCGTCTTCTCTTTCGTGCCCAACGAAGAAGGGCTTCGACATCTGCTTCTGCGGTTTCATTGTCTCCTCCTTCGCGTCATCCAGCTTCTACGGTTCTTTTCTGCGTGGATTCCCTCGTCGAACTGCGATTTCTTGTCCGTCTTCTGCGCATTTCATTTGTGATTCTTTTCTTCTGCGCAGCTTGCCCCGACCTCTTCGACTTGTCTTTTTTGCCATTTGCTCGACTTGCATGGCTTCTCTTTGCTGAGATGGAGCTTTCTTTTTCGGTTGAACCTGACAAAACCTCCTTTGCCCACGTGTTAGGTAATCCTCAGGGGGAGACGACGGTTGTCTTTCCTTCAAGTTATAAGAAATATCATGATGGTATAGGTGACTTCTCTTTTATTAAGAATGCAAGCAGGAAAAATGAGAAAAGAATGCTCTTTTTCTCTGCGTCAGAAATTTCAACGCTGACTGACAAATTCAAGTTTGTTCTTATTGGGAAATTTCAGTGGGGACACCCACATATGGAAGTTGTTAGGAAAAGTTTTGATGACCTCAAATTGACAGGAAAGTGAAAAGTGGTGCTCATGGATGAGAGATATGTATTAATTCAGTTAATCGTGCCCGAGGACTACACTTAGATTTTCTCCAAAAAATATCTTAACATCGCTGGTAAGTCAATGAAGCTACTCAAGTGGTCTCCTTATTTTGACCCCAATCATGAACATCCTACTGTACCGGTATGGTTTAGTCTACCTGGTCTCAAGCTGCAATTTTTTCATCATTAGGTTGTTTACTCTATTGGTGTCATACTTGGGGACTCTATGAAACTAGATCTATCTACTTTCAACCTTATCAGGCCTTCTGTGGCCAGAATACTTGTGGAAAGTGATATTACTTTGTCTGATGTTACTGAAATCTGGTTGGGCACAACGCATAATAGATATTGGCAACAAATCGTCATGAAACATAGACCTCCTTATTGTTTTCATTGTAAGATGTTTGGGCATACTATTAATAAATGTCATTAGATTCATCCTAATTTGAAATCTAAAAATCAAGTGAATAAGGATGGTTCTAAGGATATATCTGTTCCACCTGAAAAGAAAACCACCACAGGACAGGATTTGGTGTCTGATTCTATTGCCTCTGTGGACCCTCCCCTTGAAAATACTGTTTCTGCGATCGATGACAAGCTGGATGGCCTTGCTGAGCAACCCACACTTTCAAACCCTACTGAAAATAAGAATGGACCCCTACGTACACGAACTTATAATCAAGAGAATCTTGCAGCTCCCATCTTCAGGAAGTATCAGGAGTAGAGACGACAACTCATACTTCACATACACTTGTGGCACAACTGTTGGCAATCTTTCTACTGCAGCACTACCACCTCATTCTAATGAGCAACAATCTTCGGATGAGGAATGACAGGTCTACACTTCCAGGAGGAAGAAGAAGAATGGTGATCTACTTGAGCTAAGGAATCTAATGGAAGATACTCTGATTACTTCGGGCAATGGTACACAACTCACCAATCTGTTAGTTGGTTCCTTTTCGAGAACTAGAAGCAGAGACAAAACTAAAATAGGTCGACCTGGTTGATCTTTTATGTATCATCTACTTTTGGGTTTTAAATTTTCTTCTTTTTCTTTTTATGTGTTGTACTGTATAGGTTGGGTGCCTATTTGGGTCCACTCATACAACTTATATGTACTCTTTCTACTTAATATAGTTGCCCTTGGGCAATTATATTAAAGAGAAATGTGTACAAATAGGTTGTTTGAGTGGGCCCAAATAGACACCCAACCCACACGGTACAACACACACACACAAAATTCGAAAAAGAGATGATATATATAAGATCAATTGGGACAACCCAATTTAGTTCTGCCTGTGTCTAATTCTCGGAATGGAATCTGCTAACAAATTGGTGAGGTGTGTACCATTACCCGAAGTAACCAAAGTATCATCCATTAGATTTCTTAGCTCAAGTAGATCTCCATTCTTTTTCTTCCTCATGGAAGTTTAAACCTATCATTCCTCATCCGAAGATTGTTGCTTATTCGGAGTAGGAGGTAGAGCTGTAGTAGAAGGATTGCCAACAATTGTACCCAAAATAGGTTCTAGTATATGTGAAGATTGAGTGGTCGCCTCTACACCAGATACTTCCTGAAGATGGGGAGCTGCAATATTCTCCTGATTATCAATCCGAACACTATCCTTTGTAAGTAAGGATCCTTCAGTACTGTTTTCAATAGGGTTTGAAAGTATAGGTTGCCCAACAGAGCCATCCAACATTACATCAATCGCAGAAACAACATCATATCAATCGCAGAAACAATATTGTTAGGGGGGGTCACAGGGGCAATGAAATCAGACATCAAATCCTGTGTTGTGGCAGTGTCCAGGACAATGAGATTAGACCCATCCTTATTCACATTATCTCTAGATTTCAAATTAGAATGAAGCTTATGACATTTATCAAGAGTGTGCCCAAATATCTTACAATGAGAACAATGAGGAGGTTTATGTTTCATGATGATTTGTTGCCAATATCCATTATGAGTTGTGCCCAAAGCTTATGTTGTCATAATGTAAGAATATCCATTATGAGATAAGCAAAATGTGCCCAACCCAACCAGACAGTAACATTAGGTAAAGTAATATCTTTTTTCACAAGTATTATGGCCACAAAATGTCTGGTTAGGTTGAAAGTGGGTATATATATATATATATATATATACATTGCAGTTATATATTATCAGGTTGTGTTAAAATATTGTTAAGTTATATATGTATAAACACATATAATATTGTTGACTATAAATGTCTATTTAGAAGTGCATAATTTAAGTCACTCTTATTTATGGTTATAAGTATTTGATACTCTTGTTGCAAATTTTGTTCTGTATAAAATAAATCATCTTTCTTTATTGTTCATACAACATGTCTCATTTCTTATATTGTTTATGCTTTAATAAATATTAAAAACTTACTGAGTTTGATTTGTCAAACTCATTGAATTTTTATATAGCTTGTTGCACTCATTACTTGAAGGACTGTCTCCATCAGAACAAACTTTCCAACTTTAGATTTATTTTTAGGTGTTTTTAGTTTCACAATAGTTTTTGTATTTTTATCTTTTATTTTTGAGTTTGGATAGCTATCTTCCTATTGTTAGTTTAGTTTTATTTTCAGTCACTTTTTTGTTGTCCCTTCACTTGTATCAGTTATTAAACTTATTTATGTAATGAAATAAAATTTATATTTGTTTGATTGTTTCATTACTGCTTGCATACATTATCTTCTTATGAGAATACAAAATATGTTCAAATTCTTTCATCATATCTTATGTTGTCAGGGTGTATTGTCTTTCAATCCTGTAGTGTGATACATATCTAGACATGTAACCTTCGATGAAAATAACTTCCCTCACTCAAGCTATCTCCTCAACATCTAGGCAAGAAATTGAGTTAAGATCATCAACTTGTTAAATCTATTTTAAACTCTTACCCAAACAAATATGGGTGTATATGCTATAATAGGTTTAATGACTCATACTTCATTAAACAATAATCAAAATAGAACAAAAATACATAAAGCGGACTATAAATTGTTGGGTTAGGGCAATGATGATGATATTGATGTTGATGTTGATCTATATTTTTTTCATGCAACATGAACAAGTCTGCTTAGTTACATTTGCCAAGCCAAGTTTAATTTTTTATTGCGAGACAATTTTGAAAATCCGGTTATTTTTGACCCTCAACCTATGAGCTTAAACTTGTAGCACTGTATGTTGCAGAGTTATGACTCATTGTTCTTCTAAACTTGCGAATAAAGCTAAATAAATCCTAATTTTGTAAGTTCTTTGAAGTTCCTGAGATTCATGCCTTAAATTGAACTTCCAAAACTGCATCAAGTAACATTATATAAAAAAGATCATTTAATAAAAAATGAATATAGCACTCACCTGTTGTCATAACTGCAGACTTAATTGCAGCTGGAGACCAATTCGGATACACAGACTTGATCAAAGCAACCAATCCGGTTACATGGGGACATGACATGGAAGTTCCAGAAATGATATTAAACATCATGTTTTTGGCTGCAGGAGACCAGGCTGCTAGGATATTGAGTCCAGGAGCCATGATATCAGGCTACAGAATACTCAATATTATAAGATAAATTGAATCTTTTAAGAAAAGAAGGCACATAATTTTATGATTCGCTTGCCTTTAAAATCTCTGGTGTAAGAGAGTTGGGACCTTTCGAAGAGAATGCGGCAACTTGAGGTGCTGATTGTGATTTCAGTACTGTCTTTGTTGGAGAAATAAGTGTGGTCGGTCTCCTGAAATGATTTCAGAGCAGATCAGCTTTAAGATTGTTTATATAAGAAATGGAATAGAAAAATGATTCTCATTTGAATTCATTGCTGAAGCTTGATGAAGTCAACCTTGTTTGATTAAGATAAGACAGTACTTTATCACCAGTTTCAATTCCAATACTTGCTGCAGGAACGACGAAGGGAATGGCAACATTATCTTCTCTTTCATCAATCAGAATCATTCCCACACCACCAGCGTTCTTCACCACCAAACTCTTCTCCAGTCTTGATTCAGAATAGCTGCTAGAATGCCGGCAAACCACAACCTTTCCTCTGGTCTTTGTTCTATTCAAGGAGCTCTCCAAGCAGTAACTGTAAGTAATAAGTTTGAGTGGGAGTATTGATTCAAAGAAACCATTAGTTAAGCTTGATACATCAAAATTCAAATTTTCAGTATTTTTTTAATTCAGAAAAAAAAAGCATAACTTATTTAAGCTTTTAACCTGTTTTTGCTGTAGAATGGTTTGGAGAAAATTTGACATTTTAAACAGAGTTTTGAAAATGTTTCATAAAATAGGATTCCGGTAAGAAATCCTAATCTCCTTTATGAAATGGAAGCCCTCTCATATCAAGCTGTCAATGCAAACAACTAATGGTGTTTTTAATCTCTTTAATCTATTCTAGATGAGACTAAACTCAATATTCTTATATATCTTAATAAGAAAAAAAAATGAACACCAATATTCATTGAAAACTTCTGAATCTTTCACCTTGATTGATATGGAGTGAAGTATCCATCATTTGCTTCCGAGGCATCAACAGTTAGAACTGAAGAATTCATCTGGTGAGTATTGAGACTGACTCCCTAAAAATTATACGGAAAAGTTTTAGTACAAACTAGGCAATCTAAAACATCTAATAAATTAATTAAACCAAGCCAGTTGCATATTACCATCAAGTTCTCTCCATTCCCAAGTCTGATATTAGATACAAATTCTCTATCAGTCGAGCTCGCAGCCACTGTGAACATCCATGGAGCCAAATTGGTTGCAGAACCTCTAGTACCAGCATTTCCAACAGAAGAAACTACTACTATTCCTCTTCTCATAGCATGAAATGAACCAATGGAGATGGCATCGTTGAAGTAATCTCCCTGAGGTGACTCAGGACCAAGAGATAATGAAATTATGTCGACACGGTCCTCAATTGCGTCATCAAATGCTGCTAATAAGTCTGAATCATAGCATCCAGACTCCCAGCAAGCCTTGTAGATTGCAATCCTGGCATTTGGTGCTCCACCTCTTGCTGTTCCTATGCCTAGTCCATCGTAGTTCATATCATAGACGAACCGCCCAGCCGCCGTCGAAGCTGTGTGGCTTCCATGTCCTAAACTATCTCTAGGAGATTTGAATTCCCTAGTTTCAGTTGGTTGCACTTGTGATTCTTCAGCCATTCTTTTCTCAGCCTCATAGCCACCCATATAGTACCTTGCACCTATCACTTTTCTGTCATATAATTAGAATTCTTATGCAGGTAATTCAATGGAGAGTGAGATTAACTAGGTCATGTTTGGTTGGTTTTTTTCTCTTTGCTTCCAAATATTATATCTGTTTTGCTGCAACTGTTTATCTTAACTTCTTATATATAATTCCAACCAATTATATGAACAAATACAGCTGAATAAAATGAGTTTTGGACTTTTTCATTTTGTAAGAAATGGGGCAAGAAGCTGCTGTCAGAAAACTAATTTTAGAAAGATTTGCATGCATTCCACTCAACTCTTATCTATTTATATATTTAGCGCCCATACTTCAATTCTTACATATATCTTATATCATATATGTAAAATGCATCATATATCATATACGGAAATATATCATACATCATACATCATATTTAACACCCTAAATTTCAAAAAGTGAAATATAACTTTTCATGCGTAGATAGGGTGGTCTGTGTGTATATATGCATATTGACTTAAAAGTTATATTTCACATTTTAAAAGTTAAAATAGTGACAGTTTTGGTGTTATATGAAAGATTTGGAGCAAAATGAAACTAAAAAAGGTTGAACAAAATGAATTACAAGTCATCCGTATTTTGACTGACCTGTTACATGAGGAATTTGAGAATGATTCTCCTGCTTGACATTTCCCTCTCCATCTTGAAGGCACTGGTGGCATCCCTTCATCACTAAAACTCGGAGACTCTGGCCATATTCCTGTAATTTTAAGAATAACCGCTTGTTCATGTCCATAGTTATGTAAATAAAAACTATACGTGATAGATCTATACATGGTTAAAACTAAAGAGGGTGATGAAATATATTTTGTTATTAGCAAAAGCTTAAAAAGAATTGATACTTAGCGTGTTTTGCGCAGATGTTTGGAGAAACGGTTGTGAAGCTGCCATTGCAAAAAAAGCTAGTAGCAAAAAAAACTGTTTTTCACAAAACTACGGTGGCTATTATAAAAAGTTTTATTTTTTTTTACAAAGTCATACCCCAACTTTCTAGCATACTTAGCCAGATCCGATTGCAAAACCAGAAAAAAAAAAATGATAAAACCAGAAAAAAGTGTAGTGCGACACCGCACCAACACCCCAAATGCACCTTTCATAATTCATCAAGTATTTCAGAAATTATTCTACAAATTCTGCCTAATCATGCATAGATATATCTCCACCAATGATATCAATTTTATTAATATTCTTCTAATGATGAGCCTACCTGTATCTATGAAACCAATTATCACATTTTCCTGGTTTTTAGTAGAGAAGCCTGAAATCTCTTTAGCAGAATCCATTTCCAGTCCCATGAAGTCCCACGAATGAGTGGTGTGCAGAATTCTTTTCCGGTTTGGGAACACTGAAACAACTCCAGGCATCTCTAAATGAAGCAGAATGAACTTCTAATTGATTAAAACTGGCCGAAATTGAACAATATAGTTTCTGTAAAAAATGTGAGAAATTATTCAATACCACTCATTTTCAATGCCTGTTCTTCAGTTAACCTTGCAGCGAATCCACTAAAACCATTGTTGTAACTGTAAACATGAGAAGACTGCGCTTTCTCGAAGCTGTTGGATTCAAATGCGAATTCCCAGCAGAAAAATCTTAAGAAATTTGTGAAAGAAGCAATCTGGGCAATAATATAGATATGAAATTACCTTCCTTCGTGGATTTCGGTGAGAATTTCATAGTTTTTTGTTAAGAACTCGTCAGAAGTNTTTTGCTTTTAAATATTATATCTGTTTTGCTGCAACTGTTTATCTTAACTTCTTATATATAATTCCAATCAATTATATGAACAAATACAGCTGAATAAAATGAGTTTTGGACTTTTTCATTTTGTAAGAAAGGGGCGAGAAGCTGCTGTCAGAAAACTAATTTTAGAAAGATTTACATGCATTCCACTCAACTCTTATCTATTTATATATTTAGCACCCATACTTCAATTCTTACATATATCTTATATCATATATGTAAAATGTATCATATATCATTTACGGAAATATATCATACATCATACATCATATTTAACACCATAAATTTCAAAAAGTGAAATATAACTTTTCATGCGTAGATAGGGTGGTCTGTGTGTATATATACATATTGACTTAAAAGTTATATTTCACATTTTAAAAGTTAAAATAGTGACTGTTTTGGTGTTATATGAAAGATTTGGAACAAAATGAAACTAAAAAAGGTTGAACAAAATGAATTACAAGTCATCCATATTTTGACTGACCTGTTACATGAGGAATTTGAGAATGATTCCCCAGCTTGACATTTCCCTCTCCATCTTGAAGGCACTGGTGGCATCCCTTCGTCACTGAAACTTGGAGACTCTGGCCATATTCCTGTAATTTTAAGAATAACCGCTTGTTCAAGTCCGTTGTTTTGTAAATAAAAATTACACGCAATAGATCTATACATGGTTAAAACTAAAGAGGGTGATGAAATATATTTTGTTATTAGCAAAAACTCAAAAAGAATTGATACTTAGTGTGTTTTGCGCAGATGTTTGAAGAAGCGATTGTGAAGCTGTTACTGCAGAAAAATCTGTTTTTCACAAAGCTGCTGTGGTTATTACAAAAAGTTCTTTTTTTTTTGACAAAGTCAGACCCCAACTTTCTAGCAGTCCTCGTATTTAGTCAGATCCGATTGCAAAACACAGCTTTTAATTGCAGTATTTAAAAAAAAAAAAAGATAAAACTAGAAAAAAAGTGTAGTGCAACACCTCACCACCACCCCAAATGCACCTTTCATAATTCATCAAGTATTTCAGAAATTATTCTACAAATTCTGCCTAATCATGCATAGATATATCTCCACCAAATCATATCGATTTTAGTACTATTCTTCGAATGATGAGCCTACCTGTATCTATGAAACCAATTATCACATTTTCCTGGTTTTTAGTAGAGAAGCCTGAAATCACTTTAGCAGAATCCATTTCCAGTCCCATGAAGTCCCACGAATGAGTGGTGTGCAGAATTCTTTTCCGGTTTGGGAACACTGAAACAACTCCAGGCACCTCTAAATGAAGCAGAATGAACTTCTAATTGATTAAAACTGGCCGAAATTGAACAATATAGTTTCTGTAAAAAATGTGAGAAATTATTCAATACCACTCATTTTCAATGCCTGTTCTTCNTGCAAAAAAAGCTAGTAGCAAAAAAAACTGTTTTTCACAAAACTACGGTGGCTATTATAAAAAGTTTTATTTTTTTTTACAAAGTCATACCCCAACTTTCTAGCATACTTAGCCAGATCCGATTGCAAAACCAGAAAAAAAAAAATGATAAAACCAGAAAAAAGTGTAGTGCGACACCGCACCAACACCCCAAATGCACCTTTCATAATTCATCAAGTATTTCAGAAATTATTCTACAAATTCTGCCTAATCATGCATAGATATATCTCCACCAATGATATCAATTTTATTAATATTCTTCTAATGATGAGCCTACCTGTATCTATGAAACCAATTATCACATTTTCCTGGTTTTTAGTAGAGAAGCCTGAAATCTCTTTAGCAGAATCCATTTCCAGTCCCATGAAGTCCCACGAATGAGTGGTGTGCAGAATTCTTTTCCGGTTTGGGAACACTGAAACAACTCCAGGCATCTCTAAATGAAGCAGAATGAACTTCTAATTGATTAAAACTGGCCGAAATTGAACAATATAGTTTCTGTAAAAAATGTGAGAAATTATTCAATACCACTCATTTTCAATGCCTGTTCTTCAGTTAACCTTGCAGCGAATCCACTAAAACCATTGTTGTAACTGTAAACATGAGAAGACTGCGCTTTCTCGAAGCTGTTGGATTCAAATGCGAATTCCCAGCAGAAAAATCTTAAGAAATTTGTGAAAGAAGCAATCTGGGCAATAATATAGATATGAAATTACCTTCCTTCGTGGATTTCGGTGAGAATTTCATAGTTTTTTGTTAAGAACTCGTCAGAAGTGTAGTTCTTTTTGTCTCCCATGTATACCACATAGACCTGACAAAAGTTGGACAAATCTCACCTGAAGAAAAGTAAAAGAAGAATCAAAACAAACAATGAAAATTCATACTCACCTGACAAGAAAAACCATTTTTTATTTGTGCAAATGTAAGTGATATGAAGAAGATACTGATTATGATTCCAAAATTAGCCATGTTTGGGAGAGAGAGAGGGAGTGAGAGAGACGTGGAAGGAACTTAAAAAAGAGGGGTAGTTATGATTAGTTTTATAGTTTTTGCTAACTAAAAATGTTAAGGAAAAAGGAAAACGTGAATCTGAGGAGAACTTAAAAAACGGAGAACCGCAATGTTAATTTTTATGTTGGTTTTTAAGCAATCTTGCCACTAAAATGGTGAAAGGGATGAGAAAAACGTGAAGTGGAAGTGTTAAGTAACGATGAATTTTTGCACAAGTTATTAACTCGTCCCATCAAATAATTCCACAAGAGGAGCTTGACAACTCTCTTGGGGTACTTGCTAGTCGTCTAGGACCTCCAAGAAGGAACTCCTCATGGGTATTTGACTTTTTTTACGGAAGTAGTTGTGGGAGATTTTTTTTGTTGTGTATGCCACTGTAGAGTTTGGGAAGACTTTTATCTAAGCGGTTAGGCATGATATTTGAAGGATAATATACTATCCCGAAGGTAAAAAATATTAACTTTGAATGAGACTAATTGCCCGGATAAGGAAGATCTCTTTGACTCGTTGGTCTACGGAACCAGAGTTTTCCCCTATCTTACTAAGGGTTAGATAGAGTTTTTTTTTTTAAGTATGCGGTCTGGGTTTCTTTATGAGGGGGGTCCCTCATAGTTAATTACAACTCTCTTGGCTCCACACTCCTATGGTGGAGGAGAGCTTCATCCTTACATGGGGAAGGTTCGTCAGAAGTTTGTCAGAGCATCACCAGAGCGCCATTGGAGTTTGCCAGAACGTGGGCTTCTCTTATACTGTTATGAGAGCTTCATCATACTTGAAGAAACACGTTTGCAACCATCACGGTGGTGTGAATCCCTAAATCCCTTAGTTGCCCTTAAGGTTAGTCTGGTCTAAGCGCGTGGGTCATGTCAATCGGTCGAGCTGCCTATGTGATGGATCGTTGATTTTTTCCTAAAGGAAGCCTTATGTTAGGAATCACATGTGTTAGCCATTCCTATTCAGAGCCGAGTGATTTCCCTATTGTGAGCCTTAGGCCTTAATCCCGCAGGGTCAGAATCCCAATTTCCTACGGCTTTAGCGCTCCCAACTTTCCTTTGAGAAGTTGGTTGAGATCGATCTTAGTGGATGGAAAAAGCTTTGTGGCTAGTCCATTCTAAAACATAGTGGGTGAACGTAGAGCAGGAAAAACTTTGTAGCTAGTCCGCCCTACGAAAGGTAGTTTCACTTATGAAAAATCAGATTGGGAAGTCCTACACATTGCCACACCAAAACCGAAGGTGGCGATGTCGCAAATCCAAGTACTGAACCCTAGGTTCCTATGTGTGGTCGTAAAGACGAGCTCAATGCATCGTTGAACACATTGGGTTTCCTTGCATATGCATGACCATTCGTGACATGTTTGGTGTGTGGATCATATTGCATGTTGTATGCATGTTTGTTTGAGCAGTCGATCGGCCGCCCTAGGTCGATCCACAATCCTCTTTTGGGTTTGATCGGCCATTCCAGACCTATCACAATATCTGTTGGGTTTGATTGACCTCTACGTATCAATCATCTGTCTTGGGTTTGATCCTCCATCTGGGGCGATCACCCTATTTATTGAGTTTGATCGATCGTTACGTGTCGATCACCCACTTTGGGTTTGCTCCGCCGTTCGGGGAGATCACCATATCTTTTCGGTTGGATCGACCGCTATGTTTCGGATCACCCATTTTGGGTTTGATCGACCGTTCTGGGTCGATCACCTTATCCTTCGAGTTTGATCAATTGCTACATGTTGATCACCCATCTTGGGTTCAATCGGCTACCCAGAGCCGATCACCCATCCTTTTGGATCAGATCGATTACCCCAAATCGATTCACTTGCTTCTCCAGTCCGACTAGCCTCCACAACCCGATCGACCAATCACAAGCATTTTTGTATAACTTTGCATCATTTTGTACGCTTTTCTGCTTGCATTTTGCACCATACTCCATATGTGTTTACATATGCATTAGCACGCGTGTTGGTGGTTTTCCCCAGTGAGGATCACCGGGTCACTGCCTCCTCAACATACACTTCTATCGGGTAGTTGCCTTCACGACATGCACATCCTCGGGTCACTACCTCCTTGACATACCCATCTGTCGAGTCGTTGTCTTCACGAGATGTCTATCCCAGGGTCACTGCCTCCTCGACATACCCATTTGTCGGGTCGCTGCCTTCACGACATACGCAACCTGGGTCACCGCCTCCTCGGCATACCCATTTGTCTGGTTGCTGCCTTCATGGCATGCCCATCCCCGGGTCACTGGCTTCTCGGCATACCGTTTTGTTTGGGCCTCTATCGCCACTGAATGCCCACTCCGGGTTGCTATCTCCTCGGCATACCCTTCTTTTGGGTCATTGCCTTCATGGCATGCCCGTTCTTTTTGAGTCACTACCTTCATGACACACTCACCCTCACCACTCTTGGTGCACTTCCGCTTTGCTTGTTGCAAATCTTGCATGTTTTTATGTGTGCTCGGTGAGTGTCTCTCAAGTAAGGTGTGAATCCTTATAAGTATCCTTTTACTTGATGCAAACTCACTTGTAGCTGGTGTCTGCTAGTAGCATGGCGCCCCGGGCACCCGACAGATGTGATTCCACTTCATAGGTAGCTTGTTTTACTGGTACATCCCGTTTGTGTGTGTCATGTTGTATGTAGTATCCTTGCATTCATTTACATGATGTGTATTAGCCCTTTTGGGCACCCATTGTAATTGCTTCGTATTTCGCTCAAGCAGTCACAATGTAGGCTTCTTGCATGTTTGTATGCTTGCCTACTTGCCTTGATGGCGTGTCCTACTCATTAGAAGAGTGACCCATTTGTTGGTCGTGATAGTCATGAGATGCCTCAACGAGTAGTGCGAGTTTTTGTATTATAAGAAAGAAACATTTATGACTGTGTTATGGATCCAAGGGTTCTAACATGTGTCGTATGTGTCATGAACCGACATTGTAGGTCCAATATTTTAAAAGTATAAAAATGGATATTTTTTTTATTATAGTATTATCCGTCTGCTTTTAAAATTATATATATTAGACCATATGTGAGACCACCGTTTTAAAATGACACCCCTCTTCATGACTTGTTTTAGATCCCTTGGATCATTAGGACGAGGCAGGTGTGGTGACCCGGTCAAAGTCATACGATAGCCAGAGACTTCACCCTGTGCATTTAGGTACGAGGTTAGAACATTTTTTGTTAGATGTTGAGCTAGGCTAGGATCTAGGGTGTTAGGTTGACTTTTTGATGCCTGTTTAAGTTCTTTACTGGATTGGTTGCCCTAGCCAGGCATCTTTCCTTGTACTTTTAGTGTGTCTGCATGTTTGATATGTATGGTAGTGTGTTAGGGCACTTTTCTACAGGGATCTGTGCCTCTATATGTACACACATAAGTATCGTTATGGCGGAGTATGTGATGATTTCTGACCACTTTACTTGCAGGTGTTATTCAACTCCCCCACTCATAAGACATGACTCATTATACATTGCATGGTCTGCCCACTGACATTTATTTTCATGCAGGATTGAGTCTTTTCTTTTTCTATGTACTTTTAGAGTCTAGGAGAGTCCTGTAATAGAAATAAGATACATGCACGGGTTCTGAGGAGTTCGGTGTGGGACCCACGTGGAGGGCTAGGAGCAGATGCTCGTGCCCCGTATCTTAATTCTGCATTTAAAATTCATGCATAGAATTATGATCGGGAACGTATATATGAAGTCCGACCGCTTTTTCTTTTCTAAGATATGTTGCCGACCCAATGACAATTGGCCTTTTATATATTATTTGGCATGTTTTCTGCCTTATTGCCTGCCTGCATGTGTGGAATGTTTTCCTTGTTTATTTCGGTAGTTTGTATGGGAATCATGATGCAATATATGCTCTTTAGGAATTAAAATCCTAATAAAATATTCAAGATAAATGAAATTTTAGGATTAAAACATTTAGAATTTTAAAAATTGCACTTTTTTCTTTTCTGCATGGCCTTCGGGTCGGATTTTAAACGGGTTATATTGCATGGTTATAACTCAAGTCATATTAATAGGGCCTCCACAATATTTAAGGACCGCTCTAGATAACTGCATTCATATTGCATGTTCCGAGGAGAAACCATCGTGCTTCTCTAATCCAACTGACCCATTATACATTTTTCTATATAAGTGATTGTCTAATGCGCCTAATTTGTTCGAAGGCTTCCCAACCCAACTGGCCCATTATACCTTTTTTCTATATAAGTGGTTGTTTAGTGCGTCTAAGATGTTCGAAGGCTTCCCAACCCATACAGGGTGTAAGTCCTTTTGTTCATTGTTGTTTCCAGCTTTGTAGTTGAACCTCCACTTCTCTCCTTTTCTGAGGCATCCTCGCCCCTTCAGCGGGTATAAGACCCCCTTCTTGGAGCTCTAGCTTATTGTCATAGGATAGAATTTACTTCCTTTGACCTTAGGGCTACCGAAGTCCCCGTGGATGACTCAATTCACTGATTGTTGACCATGGATCTCAGGATGTGTTTGGTCGAATACCTTCATGACCAGGTAAACTCAGGATCCTAGTAGTTGTGTATGATGGGTCTTCGGTACCCCAACTCAGCTACCTCTAACTATTAGGATTACTCTACCTTCTTGTTGTTGAGTTCTATCGCTTCTTGACTTCGTTGATATCAACGTGATGGTCGAATGCCAATGTGATGTCACTCATTTGGGATATGATGATTTGTCCTATGCACTTATGATACGAACGAGCTTTGACGTGTTGAGATATCTCCGTCAAGATGATTTAGGTTATTTCGTGGGCTCATAACGTTGATGAGTCGATACCCATTCAGGATGTAAGAGATTCACTCTCTGTCTGATGGCTTAACATAGTTTTGAAGTATCAGGACTTTCCCATGTGGTATAACCTTTCTTTAATGACCTATTGCCCCAGGTTCATGATAATATAAGTGAAACCTCTTTTATCGAAAGTATTCTTGGGTATCCCCCAAGATGTAATTAACTAGTATGACTATGTTTCTCTGGTAGTGCTCTTGACCCTAGAACAGGTACATACATCTGACTCTTTGGTTATGGGTAGAATACGTCAGTATTTCTTTTGCGGATATTGGTCTAAGGTACCTCCGCCCAATCTTATTTTGACAAACATTATTGATCTATCCTTATGATGTTTATCACACGTAGACTCTCTATGTTTTTCTTTTCTTTTGTTTGTCACTTTGTCATATGTCTCCTTTTATTCAGGTTCTCTCCTTTTTGAAACACTGATTTCATTTCGGAGAAAGATTTATTTGAATAAGGAAAGTATATAATGATCGACAAAGCTGACGACTCCTTTTAAAATAAAAAAGAAAAAAATGAACGGAAACAATCTTGCAACTCTACTGGGGAGGAGTCTCTCTCTCCATACTTGGAGTTTTGTTTATTATGGGTATAACCTCTCTCTCCCATTTTGTGATTTTTCTCATATTAACTTAACATAATATCTTTCCTTCAAGTCACTGTTGAGCCTTTTGTGAGACCTTAGTTTTCAGTCCATGTGTTAGTTGCTTGAGGTAGAAACTCGATGCATTCTGTCCCTTCTCTCACTCTTGATAGTTCAGTTGCTACATTATTGCACACATCGATGTCGTTATACCTTTTGATTAGTTTCTTAACCTCTCCTTATTTTTTATTGTTGTCCCTTTTTACCCCGCAATGTGGGAGAGCAAAAAGGTGATCACGATCGTTACCGTCGAGGAAGTTCTGTTTTCCTCTCCCCAAGTTTTTTATGTGCTTCCGAGGGTGTAAACAAATGGTTCCTTCAAGCACCCATGCAAAAATACCTTGTGTAATCCTATACCCTTTGAGGCATTTTCTCTACGCCCTCCTTATTAAAAGGGAACTTGTGAATATTGAGCTATTTTTATGCCCTCTGAGGTGTTTGTTATATGCCTTCCCCTTAAAAGGGGAGACATGCATATTGAGCTTTTATGCCCTCTCAAGAGTTCTCTCTATGCCTTCCCCCTTAAAAGGAAGTCGTGCATATCAAGATGTTTCTACTATAGTGGCTCACATAGAGCCCACTTCTTTTGCAAAAATGGGTCAGGGCTCGACAATGACATGTTGCAGCAACTGCGGTATTTTCCAAACACATCCCTCCATGTTTCCACGGATCTCCCTGCTATAGACAACTGAGTCTTCTATCAGCAATAGGTCTATCATTGTTGTCACCGTTGTGACTTTTGTCCCAGCTCCTTTTGTTATGATTCCCCTGAGGATCCACTGTCCCCCGATTAGGCAAGAAGGTTAAGGGGGACTAGGAAAATATTACTGTGAATGTAGCAGCATTTTCTGCTTCTGTTTCTATATTTATTTTTACTCCAATTTAGGAGGTTCGTTTAGCTCTCTAGATTGAGATTAGTTCTTCTTATGTCCCCGATTCTGCGAACCACATCCCTGCTGGACATTTACAACGTACTCTCCTTTCAAGTTATGCATGCACCACTTCTTTCATCGTAGCAACTTGTATCAGTGCTACTTTTCCCTCGAGGAAGAGGCTTGTACAGATGACGATGCGCTACAATGCTCTTTCTCATTTTCTAGCCTCTCTTGTAGTCCTTACGTATTTCTAGGATTTCCATCCTCATGGATGTTGCACTATCTAAGAGGGCTAGAGTTACCTTTTACGGTACTGTCCTCTAATGTTGCAGACCATGTCCCTGGCATGACTTGCTTTAGTTCTGTCCTGAGATGATGCTTAATTCTCATTGGTTGAGAATCACATTTCTCGTCCTATGGCAATGTGGACCATGTCCCCACCATGGCTTATTTCGGCTCCCCCGGGATGATGCTTGAATCCTATTGGCTGAGAATCACCGTTTTCATTCTCTAGTGGTGTGGTATGTCCCCGCCATGACTCTTTCAATTCCGACCAGGGATGATGCCTAAATCTCAATGGCTGAGAATCACCGTCTACTGGTGATGTGGTATGTCCCAGCCATGACACTTTCGGTTCCAGATAGGGATGATGCTTAAATCCCGTCGGCTAAAAATCATCTTTTACATCTTCTAGCAGTGTGGTATGTCCCTGTCGTGTCTCGTTTAGGTTCCGACACGGGATGATGCTCAGAAACCTTCAATTGAGAATTGTTTCTCTCCTTTTCTTGTCTTTATGAACTATGCTCTAGCCAGACTTTCTTGGAGGTTCTTTCCTCTTCGGGACGTTGGTTACTCTCAACCTGCAGTCCATGTTTGTTGTTGCTACCAAAAATTCTCCGACCTAGAATATCGTAGGAGCAGCTTCCTCTTTAAGAGGAATTGTTTTTACTGGTTTGACGACCTCTCCAGCTCCTGTTGTTCTAAGTTTCTCTGAGGTCTTGCCTATGCCAATATTGGGCAAAGGCGTCCGGAGGAATAAGAGTAGATTATTACAATTACAACAACTGACTCGGCCATAGGTCTCTTTATCTGTTGTGATTCCAGTTTCTTCCTTAAGAGGATTGGGTCTTATTTATGGAGTAGAGCTCCTTGGTTAGATCATTGAACATTCGTGCAGGTGGTGCAGTAACTCCTCTACTTACCCTACACCACAATCCTCATAATAGGAGACTGAGACATACTTCTCAGACCACTATGAGATTTGCACATTTTCCATCTGTTGTCCAGGTCATGAGACCCACTGAGGTGCTGCATGAAACCCTTAATGTGGTACTTAGTGCCACTGCACCAGATGTTGTGCCTGGTATCAGTGATGATTCTCTTGAAGCTGCTTTGCTTTTATTTGATGCGACCACCCTTTCTGAGAGTCATAAGGAAAGTGTTGTGAATGAGATCTATCTGGTCTCACACTTAAAATGAAAATGTTATCTTCAACACTAAAATTATGCACATTAATTTAAATTATTTTCCAAAAAAATTGACTGATAGAGGCATTGAGTTGTGGATTAGGAGTAGAAACAATAGCTAACTTCAGCTTCTAAGAACAGATTCTTAAAATATCTAAGAGCACTTTTAATAATCTAAGGCTTTGAGTAAATCCAATGACCATTATCCTCGATATTTAGTAGCATTAGCTTGTCGCCTTTGTTTGCACAAGATGCAAAACTTAGTATTCCTATCTTCCTCAACATGGCTCATGTAGGAGGATTTTTGTTTAAGAAAATCCATTTCATTCTGAATAGCATCATTGAGAGTTTTTTTAGCTTGAAGCTCCTCCCCCTCCATGATAACATTATTACTAAAATCTATTCTAAGTTATTCAGCTATCTTTTCTACTTCCTAGCCCACTTATGGATGTCCCTAAAGACCTCCTAATTCCACTTTTTCAAATGAGCAGCCACTTTCTTGTGTAGCAGCCATAAATAATTCTATGTAGAAGATTCAATTGCTAGGTTCCAATTTGACTTGATGGTATCTTGATAATTCACATGAGTGCACCACACATTAATAAATCTGAATTGGTTAGTTGCAGGTTTTGGAATAGAGTCCACTTTCAGTAAAAGAGAATTATGATCAGAGTTAGTCTATCTTAAATGAGCTACCTCAGAAATTTGGAAGGTTTCTAGCCATCTTTGATTAAGTTGAATTTCATATAATCTTTCAAAAATTATGCCTCTATTCCAAGTAAGGATACTCTCAGTAAAAGAGGTCTCAAACAAACCATCTTCTGTAATATTTTCATTGAAAGTTTGCATTACTTTGAAATCAGAGATTCTTCCACCTTTTTTTCTCAATGGGAGAAGCAATAACATTAAAATCTCCACCAACCATTGAAGTGTTATCTACATCATTGTTGATGATCCCTAAATCATCCCATAGAAGATTCATAACTACAAGAGAGAAACCATCATATACTATGGATATCCGTATAGTGTGAGCGAAAAGCTAATGTTTAAGATGCAAAAATTGTGGGTTATCAACCAAAATCTTTATAGGTATATCATTTTTCCAAAGAAACCAAATTTTAAGTGTGAATTTATAGATGTAATTAAATGTGTCAAACTTTATGCCTATTTTATAGATATTTACATCTTTTATCATAGGTTTTAGAAGTGTAAAGCATTTTAGATTGTGAGTTTTACACAAATTTAGTAACTTGTTATAGGTGTTCCTCTTCGAAATGCCTATGACATCCGAATGAGTAGATCAAACATGGTTAATAGATCTACTCCTTATTTGACACTTCACATGAGCACAGGTGTAGCAACCCCTGCACATGTTTAACTATATTTTGGTCATACAATACATCACTTTCATGGGACGCCCCATCATTTACACAAAGATCTAACAAATTTATGTAATGATTTTTCAACAAATTTTACACTGGTTGTGGGCTATCTAACACAATCCTTCATTTTTCACATCCGAGGTTTGAAACCCGACAAGGACAGTGTTTGCCCAAGAATTTGCAATCCGTAAAAAAAAAGTCTTTTTTACCCCATAAAAAAAAAAGACTTTTTTTTTGCCCACTCAATTGCGTGCCACACAACCTAAAGCAACCTATAAACATTCATTGTGCTTAAGAACTTCAGCAGTGCTTCTAAAAGTGTGGAGTATACGTCTCCTTTCCCATGCTTTCGGCGCCATGTGTGATGTTTTCAGAGTTAAGCTTGCAGTATTGCAAGGGAAAGGAAATAAGAAAACCCTGCAAGAGCTGCCATTTATCAAGCTATACATGTTGTGGAAAAAATCAAACTGCATGCTTTATTTTAAATTATAATTAAATATAGGATTGGTGTTCATTAGAACATGTTACCAGAATTAAACATAAATTAATTATTATTATTATTATTTTAGTTAATTAAAATAAATAAATAAGTTTGAAATCTTGTCCTTTGTGCAAGTAGAGGAGAATAAGAACTCAAATAATCTTCAATGATGCCACAAAAATGATAAAATAGAATTTTTTTTTTTTTAAATAAAAAATTTTAAAAGTGGATGAGAAGAGGCCAGGGGCAGCCATAGAATCATTCGCCTAATTTTTCTGTGCGGACTCCTGGCGTAGCTCTACGTGCGGCGGAGATTATTTCTGAGTTATTTTCAGATTATTTTTGGGTTATTTTTAAGAATCCCGAAATAACCCACGGTCTTTATTTTTGAGTTATTTTCAGGAAATAACCTGAAAATAACTCAGAAATAATCTTCATCGCACGCAGAGCTACGTCAAGAATTCAGACAGAAAATGCGCTCGAATCATTCACACTTATTTGGTTCACCCCGTCTTTCCGAGTTGTGTCAACCGCACAAATATTTCTCCGCCAGTTTAAAACGTGAGATCTTCGCGGCCTCGGCCCTACCACCAAGCATTCCATTGTTCCGGAAAAATGAACATATTGGAAGTTGCTTTTAAGCTGACTTTTCTCAAACATAAAGCATTGTCAAACAAACCACAAATCACACAATTAGCTAGCCATTTATTCTATTACAAGGCATTGAAATTATTATATTTCATGACTACTTGGTAAAAACCTTCTCTTAATCACTTTATGATTTGTTTCCCAATAAATGGTTAAAACTTCGTTAAGAAAGAAAAAAATCATCATAACTATAAAAAAAGTATATATATATATATATATATATATATATATATATATATATATATAGTCTAAAAGTGATTTA
>JXCR01148817.1:4861-131327 GCA_002079205.1 Phalaenopsis hybrid cultivar
CTTTATAGTCTATGGCTAGCTCACATAAAAATTTCAAGTGATTAGGACTTGTCCTGATCATCTTTTGAAATTTTCTTTAAAGATGCATATCTTTACATAAAAATAATTATCTGATCATCTTTTGGAATTTTCTTTAAAGATGCATATTTACATCTTTTGAAATTTTCTTTGAAAATGCATATTTTTGCATAAAAATAATTATATGAATTAATTAGAATGTGAAAATTCACATTTCTCCTCTGATGTCTTAATTGACCTATTAGTAGGGTTACATAAAAATTTCAAAGTCATGAAATTCACATTCTCTCCTTTGATGTCTTAATTAACCGTTATATGAATTAAATTAAATTGTGAAAATTCACATTCTCTCCTTTGATGTCTTAATTAACCTTTCGGACTTGTCCTGATCATCTTTTGAAATTTTCTTTAAAGATGCATATTTATGCATAAAAATAATTATCTGATCATCTTTTGGAATTTTCTTTAAAGATGCATATTTACATCTTTTGAAATTTTCTTTGAAAATGCATATTTTTGCATAAAAATAATTATATGAATTAATTAGAATGTGAAAATTCACATTTCTCCTCTGATGTCTTAATTGACCTATTAGTAGGGTTACATAAAAATTTCAAAGTCATTTGTGAAAATGCATATTTTTGCATAAAAATAATTATATGAATTAAATTAAATTGTGAAAATTCACATTGCTTCCTCTGATGTCTTAATTGACTTATCAATAAGGTTATATAAAAATTTCAAAGTCATTTGACTTAAATTGTATTTTTGAATAAAATAATTATATGAATTAAATTAAATTGTGAAAATTCACATTATCTCCTCCTCTCACATTTTGCATAAAAATAATTATATGAATTAAATTAAATTGTGAAAATTCACATTTTCCTATGATGTCTTAATTGACCTATTAGTAGGGTTACATAAAAAAATTCAAAGTCATTTGGCTTAAATTTGACACTCATAAAAAAATAATTATGTGAATTAAATTAAATTGTGAAAATTCACATTATCTCCTCTGATGTCTTTATAGCTATCAATAGGGTTATATAAAAATTTCAAAGTCATTTGACTTAAATTTGATAAATTATGAATTGTGAAAATTCACATTCTCTCCTTTGATGTCTCAATTAAATTATTATATTAAATAGAGAAACTTGTCGGCAAATTTAAACGATTTCGCAGACCAAACGGACGTCATATCTTCCTTAGTTTATTTGATCGAGCCTCATCCTTAAGTCTTGTGTTTATCCTTCGGGATAGATAATCCCTTAGTTTATTTGATCGAGCCTCATCCTCAAGTCTTGTGTTTATCCTTCGGGATAGATACAGTTTGAGGTATAGTGCTCTTTCATTTAAACTATGAAAAATATGGGGTCAGTTTCATTTCATACCCAGGTACAGTGCTCTTTCATTTTAAACTATGAAAAATATGGGGTCAGTTTGATTTCATACTTAGTACAATGCTATTTCATTTAAATTATAAAAAATATGGGGTCAGTTTGATTTTATATTTTTCTAAAACTAAATATAGTGCTCTTTCATTTAAACTATGAAAAATATGGGGTCTTTTGATTTCGTATTTTTCTAAAACTAAATATATATGTAAATTAAAATGTCCTACCGAAGTGGGCAACGGGATTTCGATTCTGGCGACCGACAGCTTCTTATGGGAAACTCTCCAACTAAAAATAGTGTCGACAGCTTCTGGCGACTCCACTAGGAACAAGCTTTTCTCTCCATACAAATTAAGAAATATTATTTTCACACATCGGTAATGTGTCCATGTCCCTCTTGGACCAAATTACCCTTCTTCTGTTGGCATACTTTACCCGTTTCTGTCTTGGGAAGGTAGAGCCAACTCCTTGGACTTCAAGACTAGCTGTTCAATCATCTTTTAACAGAGGGGTTCAGAAGGTTAAGGACTCTTTAAATTTTCATGTGGGGTCGGACCCTCTAATAGGTGTGTCGGTAGACTAGTTCTACCTGGGCATTTTCTGTCACTAAATAGGTCCCGCACTGGGTCTTGAAATACTTCACATTTCCCTTCCAAATTTGATTTGCTATTCTGTAAATTAAACTAAATTATGTTGTGCTGCACGCACTTTGAAATTTTCTTATATTAATTAAATTTTACACTTTTTTATTAAATAAAGATGTAAAAATACCCATAAACTAAGACCTGCCCGGTCTACAGATCAACCTCTACTTTCAGTTCTTGCACTAAAAATTATGAGGTTTTGGCCATACAGCTAACCCTGAAACTTTCTGTTTTCAAGCCCGTTACAATGGCTTACCCAACGCTGACATTTTCCTGCAACCTACCAACGGACCGTAGCACCCGTAACGTCGCTCCCACCATCAAGTTTTTGGGACGAGTCAAAGATCTCGAGGTCATCCTTGGCAAAGCCCCGTTTGTGGTAATGAAGATCGCCACTCCAAAAATACAGGAGTTGTCTGCATAATTCAACTTGAACTGCCTTGAAGACTTCCCTACCTGCAAGAAGTCTAAAACTACTACCGTTGCAACACCCGCCAAACCTACTAGCCCCACTGCTGCTAAGGGTAAAGAAGTGATGATTATTGAGGATCCGACTGAGGGATTAACTGTCTCACCATCTGTGTTTGAAATCGGATCAAGTTTGAAGATTGTACCGCTGACCCAAACTCAAAGAAGGAACCATAACAGAAAATTTCAGAGGGCCATTAAAGCCCAGACTCCCAAGAAGACACCCGTCAAGGAGGAGCTTCATCAAGTTGAAGAAGTATTATCGTAAATTTATCCACTCCTGCGAGGAAGTAGATTCCATCCTCTGACGGATACCAAGGGATATGAGAGTATCTGGAAGATCGCTGCCGCATTTTCGTCACTTTATGGACACGGTGAGGAGAGAATGAAGTGCACTCGTATCACTCGAGTTAGTGCAGTTTTCAAAAGGCTTGCTGACAAAGAAGGATGTTCGATTAGCGGGTTACTTGAACAAGTGGGAGATGCAATCTCTCCTCGTATGAAGAAGGAAATTTTGAAGGGCGTCAAATCTGCGAGATAGTCCCACAAGACAGCTGGAGTGCCACCTACTCGCATCCTCGTTTGGTTCCGTTTAGGGAATATAGTTGATACCGCAATGATTACTACTGATTATACTGCCACCAAGACCGTTGGTCGTCGACCGATTAAGTTGAGACTGGGTTAAAAGATCTTACCCATTACCCATTATGGAAATAGTCCTACAATCCCAAAGACAAAGATGAGATGCTTACCTAGCACTGTAGTCGGTCTACACCACGGGAAGCATGCTTTCCCTTAACATACTGATGTTTCTACTAAGATGCTCAGTCCTAAGACATCATCGTCAAAAAAGGAAAAGGTATGGATACCCAAGGTCGTCGCACCGATACAGTCCAGTGAGCCCGCAGAACAGGAAGTGAAACCAGTGTCTGTAATATCTGACATCGTTGCGACAATAGCCAGCAAGATGGAGGAACAAATAGAGGATGTCCATCAGGGTCCTCCAGATCTTAAAGCGAGCAAGGAATCGATAATTAGGGAGAAAGTTGAGAAACTTAGGATTGAGATCTCTGAGTTAGTTCAAGAACACGGAGTTTCCGTCGATAGCGATAATGAAAATTTTGATTACAATGATTACTTGGAGGAGGATTTCATGGATGTCCATGTGATTGAAACTAGAGCCACCACATCTGCATGTGAGGCACAACCTCACATCAAAGAGAATGTCGTAGATGAGCGGCGTAGGGTTATCCTCCTAAGGGATGAGCAGGTTAGTCTATTGGAGAAAATAATAAAAGAGATGACTGTAGCTATGACCACGATGGCCACCATTCAAGGGCAATCACAAGTGCCACAATTGGCTTCTCCAGAAATTAATCAACCAAAAATCATACACATTATAGAAGAAAGAAGAGAGGCTACTTCAACAAACAAAGATGAGCAACCAAAGAAAGATTCTCCATCATGTGTCATGCCAGAAAAGGAGTTCAAGCAAATGGTTGAACAAGTGCGGGATGCCTTAGCCCAATCCAAGGGCGGTGCATCAATTTTGAAGGGTAGACCTTACCCAGAGGAGTCCGATGTCGTGTCTTTCCCCAAGGGTTTTGTGGCCCCAAACTTCAAGATATTCGATGGGACTGGAAATCTCAGACAGCACATAGCGCATTTCGTAGCTAGCTGTGGCAACACGAAAAATAGTGAAGCTCTACTCTGCCAGCAATTCGTCAACAGCTTGTCAGAATTTGCTTTCAACTAGTACGCTGACTTGCCCAATGGGTCAGCTAAAAACTTTTATGAATTAGAATAGTTATTTGTGAAAAGATTTGCTGGGGCACAACACCATGTGTCTATTGGAGAGCCCATGATGGAAAAGAAAAGGCCTAGCAAAACCTTGGTAGACTATATTTTGAGGTGGAGAAACCTTAGCTTGAAATATGAACCTCAGCTACAGGAACATCATGCGATTGAAATTCTACTCAAGAGCATTCATAAGCAAGTAGCTTTCATGCTTAAGGGACTCACCATCAAGTCCTTCGAGAAGCTACTCAGTAAAGCTAACAGTTTTTAAGAAGAAATAAAACACATGGAACCACATGAAAAGGCTAAGGTGACCCGAGTGTTTGAGAGAAATCAGGAGTAGTAGCGACAGTTGATAAAGGAAAGCAGCCAATAAAGATATATGTAGAAGAGCATCGCCAGTCTTCATCACAGTACTCTCAGAAACAAAATAGTCAATCCAACCAGCGGCCGCCTCAAGAGGGAGCACCTCGAACAGGGGATAAAAGAATATCCTTGTCAGAGCGATAGAAAATTGTGTATTCTTTCAAGGATGAAGCTATACCTAAAATATTGAAGAGTCTAACGAAGAAGCCAGAATTCAAACTACCAGACCCAAAGAAGCCCGAAGAGGTTGATAAGAAGAACGAACCAAATTATTGCCCATACCACCGGTTGCTTGGGCACACTATAGAAAAATGCTTCTTCTTTAAAGACTGGCTCGAGAGGAAACATAAAGAAGAAAACATAACAATCCCGAAAGAATATTTAAAAGAACCTGAAAAAGGTTCCATAAATATGATTTTAGCAGAGCCAATCTCCCCAATTGATCCTTATACTAGAATAGATGGATGGAGTACAACTTGGGATGAACTCAAGAGGGTCCTTAATCAAATATAGGATTCGTGAACAAGCTTCTACAAATACCAAAGAAGAATGGAATGAGGTATGGAGCAGATCATCCAAGAAGATACTGAACAAGATCCAGTCTCAAATGCTAAAGAAGGATGGAATGAGCTCTAGAGCAGGTCATCCAAGAAAATATTGAACAAGATCCAGTCTGCATCAAAACAAGCTTCCATTCAGAGTTTGCAATATACCAAGCTAGAGATGAAAGTTTTATCAGGATATCCATCATCATCAAGGATGAAGAAGAAGAAGCAAAGCATCACTACAAAGATTGATAGTACGTGAGGTAGGATTGGGGCTTCCTCTACTAGATTGGTTGTCTCGGATTCGGGGAAGAAAATCCTCAGTATGGTTATCCTTTTGTCCTTGACTTTGTATGATTATCTTTTTGTCCCTCCGGTATTTTATGAATATAATGATTGTGATTTCAGCTACGTTTTAATTGTTTCTGGTGATAACGTAACTGATTATGACCGATCTTGCTTCGAATCTTGATCCCCAAAATGATCCTCAAATCGTACTCGTGTCCGGTGAACTTGCTGTCAAGTTCAAAGAAGACATCAATAATATTGCTTACGGCAGCACCGATAACGAGGAGACAACTCTCGAGCATCACGGTGCACCGCTTACCATCAACTTAGATCTTTCCGATGGAAAGGAAAAGACACCAAAAGATTCAACAATGATATCTCAAGAAGAAGAAGTCACAGAAGTTAGCTTAAGGAGCGGAAAAGTGTTACCACCAAGAACAACTCCAACAGACAAAGGAAAATAGATAATACTTGAGAAGAGATACCCCCACCTCCAACAGTGGAAGAACCACATGATCAAGATAAAATTGGAGGTGCATACAAAGTAAACTACAAAGTGCAAGCTCATCTTAGGAAGTTGCCATCCCGACTAAGCATCTACAATGCTCTGATCCTGTTAAAGGAGATGAGAGAGTCTCTGGTTACAACTTTGCTTGACCCAGAAATTTGCTTAGCTCAGCTGGCCAGCACATCCTTAGATGAAGTTTGCACATTGAAAGAACAGTCAGGGGTAACCTTCACAGATGAAGACTTGCTGCTCGGTACCGCTGACCACAATCGTCGACTCTACATCTCCATCAACATCGGCAAATTTGTGTTGTCCAGAGTTTTAGTGGATCCTGGAGCTTCTCTTAAGTTGATGAGCCTACAGACATTGGCTTATTTGGATATTGAAGCTCAAGAACTTACGGCCGATAAGATGATGTTAAAAGGATTCAACCAAAAGGGAGAAAGAGCCCTCGGATCAATTACATTACTTATGAATGTTGGAGAACTTGTGACAACCGCTAAGTTTCATATCATCGATGTTGAGACCTCTTTTAACGCTCTGCTGGGTCAACCATGGATTCATGACCACAATATGGTTCCATCATCTCTACACCAGTACATCAAATACCACAAAGATGGTCAAGAAAATTGCATCAAGGGAGACCTACAACCATTTTTAGTGCATGCAGTTGGTATCCATGAGATGCTGCCTACTATGCACCACCAAAGAAGACTCTCTTCTCTCGTGAATTTATCACAAAAAAAGATGAAGATTCAGAAGAATCATAAAGAGGAGGCCACTTAACCCCGCTTTAGCAATCTTCCACCACTCTCATACAACGGGTTGGTGAAGATTCTTTTAGTTTGCGCAACCGAGGTCGAGGCCGGGGACGTGGATGAGGAAGGATCAATTTAATTATTGAATGGACTAGGCCAACAATCAACATTGGTGATGAAGACAGTCCTGAAGATAGAATAATGATGATAAGATGGAATAATGTATATGAAATAATGTATGATCGGTAAACCACTATGTGAATGCAATGACCCTTACTCTGATTCTCCCTCAAAAGTTCGAGAGTTTAGAGGTCAAGGAAGTCCATATTATTGGTTCGAAGCCGATCAAATTTTACCGTGCTTCTACCTCTACTGAGATTGAAAAACATGTAAATTTGGATGTTGATTCTAATTAATTAATGGAATTGTGCTTTGTGTTCAAAAGTTAATTCAACGGGGACACTTACCAAAACAAATGCGAAAAGATAAATTTCAACTTTTTGAAAATTTTGGAATGGTAAAAGTCAAACCCCAAATTCAAAAGAGGGTCTCGTATTTGGTACAGTTGGACCAGTCGATGATTCTAAATTTTGCATGGTTGTTACTGGTGAATCAGAAGAGGATTGCCTTGATATAGAGGATTACTTTACTGATCAACCAATAGAATATGCTCTGCCAGAATTTGAGGAGGAAATTAAATCTACCATTGATGAATTGAAAGAGATTAACCTCATGACAGAAGAACGACCCCTACCTATATTTATAAGTTCTCTACTCAATGATGAGGAATCTGCCTAATTGATCAAACTATTAAAAGAATTCAAAGATTGTTTTGCATGGAGCTACGATGAAATGTCAGGGCCGTCAGTAGAGGTTGTAGTCCATAAACTTGGGGTGGACAAGAGTATAACCCCAGTAAAACAAGCTTCAAGGAGAAAGCGCCTCGAAATAGAACATCAAGTCATCACCAAGGTTAAGAAATTAATAGACACAAAATTTGTGAAAGAAGAGCAGTACCCCACATGGTTAGCCAACGTCATACTTGTTAAAAAGAAAAATGTACAGATCTGTGATTGTGTCTACTTCAGAGATTTGAACAATGCATGTCCAAAAGACGAGTTTACACTACCTGTACCAGAAATGATGGTGGATATCGCTTCAACACATGAAATTTTCTCTTTTATGGACGGGTCGTCGGGATACAACCAAATTAACATGGCTCCCAAGGATGCAACACTTACAGCCTTCAGAACACCGATTAGAATTTTCTGCTACATAGTGATGTCATTCAGCCTAAAGAACGCCAGAGCAACATATCAGCATGCAATGATGAAGATTTTTGACGACCTCATTCACAACCAAGTAGAATGTTACATGGATGATTTGGTCATCAAAAGTAAACAAAAAATAGACCATTTGTACGATTTGAGGATCGTGTTCGAGCGGTTACGATGATATAACCTTAAAATGAATCCCTTAAAGTGCGCCTTAGGCATACCTCTGGGAAATTTCTAGGATTCGTTGTCCGTCATTGGGGAATTGAGATTGACCTGGATAAGATTAAAACTATATTGGAAATGCCTCCTCCTAAAACCTTGAAAGAACTGTGTTCCTTCCAATGGAAGTTAGCACATCTGAGACGTTTTATTTCTAATCTCTCAGGTAGGTGTCAGCCATTCTCGGCATTAATTAAAAAAGACGCCAAATTTATATGGGAAGAGAAATGCCAGCTGGCTTTCGAGGATGTTAAGCAATATTTAATGACACCTCCTGTCTTGGCAGCCCCTATCCCAGGGAAACTGTTGATACTTTATACCACGACTTTAGATGACTCTCTCGGAGCCCTCTTAGCCCAAGTCAATGAGGAGGGTAAAGAAAATGTGCTCTACTACTTGAGTCATCGTCTAATACCAATGGAAATAAGGTATCCACCTATTGAGAAGCATTGTCTAACGTTAATTTTCGTCGCCTAAAAGCTTAGACATTACATGCTTTCTCATAAGATTACCCTGATCTCAAAAGTTAATCCGTTGTAATATTTGATGGCCCGACCAACACTCTCTGGATGTCTAGCAAGATGGTCAATGATCTTATTGCAATTTGATATAACTTTTATTCCTCTCCGTGCTATCAAGGGACAAATTCTAGCAGACTTTCTCGTTGCACACCCACTGCCAGCTGGGTCCTCTCTCAACGACGAGTTACCAGATGAGTAAATATTATAAATCAAATTATCTAGTGCGCAACACTGAGAGATGTACTTCGATGGCACTTCGTCAACCAGAAAAGACAAAGGATCAGACACAGTTATACCAGGCAAAGCACAGATTAGTTGATTTTTATCACACCAGATAAGGGTATGTTGAGGTTCTCATACCACTTGACAGAGCCGTGAACCAATAATGAAGCAGAATATGAAGTTTTAATCACCAAATTGGAAATGACAATCTCAATGAATATAACAAAAATTGTCATTTATGACGACTTCCAACTCGTCATCCAGCAAGTCGTCGGACAATGCAGAATTTTGAAACCAAGATTAGCAGAATACCATCAGTACTCGATGAAGCTCCTGGAGCAGATTCCTGATGTAACTTTCCATCGGATTCCTAGGGGAGATAATGCCCATGCTGACGCTTTAGCAAAACTCGCTAAGGAAATGGTGCGTCCCCCGGAGAATTCCATTAAATTCATAGTGCAAGGAAGATGAGTCTTATCTCGGATTGACTTTTAAACTCTACACAAGCTTGAAAAACAAGAAACAATAAATACAGTTGCGAACATCAGCAAAGATTGGCGCAAGCCATTAATAGAATATTTTCATACTGGAAAGCTGTCAGAAGACAGGTCTAAAGCACACCACATCACAAGAAGGGATACGTCTTACACCCAAATGGGAAACGTTCTCTATAGAAGATCATTTGGCCAGATGTGGCTACGATGTTTGAGCAGAGCCGAAGCACAGAATATTGTCAAAGAGGTATAAGTCAGATTGTGTGGCGCTCACCAGTCAGGACTGAAAATGAAAATGAAGATCAAAAGACTCAGGTATTATTGGCCAGCAATGATGTCTGATTGCATGGATACAGCTAGAAGATGTCACCAATGCCAAGTGCACGGGGTGGTCTTACACAAGCCTCTGAATGTGCTACACCCAACGGTTACCTTGTGGCCATTCGACTGTTGGGGGCACGGACATAATAGGTCTAATAGACCCTCCATCTTCCAAAGGAGACAGGTTTATACTTGCCACTACAAATTACTTCTCCAAATGGGTAGAGGCAGTATCGTTACATGAGGTTACGACACAACACGTCCTTCAATTCTTCAAATGCCAAGTTGTCTACTGTTTCGGAGTACCGCGAAGAATAATTTTTGACAATGGGACAGCTTTCAGAAGTACAAAGATCAACAATTTTGTCAAAAGACATTGGATAGATTGGAGATACTCTACGATTTACTATCCCAGAGCAAATGGTCTGGCTGAGGCTTTCAACAAAACACTGGTATAAATTTTGAAGAAAACATTGGATGAAAACAAAAGGGATTGACACAACAAACTATTAGAAGCCTTGTGGGCCTTCCGGAAGACTTTCAGGACTCCCACTCAGTGTACACCTTATATGCTCATGTATGGGTCTGAGGCCGTACTACCGCTAGAAATCCAGACACCATCTCTCAGAGTCGCAGTTGCCAACCAACTCACAATGAAAGAAAGCATAAAACTCATACTTGAAGAACTGGAGAGTCTTAAGGGAAAACAACTAGAAGCACAACAACATTTAGAGCTTTACCAGGCAAAGATGGTACAAGCCCATGACAAATTGGTCCGCCCAAGGACATTCAAAGTTGGTGACCTCGTATTGGTGCTCAAAAGGCCTATTATTGTACGCCACAAAATAGGTAGAAAATTCGAGCCAACTTCGGAGGGACCATTTGTCATTGAAAAGGTCTATAGAGGAGGAGCCTACTAGTTAGTGGACTTCCAGGGCAAAAGACACATGTTACCAATAAACGAACGATATATGAAAACTTATTATGCAACCTAACGTCGCTTGCCTCTGCTTGCTTTGAAACTTTGGTAACTTTGATTATTTTAGGGTTAACTATGTGGCCAAATGTCTATGATCGGGTCCAAATTTTGTAATTAACCTCAATACCATAAATTTTTTTTGAGAAAGAAATTCTAAACTTCAAATTTTCTTCTTTCCACTTTTGAGTATAATGTTCCACTAAAATTAAACAAAACTCATACATAAAATAAACAATTCATTTCACCAAAATAAACTAAAATTTACTTTAATAAATACTTTTTTTGTTCTTGTTAATGACATGTTTCGGCCCACTGACGTTTTTTTGTCGTCTGCAAAAAAATGTCGGGACAGAGGCTGATCTTTGCTTTCGAGGATGGCTGGAGCCTCGCACTAAGTGAGGAAATAGCGCCGCAGGGCGGTACCATAGATTTCAACATGGATTTTAACCAGGTTGACATGGACTAACAAGGTCCTCTCATTGACGTAGTCAGCTGCAAAGAGAAAGAGGGACCGTCTTCACTACTAAGAGTGACCACTAAAGATAATGTATCACACAAAGGCAAGAACGTGATAGCAGAGCTAATTCCGATTGAAGGGCCCAGCTGTCTGCCCTCCATTGTAGCTACACCTGTTGGAGGCTTAATAGTGACCAATAATGAACAACTATCAAGTACATCACTTCGCAGCACGCAACGCAAAAATGTCAGCCGCAAGAAGAAGAGAGCTTTTCTATGACAAGAACACAAACGTCAAAGAGAGACGAACAACTTGCTCACCTCTATTCCTGAGGGGCACATTTATGATCCAGACCTGAAAGAAACTTCTGCTAGCCTACCCACCATGATGAAAAAATAGGGTTTGTGACAGAGTCAGACAAACTTTCAGTTCCATATGTTTTGTGCAAGGGTTTCCCGACGTGTAACGTTGAAATGCCAGCCGGGACATCAGCCACGGGCGCGTTTGTAGAATGCCTGGATTGCAATGTTCTACATTTACAACATTTCAGTACATTGGAGGAGTATACTTCAAACACCAATGGATCTCAGACTTCATATTTTATGATGGATGAAACATGTGTCCCACTGGGGACATATCAGTATGTACCATGAAGCCCAGGGTTGTACATCCCGCTAGAGGCCGAGTCTCATGCTCTTGATCAACCAGAACTAGTTTGGGTTCATGCCAATGCTCGAAGAGAGGAACACCCACGATAGCTGCCAACTCCTGGTGTGATAGAATACTATAAGATAATTAAAGTAAATAAAAGAGAATTCAAGTTTTATGAAGAAGTTCAAGAAAAGTTCATCAATATACTGGAAGGCCTAGAACTGTACACCAGGGTTTTCTCCAAAAATGATGAAAGAAGCATTCTGGATTGTATCTTTGATTTAAGAGATAGAGGCCGAGCAGGCCTTCTCATGGAAAGGACATATTTCGAGCCAAAGAAATGGATGAGAGGAAAGGTAAGAATCACCATCCATTGTGGCTGTTGTTATAACTTCATGAATGATAGATAGGGGAATCCACTTGGGATCCTTAGATACGATCAAGTGGAACCACTACCGCTAATGATAAAGTGGATGGTCAAAAGAATGGTGAAATGGAATATTCTACCTGCTATGCATTCCCAACAGTTGCATTATCAAAATCTATGAAGAGGGTGATTGCATTCCCCCACGCATTAATCATCATGATTTTGTGAGGCCCTTCTGCACGGTCTCATTTCTGAGCAAAAGCAATATTTTATTTGGGAAATAAATTGATATCATCGGCCCTGGTGAATTCAGAGGTGTTGTGGAGATTCCTCTACCAGTCAGTTCAGTGCTCGTTCTTAAAGGCAACGGTGCAGACGTTGCCAAACATTGCATTCCAGGGGTACAAAACCGTAGGGTGTCCGTGACATTCCGCAGGATGGATGACAGCAAAATGTTATATGGATTTCAGCTAGACCCAGAATTGAAAGAGCTGTTGTCGTATGAGCTATGAGAGGGTTGTACCTCTAAGTACATGTGAAGGGAGCTCTTATCCTGGAGCATAACTTAGAAGGTCTGCTTGATTGGGAGCTCGTCATACCTAGTACAGACGGTCAGAGGGTTCACTTTTTTTTAACAACAGGATATGTATCTGATATATTCAGCATGCAATGTAGTCATAGCATGAGATGTTCTGAATGTATTTCGACATGGACTATATATTGTACCTTTTGAAGCGTTAGCCTATGTTTGATCTGTGACATGTATTTATTGAAGCAGATTAATAAAAATTTTTCTCAGGAGTGTGTTTTTTTGTCAGTTGCTTTTTGTGCAATGGATGAAAGCCATCAACCACACGTTGGTTCAGAATTTCAATGAACAAAGAACGAAAAAACAAATCTTTAACAATAAATAAAATTTAAATAAAAAATCATCAAATAAATAAACAACAAAACAAATTTCTTTTAAAAATCAACTAATTAAAATTAAAACTTTAACGACATATTTTGAAAAATTAAATGTGATAAAAATATGTTGAGTGGATTCTCTAATTTTCAGAGTTTCTTACTCTTTGTACGCGCAGCACGACCATCTTTATCTACCTTAACTCTCTTTACATCCCCGCAGAATTTTGCATTCTGCACAACACCCCACAAAACTCTACAAATCGTCTTCAACAAAATCAACCTTTTCACATGATAAACTTCTTGCAAATTCAACACCACAAGCTCTTTGTGAATTTCAATTCTCACTTTTTTGAATAATTACCTAAATTCTGATTCTCACCTTTCGAGGTCGATACCTAAATTTCAACTCTCTTCTTGGAATTGATACCTAAATTTCAATTCTCATTTTTGGATGAGTACCTAAATTCTGATTCTCACCTTTCGAGGTCGATACCTAAATTTTGACTCACTTCTTGGAATTGATACCTAAATTTCAATTCTACTTTTTGAGTCAGTACCTGAATTCTGATTTTCACCTTTCAAGGTCGATACCTAAATTTCAACTCTCTTCTTGGAATTGATACCTAAATTTCAATTCTAATTTTTGGATCAGTACCAAAATTTTGATTCTCACTTTTCGAGGTCGATACCTAAATGTTGACTCTCTCCTTGAGATTGATACCTAAATTTCAATTCAATTTTCGGATCAGTACCAAAATTATGATTCCTACCTTTTCGGATCGGTACCTAAATTTCGACTCTCTCCTCCTGAGATTGATACTTAAATTTCAATTCTCGTTTTCGAATCAGTACCTAAATTCTGATTCTCATCTTTTAAGATTGATACCTAAATTTTAACTCTCCCTAAGATTGATAAATAAATTTCAAATCTCATTTTTGGATCAACACCTAAAATTTTGATTCTCATCTTTTCGAGGTCGATACCTAAATTTTGACTCGCCCTTTCTTTTTGGATTGATACTTAAATTTTAATTCCCACCTCAGGGTAAGCACTTGCGTACTAATCCCCATCTTCTAGAAATTTCATAACTTAAAATCTACTCTCCAATCCCCAGCAAGAGTCCCTATTTCTTGACTTGATCAAATATGCACCCACTAATTTCTCCAGTGGAAAAAAAATCACACACACAATGCTACATATATTTCCAGGTCTGCTGACTTAATAATTTGTATTGGTTTTTGTTGATCTCGTCGGTCAATGCCAATACGCGCGGTGTGCTTGCCTAGCACACCATACCTATTGGGGGTCCATTTGTTGACCTCACTTTTGGTTGAGGTTTAGTTTTTCCGCATTAGTAGCCTAAGGTCTAGCCATAGGAATTTCCTGTTGACTATACTTAGAAAGCTAGAAAAGGAACCCTCACCATTAGAAATTCTACCCTCTTCTCTTCTCAACTTAAAGTTCCACATGTTGGTCTTAACCTCTAGTACTTAGTAGGTGGGGTCACTATGGAGGAAACTCAAGATGAGTCACCCATAGGATTGCTGAACCTTAGGGTTGACCCTGGGTGTTGTTCTAGGGCTAAGACACTTGTTTGCACTCACAATCACTCATTACCCTCAACCCAGAACTTCTAGGCTTTGGTCCCTTGATACTTTTGGGAGACTCCTATAGGTGGTTCCCTAAACCTACTAGCCCTAGGCTAGGGTTTAGCTAAGACCACTACATAGAAGACCCAAAATGGGGTTTCTATTGGTTCATGACTTATTAATGGAGGTTGGTACTCCAATTCTATTAAGATACCCAACCTACCCTATTGCCCCTAAATTCCCCAAACCACCCAGATACCTTTGGGACCCCAAATTTGCCCAAAATCTCCAAATCTATCCAAAATACCCAAACTTGTTCAAAAATCATTTCAAATACCTTGCAACACCCAAATTACCCAAAATCCCTAAATTGGCCAAATCACCAAAATACCCCTCTTTGGCCCAAAATTCCAAAAATTCCTAAAAATTCCCAAAACCTCCCAAATATTCCCAATTTTATTTTCTTCAACTATCATATGACCCAATTTGGCCAATTTAACAATCCTTAATCAAAACCCCCAAATTGCCCCTTAAAGGACCAACCCTAAATTCAACTCAAATGTCCATTAATCGGATCTCAATTGACCCCAATTTCAATCCTAAACTCAAATTCACTTTTGATATTTCCAAATTAGACCAAATCCAAGCTTAATTGGCTCATGATTTGAGCCCAATTTTTGGTATAGGTTAAACCCCCAATTTTTGTCACACGACCTAATCCCACCAAATTGAACCCATAGTCTAGTCAACTGACCCAAATTAATGTTGAAAAATTTTTATAACAATCCTACACATCAAAATCAACCATCAATTGGCTTTTTTCAAGCCTCAAATTAATTTGATTTTGGCCTAAATCCAAAATTCCCAAATCTAGCCCCAAATTGGCTGTCCCCAAATTTCACCCAATTGATTGCCTTAACCTCCAAATTGGCATCCAATTCATGTTGAAATTCATGAGGTCCCTATTGATCATTTATAACAATCAATTTGGACCTAGCCCAAGGCTAACCCAAAATTCCCTATTGACCATTTACAATAATCAATTTGGACTTAGCCCAAGGCTAACCCAAGCTAGACCCCAAATTTTGCCCAATTGATTGCCTTAACCTCCAAATTGGCATCCAATTCATGTTGAAAACTCTTCATGAGGCCCATATTGACCATTTAAAACAATCAATTTGGACTTAGCCCAAGGCTAACCCATGCTAGACCCTAAATTTCACCTAATTGATTGCCTTAACCTCCAAATTGGCATCCAATTCATGTTGAAAACTCTTCATGAGGTCCGAACCATTTACAATAATTAATTTGAAATTATCCCAAGGCTAGCCCAAACTAGACCCAAGCTTAGCCCAACATAACCAAATTGATTAAAATTCAAAATTTCCTCAAATTGACCCTTCAATTGACTTTGAAACCACTTCCATCCTTCACCAAAGCTGTTCATTATGTTCATCTACACCAAATAAAATATTTATTTGGGACAATTGACATGGATATCCTAGACCAAACCTAAGACTTGGTCATTTGCATCCACTTGGACCCATGCACTAAATGTGACCCAACCACCCTAAAGAAACCAAATTAACTCCACCTCAGCCATTAGTTGACCCCTAAGACTGTGCCAAAACCCATCTAACCACCTAAACTAATCCTTGGACCAAGGATTCCCCAAATTAACGGATCTTATTCCCGAAAATTCACATACTTAAGATATCCTTGCCAAATCAAAACACATTTGCATTAAAATGTTATGATGGATTCCTCTGGATGCCCTGAGCACCGAGCCACCACCCTCTAGCCGGCCGGCCAACCTAGTGGCCAAAAAATGGCCAAACCGAGAGCCACCCCCATGGAGCTTCACCCAAATCAAACCTAATAGCCAGCTCAACCAAATTGAATTGTAGAGCTCCTCTGCCCTCCACCTAAGCACCACATTAAACCCTCTAATTGGCCAAGACAGCCACCATAATCCCATTTTTATAAAACACCACCTCCATGGCCTTTGAAGGAAGTGCTAAAAATTTCTTAGGGAGACTTCCCCAAATTGACTACAAAGCTTCCCTAAGATCCCCTCAGTGCATTCCAACTATTTTCCCTCACCAATTTCCACTGCCAGAGTTCAATTTTGAGCTCGAAATCTTGCCGGAAACTAGGACAGAGCTCATTACACCTCCACACTCCACAAAATCAAATTAACTCTGCCCACACCTTTACAACCAAAAAAGAAGCCAAAACCCCATAAAATCCCCCTTCCACAGAGCCTCTACCATAGCTCTAGACCAACACCCAAATCCAGCCGTGATTGAATTCCTACTTAGGCCTCACACCACAGCAAGAGGCTTAATCCCTAGCCACGAACATGCCAAGACCCATTGATTGAAGCTTTACTTCTTAGAGCAAATGTATAAAACTTCTCCCCCTCCCAAGCCTATTTTGATTCTACATTTGATTAGGCTTAATTTAATTTCATGATTACCATATGGATCTGTTCGTCCCACTCAGACGAGTCCATAGGATCAAACTCAAAGCGATTTTGTTGAGTCTAGGTTGAGATCTTAGGGTTTTAGTGTGGACAATCACGGGATCATTCTATCGAGGACGATGACGGGGCTTCGTTTGATCAAACGTGTATGTAATGGACGACCAAGATGAAGCTAGACAGTGCTTCTTTACACGAACAGCGGGACGTGTGGTTGCTGGCGTGGACGGCGTCGTCAAATGAGAACGTGTCGCGTGGAGTTTCAAAGCCGCCGTAGGTTGATGGGGCGCCGCATGGATAAGTAGAAAAATAGGGCTTTTTTCTATTTATTTAAACTCCCTTAACTTCAAAAATACATAACTTCATATAGAAAAATCATAAAAATAAAATAAAAATACAATCTTGCTCAATGAATAGGGAAGAACAATGTGGAAATAATTTGAAGTCCATTTGATGAATATTTTATTTTTAATTAATTAAATACCGATCTGAATCTTTTGATTCTCCATGCATGTAGACTCATCATCATAGCTTGAATTTTTGGCATGTTGTAGCCTCTGTCAAGGAGAATATTTTCTAATTTTTCTAAAGTCAGAGGAGGTCCTTAGACAGAGGATCACATTTTTCAAGTCTATGTGCATTATTTGCTTAAAATAATCATGGAAATTAACATGTTGCTTAGAAAATTTCAAGAAAATTTTGGAAGGACCACCATGACCAGAGAAGCTTTTGGAAATAATTTCATGGGTCAAGTCATTTAAAATATACTTAATTTTCATGAACACTAAATCATTAAGATAATTAATTTGGAAAGATATAAATATTTAAATGACTTAATTTTTTATCTCCACTGTTATCTATGATCCAAAGAACTCACCATAAAAATTTCAAAATATTTTGAGTACATTTGATAACTTAAATTGATTTTTAAAGATAAACATCATTTTTGGCATTTAAATGATTTTTAAAAATCAAAATATAACTAAAAAATTTATAAAAACTTATTTTTTGAGTTCTATGTGATCAAGGGTATTTTTTAAAAATAAAATGATATTTAAAATAAAAACTTGATTTTTAACCTAATTTTAATATTTAAATAATTAAAAATCCCTAAAAATCAAATTAATATTAAAACTCATGAAAATGTTCTAAATTGCTTCCTAAGCACTTAGGAACAATTAAAATATTTTCCTTCATTTTCTAAATAAAGATATTGAATTTTAAAGCTTAAAAAAGATTCTTAAAGGCTAAAAATGAGTTTTCATTAAAATAACTCCAATAAATCAAATAAAATTCAAAAAAATATAAAATATTCTCCCCTAAGTTCTCTGACCTTAGGGAGACTTTTCAAAAATACAAAACTTAATTTTCTCCATTTAAAATATTTTATATTTAATAAATACCCCATAAAATAAAATAATTCTTAAAATTCAAATAAAATTCAAAAAATTATGAAATTTGGTACAAATGCTTCCCTTGTCTAGCTCTACCTCTAATAAAAATTTCAAGGGATTATGAGTTACCATTGTCAAGTTAGGAATTTTATTATAAAAATCCTATATTTTGCATGGAAATAATTATATAAATAAATTAAATTTTGAAAAATGACATTTTCTCATCTGATGTCTTAACTGACCCATGAATGAGGTAGGATAAAAATTTCAAAGTCATTTGAATTGAATTTGTATTTATGAAGTGTTAGAGCCTTAGGGGCAAATGTGTAATTTTGGAAATTTATCCTTAATTAACTTAGTTGACCCATGAATGAGGTAGGATAAAAATTTCAAAGTCATTTGAATTGAATTTGACAAATTGTCCCATGAATGAGGTAGGATAAAAATTTCAAAGTCATTTGAATTGAATTTGATAAATTATGAAACGCATGAATGAGGTAGGATAAAAATTTCAAAGTCATTTGAATTGAATTTGACAAATTATGAAGTATAGAGCCTTAGGGGCAAATTTGTAATTTTGGAAAATTAGCCTTAATTAACATTTACGCTTAATTTAAGGAGGGAAATGGGTAACCTCTTATCTTAATCAATTTATTTGATGTTTGAAACACAAGGGGTTAATTGGTAGAAACCAATCTCACTTTTTTAATTAAGTTATTAAATTTCTAATTTTTTAAAATTTGGAAGTTTATTAAAATAAAATGAATCTAAGGCTTAGGGGTATGACTTTTGAAGTCAATAATTAATCAATTTAATACGTTTATTTTCATTTTCAAATAAAATTCAAATCGTGAATCATGACCACCTAAAGCTTAACCTCTTCAAAATTAATTAAGACACTCACCCAGGTCTTAAGGGCTGAGTAGTGACTTAGGCTAAATCAAGTTTCATTTAAATAAGGATTAGAAAAGTAAACATCATATAAAATTAAAACATCTTTCAAAGTTTATAATCCCAATTAAGATCAAAATTTGGTTAAGTGTTCCAACAACACTAACTTGTCTCGTTAAGGGTCTTCACCTACATAATTCTAAAATTGAATCACAAGTGATAATTACCCTATTCTTAGGGATAATTAAGACATCAGTGTTCACTGAGCATTAAGGGTATTTACAGGATGCATTATTAAGCAACATAATAAGTTTAAAAGAACTCGGGATTTTCCACCAGGCAGCGAGAAAGTAGTACGGACCTGCTTCTTTCTACCGATCTGTTGGATACCTCAGAGATCTACTAAACTTGATATGTTTTTCTTGACAAAATCAACCTTAATTAAACTTCTAAGAACCCATCAAGGTATGACATGGGGTTAGGAAAACTACCAAAACCTTACTTTTTTCCTCTATATAATCTACTCTGACATGTATTTTGAGTTTCAGGTGGTGGAACAAGAAGACTCGCCAGGTACGCTTTTACAGTTTTCAGCGTTGCCTTTCTTGTACTTTTATGCCATACTTTTGTACTTATAAAAATTTGCATGGAAAACTAAAACTATCATGTTAACCAAAACCAAAACTAAAAATAAAATCAACCAAGATAAAATTCACCACCACAACTTTAAAAATATAAAATAACTCAAAATTTAATCACAAACATCACACAAAACTACAAATTGCAACTAAATTAAGATGTCTTGATGATCGGGAATCCCTCGGAGGAGGTAACCTACGGTTGCTAACGAGGCTTCCAATGGTTTAAATGAAATCAAAATTTAATCACAAACATCACATAAAACTACAACTTCAACTAAATTAAGATGTCTCTATCGATGATGGGAATTCCTTGGAGGAGATAACCTACGGTTGCTTACAAGGCTTCTCACCGTCTAAATGAAATTATGGAACTCAATAAGTTGAGTTTAGTAAGTTCATTTGGACTAAGTGAACCCAATAGAAAATAGTGGTGCTAGAACGAGGGAACCGTAGGATCCTATCAACTTTAACATGCCCCCATAAAATTTAAAGAACTTCAACCGTAGGGCCACCCGATTTGACATTATAACTTGACACACTAGAAAACTCAAACTCATCGCGGCAAGGAGCTTGGAGGCTACATGGTGGGCAGCACGACCATCTTCAACAGCAAAACCTGTCCTCCCCAGCTAAACCAATCTTCTTTCCTTAGAATTAAACAATAAAGCCATAGGACTTCGAGGTTGTTTGCTTATGCAACATAAATCCTCACCTTATCTTTAGGCCTTTGTATAACCCTGCTATACAATATTAGCCCTAACTCGTCTTAGGATTCTGAGGTTGTCGTTCGTCACAACCTAAACCCTCACTTCTTCCAGGATATTTATGTGATCGTTTCATATGAATGTAAGCCCTAACTAATAAAATTGGCAGGATGAAACACTTAATTTTTTTGCCTCAAAATTGAAACAAAAAATTAGGATAGCTTGGGAAGTCACTGAGGTTCACCTCTGGATCCATGACATCCCCTAGTTATTCCTCCTTTGGATTCTACAATAAAATGTTCCAAATTTGAACAAATCCCCTTTCACACCTCTTAGTCCGATCTCATTGAAAAGTCCTACCATTTTGAATTCCCTGAAGATAAAATTTCCTTATTTTTATCGAGAGTCTTCTTAGGTGACTTTGGTCATTTAAGATGTAATTAACTATAGGGGCTTGCCCTTATAGGAAGCATGTCTGAACCCAGATTAATATAAATCCTATTTATTTCTTTATATTAAATAGGGGAACTTGTCAGCAAATATAAACAGTTTCGCAAACCAAACGGAAGTCATATCTTACTTAGTTTATTTGATCGAGCCTCATCCTCAAGTCTTGTGTTTATCCTTCGGGATAGATATAGGTTTGAGGTATAGTGCTCTTTCATTTAAACTATGAAAAATATGGGGTCAGTTTCATTTCATACCCAGGTACAGTGCTCTTTCATTTTAAACTATGAAAAATATGGGGTCAGTTTGATTTCATACTTAGTACAATGCTATTTCATTTAAATTATAAAAAATATGGGGTCATTTTGATTTCATATTTTTCTAAAACAAAATAAATATGTAAATTAAAATGTCCATCTGAAGCGGGCAACGGTATTTCGATTCCGGCGACCGACAGGTTCTTATGGGCAACTCTCCAACCAAAATCAGCGCCGACATAGCTTAATTTCTATTTCATTTAGTGCTTTTAATAAATTAATGATCATCCATTATTTTTTGGAGAAAATTATAGTGTAAAGATATGCCTTAATTTAATAATTATATAAGCATTATTTAAATAATAATATAAGCTAAAAATGATGAAGGGTTGTGATATACTTTGAAAAATGCACAAAATGCCATCTTATTAATAATTTAGATCCTAGCTATGACTTAACCAAATGGGTCGACTTTTATGCCTCAAAGAAAATTTTATTGGAGATGTTATTGAGAGCGACTTTATATATGCTTAAAAAATACAAGAACTTGATACCATTGCTAGAATAATTAAGTTCCCAGCAACGACGCCAAAAACTTGACAAAGGTTATAGATCTGATAAAAATGTGTATAAATTATTCATTAATTACAAAGTCACACTTATCAACACAAGTATACGTATCGCTCAAGTAATACAGGGCTCTAATGGAGTCATGAATATCGATCCCGCAGGGAGTAATACTAGAGGCTACGAACTAAGATTTAGAAAATCAATACTTAATCACAACAATACAGGTTCAGATTGCTTATTTGTCACTAATAGGAAATTAAAATAAATATGTAATTTTAACAAACTCTTAATTAACTAATTCTACTAATAAATTTCTAATGTAAAGTTCAATATATAAGAAAGCATCCTTCTCCTTATCAAGAAATTAAAGTGAATTAGTTCAAATTGTTTGGTGCCAAATAGGAGCATACATATTCTTTATCCTTTGGTTCGGGCATAAAAAACATTGACTAATCCTATGCTTGGTTACTGAATCTGCAGCTAGGCTGGCTGGGAGGATACCGGCTCTCACTTTGAAGCTCTCATGTTTCCCTCGCCTGAGGGCTAACATCTAAACTTCAACACCCAAACGATAGGACCAAATTGAGGATTCTAGTCTGTCACTCTTAAATCTCCAATTCTACACCCGATAATTTTATTTTCCTATTTATTTGCACCCAACTTTCAAGGACTTTGACCTCCCTAAATCTTGGATGTAATCTTCACTTTAGTTGTAAAACTCAACATATTTTAACAAACCAATTGGCCAGCATTGAATGTAAATTAAGATCGAAGTGAAAAGATCATCACAACTTCTTTAACATTCTCATGGCTCAACCAATTCAAATCACAATTTCACAAAATCTCAAGACAAGAAGAAAACCTGAGAAAACTACTCAGAACTCATGGAGAAGATACGACAAAACATAGAACTTCTATATAAAAATAAAGTCATACAAACTTCAATAAGTAAATACCATTTATCTCTAATTGCTTAACAAACAAACTCCTTGAAGTTCCTCTGAATCTCTTCCTTTCTTTACAGCACACAGAATTCTTCTTCAAAGCAGCAAGGAGGAAGAAATCTCTCACTCTCCCTCCACCCTTATAATTCCTCGAAGAATTCCTCACAATTCTAACCCTAAATTAAGCTCTCTACACTCAACAAACAACAAAAACTCAGCGGACACCACCACGGGGCTCCTCTTTTTTCAACCCAAATGTTTCTCTTAAAGTTCTAAAAGAGTTTTCAAAGAGTTTCCTAAGCGTCCCTTCAAAAATCATCCACATTCAATGCACCTGTTAAGAAAACTGTCGTTCTCACCGTCGGCAGCCTTGATGGTGCCATTGGCGGTCTTCTAGAATATTAGATTTTAGACTCTCGGGAAAAACACGTCGTCGGCACCGTTGGGCTCGTCGTTGGCGCCCTAGTTCAAATCTTCATATTTTGGTCCTTTTTTCTCCAAATTCGCTTCTTTTTTGCATCTTTTTGCTCTAATGACCATAATTCAACATACCTGCAACAAAACATTAAAAATACCCTTCTTTAAAGTGCAATATCATCAATATTAGTCTAAATTAGGTATGAAAATCTCAACATATTTTTCTTTGGTCAGTTATTTATTTTATTTTTTATTTCATTTGGTAACTATCTTCATAATTATAAGATGAGATGTTTAATTCCAACTGAAGGANTAGGCCTTCGTATATCCCTGCTATATAATATAATCCTTAACTTGTCTTAGGATTATGAGGTTGTCGTCTGTCACGACTTAAACCCTCACATCTTTGAGGATATTTATGTGATAGTTTCACGCGAATGTAAGCCCTAACTAATAAAATTGGCAGGATGAAACACCTAAATATTTCTCCTTAAAATTTAAGCCAAACATTAGGATAGTTTGGGAAGTCACCGGGGTTCTTCTCTGGATCCATGACATTCGCTAGTTCTTCCTCCTTTGGACTCTACAACAAAATGTTCCAAATTTGAACCAATCCCCTTTCACACCTCTACCNAGTGATAGTTTTACACAAATTTAAGCCCTAACTAATAAAATTAGTAGGATGAAACACCTAAATATTTCTCCTCAGAAATGAAGCCAAACATTAAGATAGCTTGGAAAGTCACCGAGGTTCTCCTCTGGATCCATGGCATCCCCTAGTTCTTCCTCATTTGGACTCTAAAACAAACTATTCCAAATTTGAACTAATCCCCTTTTACACCTCTACGTCCGATCTCATTGAGAAGTCCTACCCTTTGAAACTCCTTAAAGATAATATTTTTTTATTTTTATCGAGAGTCTTCTTAGGTGACTTTGGTCATTTAAGATGTAATTAACTATAGGGGCTTTCCCTTATAGGAAGCATGTCCGAACCCAGCTTAATATAAACCCTATTTAATATTTTATATTAAATAGGGGAACTTGTCGGCAAATACAAAGGTTTCAGAGACCAAACGGATGTCATATATTCCTTAGTTTACTTGATCGAGCCTCATCCTTAAGTCTTGTGTTTATCTTTCAGGATAGATACAAGATTTGAGGTATAACGCTCTTTTATTTAAACTATGAAAAAATATGGGATCACTTTGATTTCATATTTTTCTAAAATTAAATATATATGTAAATTACAACGTCCTTCCAAAGCCGGGGATAGGATTTTGATTCCGGTGACCGACAGCTTCTTATGGGCAACTCCTTCAACCAAAAATAGCGCCGACAAGGGCAAAGGTATGACAAACTTTTAAAAGTAATATCTTATGCTAGTAAAAAATTTAAATGATGCTTAAATTAATTACACCACTACTGAAAGAGAGTTATTAACTATTGTCTATGCCTTTGATAAGTTTAGACCTTACTTAATTGGAGCTAAATGTAAAGTGCATACAGACCATTCCGCTATCAAATATTTGATGCAAAAGAAGGATGTTAAACCAGGATTAATTAGATGGATACTTCTGTTGCAAGAGTTCAATTTTGTGGTAGTAGATAGAAAAGGAACTGATAATCAAATAGTTGATCATTTGTCTATACTAGAACAAGAAATATTAGCTAATCTTGGAAATGAAATTTTAGAAACTTTCTCTGATGAAATATTGTATAGTATTAATGGAAAGAATATACCATGGTATGTTGATATAGTAAATTATATTGTAAGTGATATTCGACCACCTGATATAAGGAATCAACAATTAAAAAAATTTATTCAAGATGCAAAATTTTATTTTTGGGATAACCCATATTTATATAAACAGCGTAAAGATTTGATCATTAGAAGATGTGTGCCTTAGGAAAAAGGAATGGGTACCCAAGGTTGCTGCACCGATACATTACGGCGAGCCCGCGGGACAAAAATAAGAAATTAAACCAATGTCTGAAATATCTGACATCGTCGCAACAATAGCCAGCGAGATGGAGTAACAAGTAGAGGATGTCCAACAGGGTCCTCCAGATCTTAAAGCGATCAAGGAATCAATAATCGAAGAGAAAGTTAAGAAACTCAGGATCGAGATTTTTGAGTTAGCTTGAGAACACGGAGTTTCTGTCAATAGCGACGATGAAAATTTTGATTACAATGATTACTTGGAGGAAGATTTCATGGATTTCCATGTAATTGAAACCAGAGCCGCCACATCTGTGCAAGGCTCAACCGCACACCGAAGAGAATGCCGTAGATGAACTGCGTAGGGCTGTCCTCCTAAGGGATGAGCAAATTAGTTTACTAGAGAAAAGAATAGAACAGATGACCTCGGCCATGACCGCTATGGCCACTATTCAGGGGCAATCACAAGCGTCGCAATGGGCTTCTCCAGAGATCAATCAGCCGGAAATGATACACATCACAGATGAAAGAAGAGAGATTGCTTCAGCAAATAGAGACAAGCAACATAGAAAGGATTCTCCATCGGGTGCTATACCAAAAAAAGAATTCAAGCAAATGGTTGAACAAGTGCGGGACGCTTAACCCAATCTAAGGGCGGTGCATTGGTTCTAAAGGTTAGACCTTACCCGGAGGAATTCGATGTCGTGCCTTTTCCCAAGGGTTTTGTGGCCCCAAACTTCAAGATATTTGATGTGACTGGAAATCCCAAACAATATATAACACATTTTCGAGCCAGCTGTAGCAACACGTGAAATAGTGAAGCTCTACTCTTCCAGCAGTTCGTCAGCAGCTTGTCAGGAATTGCTTTTGACTGGTACGCCGACTTTCCCAAGGGGTCAGTTAAAAAATTTTCCTAGTTGGAACATTTATTTGTGAAAAGATTTACCGGGGCACAACACCATGTGTCTATTGGAGAGCTCATGATGGAAAAATAAAAGCCTAGCAAAACTTTGGTGGACTATATGTTGAGGTGGAGAAATATTAGCATGAAATGTGAACCTCAACTACAAGAACATCATGCAATTGAAGTTTTACTCACAAGCATTCATGGGCCAATAGCTTTCATGCTCAAGGGACTCACCATCAAATCCTTTGAGAAGCTACTCAGTAAAGCCAACAGTCTTCAAGAAGAAATTAAGCACATAGAGCCACACGAAAAGGCTAAGGTGAGTAGAGTGTTCAAAAAGAAATCAGGAGTAGTAGCAACCATCGACAAAGGAAAGTAGCCGATAAAGATATATGCAGAAGAGCCTAGCCAGTCTTCATCACGGTATGATCAGAAACAGAGCAGTCAATCCAACCAACGACCACCTCAAGATGGATCACCACGAACAGGGGATAAGAAAATGTCCCTGTCAGAGCGACATAAAATGGTGTATTCTTTCAAAGATGAAGCTATACCTAAAATATTCATAAGTCTGATGAAGAAGTCGGAGTTTAGACTGTCAGATCCAAAGAAGCCCGAAGAGGTGGATAAGAAGAATGAACCAAATTATTGCCCTTACCACCGGTTGCTTGGGCACACTATAGAAAAATAATTTGTCTTTAAAGACTGGCTCGAGAGGGACCTTAAAAAGGAGAGCATAACAATCCTAAAATAATATTTAAAAGAACTTAAAAAAGGTTCCATAAATATAATTTCGGGCGATCCAATCTCCCCAATTGATCTGTAAACTAGAATAGATGGATGGAGTACAACTTGTAATGAACTCAAGAGGGTCCTCAATCAAATACAGGATCCATCAAAACAATCTTCTGCATATACAAGAGAAGAAGAATGGAATGAGGTCTGGAGCAGATCATCCAAGAAGATACTGAACAAGATCCAGTCTGCATCAAAACAAGCCTCCATTTAGAGTCCGCAGCATACCAAGCCCGAGATGAAGGTTTTGTCAGGAGATCCATTATTGTCAAGGACAAAGAAGAAGAAGAAAAGCATCATTACAAAGATTGATAGCATGGGGGGTAGGATAGGGGTTGCCTTTACCATATTAGTTGTCTCGGATTTGGGGAAGAAAATCCTCTAACCCTTGACTTTGTATGATTATCTTTTTATCCCTCCTAGGTCTTATGAATATAATAATTATGATTTTGGCTACGTTTTAACTATTTCTGGTGATAACGTAACTGATTATGACCAATCTAGCTTTGAGCTTGATCCCCAAAATGATCCTCAAATCATACTCGAGTCTGATGAATTCGTTTACATCGGCCCAGATAAGGAGGAGCCAATTCTCGAGCATCACGGTAAACCACTTACCATCAACTTAGATCTTTCCGATGAAGAGGAAGAGACACCGGAGAAGTCAACAATGATATCTCAAGAAGAAGAAATCACAGAAGTTAACTTAAGGAGCAGAAAAGTGTTACCACCAAGAATAGCTCCAACAGATAAAGGAAAGCAGATAAGTATCCGAGAAGAGATACCTCCACCTCCACCAGTGGAAGAACCACATAATTAAGATAAAATCGAAGGATCATACAAAGTAGACTACAACGTGCTAGCTCATCTTAAGAAGTTGTTGGCCCGATTAAGCATCTACGGCGCTCTGATCCTGTCAAAGGAGATGAGAGAGTCTCTGGTTACAGCTTTGCTTGACCCAAAAATTTACTTAGCTCAGTTGGCCAGCACATCCTTAGATGAAGTTTGTTCTTTGAAAGAATAGCCTAAGGTAACCTTCACAGATGAAGACTTGCTGCTCGGTACCTTTGACCATAACCGTCCACTCTGCATCTTCGTCAACATCAGCAGATTGTGTTGTCCAGAGTTTTAGTAGATCCTGGAGCCTCTCTTAACTTGATGAGCCTATGAACATTGGCCTATTTGGATATTGAAGCTCAAGAGCTTACTGCCGATAAGATGATGTTAAGAGGATTCAACCAAAAGGGAGAAAGAGCCCTTGGATCAATAACCGGATCAATTATATTACTTATGAAGGTTAGAGAACTCGTGCCAACCACTAAATTTAATATCATCGATGCTGAGACCTCTTTTAACGCTCTACTGGGCCGACCATGGATTCATGAGCACAATATGGTTCCATCATCTCTACACCAGTGCATCAAATACCACAAAGATGGTCAAGAAAATTACATCAAGGGAGACCTACAACCATTTTCAGTGCATGAAGTTGGTATCCATGAAGATGTAGCCTACTATGTGCCTCGAAAGGAGACCTACAACCATTTTTAGTGCATGAAGTTGCTATCTATGAAGATGTTGTCTATTACGCGCCTCCAAAGAGAACTGTCTTCTCTCGTGAAGTTATCACTAACAAAGATGAAGATTCAGAAGAATTACAAAGAGGAGACCATTCAACTCTGCTTCAGCGATCTTCCACCACTCCCTTACAATGAGTTGGTGAAAGTTCTTTTAGTTCACGCACCCGAGGTCGAGGCCGGGGACGTGGACGAGGAAGGATCAACTTAATCATTGAACGGACTAGGCCAACCATCAATATTGGTGATGAAGACAGTTCTTAAGATGAGATAATGATGACAAAATGGAAGAAACCTCAGTACGAGATATCCCTAGAAGATATAGAGAAGAATGAATATGAAACAATGTAGATCAGATAAATCACTAAGTGAATGCTACGACCCTTACTCTGATTCTCCCTCAAAAGATCGAGAGTTTAGAGGTCAAGAAAGTCCGTTGTCTTGGTTTAAAGCTGATCAAATTTTACTGTGCTTCTACATCTACTTAGCTTGAAAAACATGTAAATTTGGATGATGATTCTAATGAATTAATGGAATTGGTAAAAGTCAAACTCCAAATTCAAAAGAGGGTCTCGGATTTGGTACAGTTGAACTCGTCGATGATTCTGAATTTTGCATGATTGTTTCTGGTGAGTCAGAAGAGGATTGCCTAGATATAAAGGATGACTCTAATGATAAACCAATAGAAGATGCTCCCCAAGAATTTGAGGAGGAAATTAAATCTACCATTGATGAATTGAAAGAGATTAACCTCGGGACTGAAGAACAACCCTGACCTACATTATAAGTTCTCTACTCATTGATGAAGAATCTGCAGAATTGATCAAACTATTAGCAGAATTCAAAAATTGCTTCACATGGAGCTACGATGAAATGTCAGGACTGTCCGCAAAAGTTGCAGTCCATAAACTTGGGGTGGACAAGAATATAACCCCAGTAAAACAAGCTCCCAGTAGAATGCGCCTCGAAATAGAACAACAAGTCATCGCCGAGGTGAAGAAATTAATAGACGCCAACTTTGTAAAAGAAAAGCAATACCCCATGTGGTTAGCTAACATTATACCTATTAAGAAGAAAAATGGATAGATCTATGTTTGTGTTGACTTCAGAGATTTGAACAAGGCATGTTCAAAAGATAAATTTCCACTACCCATACCAGAGATGATGGTGGATATTGCTTCAACGCATGAAATTTTCTCCTTCATGGACGGATCGTCAGGATACAACCAAATCAAGCTCCAAAGGATGCAACACTTACAGCCTTCAGAACACCGATAGGAACTTTTTGCTATACAGTGATGTCGTTCGGCCTAAAGAACGCCGGAGCAACATATCAGCGTGTAATGACGAAGATTTTTGATGACCTCATTCACAACTATGTAGAATGCTACGTGGATGATTTGGCATCAAAAGTAAATAAAAAATAAACCATTTGTATGATTGAGGATTGTGTTTGAACGGTTACGACGATATGACCTTAAAATGAATCCCTTAAAGTGCACCTTTGGCGTTACCTCCGAGAAATTTCTGGGATTCATTGTCCTTCATCGGGGAATCGAGATCGACCTGGATAATATTAAAGCTATCTTGGAAATGCCTCCTCCTCAAACCTTGAAAAAACTATGTTCCTTCCAGGGAAAGTTGGCATATCTGAGACGCTTTATTTCTAATCTCTTAGGTAGGTGTTAGCTTTTCTCAGCATTAATTAAAAAGAACGCCAAATTTATTTGGGAAGAGAAATGTCAGCGATCCTTTAAGGATGTTAAACAATATTTAATGACACCTCCTATCTTGGCAGCCCCTATCCTAGGGAAACCGTTGATACTTTATACCGCGGCCTTAGCCAACTCGCTTGGAGCCCTCTTAGCCCAAGTCAATAATGAGGGTAAAGAAAATGCACTCTACTACTTGAGTCGTCACCTAATATAGACGGAGATAAGGTATCCACCTATTGAGAAGCACTGTCTGGCATTATTTTTGCTACTCAAAAGCTTAGACATTACATGCTTTCTCATAAATTACCCTAATCTTGAAAGTTAATCCATTGCAATATCTGATGACCCGACCAACACTATCCGAAAGTTTAGCAAATGGTCAATGATCTTATTGTAATTTGATATAACTTTTGTTTCCCTCCATGCTATTAAGGGACAGATATAGATACTAGCAGACTTTCTTGCTGCACACCCACTACTAGTTGGGTCCTCTCTCAACGATGAGTTACCAGATGAGCAAATACTACAAATGGAATTCTCTAGTGCACAACGCTGGGAGATGTACTTCGACGGTGCTTCATCAGCTAGAAAAGACAAAGGATCAAGAACAGTTATAACAGGCAAAGTAGGGATTGGTTTGATCTTTATCGCACCAGATAAGGGTATGTTGAGGTTCTCATACCACCTGACAGAGTCGTGCACCAACAATGAAGCGGAATGTGAAGCTTTAATCACCAGATTGGGAATGGCAATCTCAATGGATATAACAAACATTGTCATCTATGGCGACTCCCAACTCGTCATCCAACAAGTCACCGGACAATACAAAATTTTTAAACCAAGATTAGCAGAATACCATCAGTACACGATGAAGCTCCTAGAGCAGATTCCTGATGTAACTTTCTACCGGATTCCTAGGGGACATAATGCCCATGCCGACGCTCTAGCAAAACATGCTAAGGAAATGGCATGTCCCTCGGAGGATTCTATTGAAATCACAGTGCAAGAAAAACAAGTCTTGTCTCAGATCGATCTCAAAACTCTACACAAGCTCGGGAAATAAGAAGCAATAACTACAATTGCAGACATCAATGAAGATTGACGCAAGCCATTAATAGAATATTTGCATACTGGAAAGCTGTCAAAAGACAAGTTTGAGGCACTCCACATCACAAGGAGGGCCATGTCTTATGTCCTGATGGGAAAAATTCTCTACAGAAGATCATTCGACCAGATAAGGCTACGGTGTTTGAGCAGAGCCAAAGCACAGAATATTGTCAAAGAGGTACATGTCGGATTGAGTGGCGCTCACCAGTCAGGGCCAAAATTGAAAATGAAGATAAAAAAAACTTGGGTATTATTGGCGAGCAATAATGTCCGACTGCATGAATACAGCTAGAAAATGTCACCAATGCCAAGTGCATGGAGTGGTTTTATACCAGCCTCTGAATGTGCTACACCCAACTGTTGTCTCATGGCTATTTGAGTGTTGGGGCACGGACATAATAGGTCCGATAGACCCCCCATCTTCCAAAGGACACAAGTTTATACTTGCCGCTACAGATTATTTCTCCAAATGGGTAGAGGCAGTACCGTTACGTGAGGTTACGACACAACACGTCCTTCAATTTTTTAAAAGTCAAATTGTCTACCGCTTTGGAGTACCATGAAGAATAATTTCCGACAATGGGACGACTTTCAGAAGCATAAAGGTCAACAATTTCATCAAAAGATACGGGATAGATTGGAGATACTCTACGATTTACTATCCCAGAGCAAATGGTCTGGTCGAAGCCTTCAACAAAATATTGGTACAGATTTTAAAGAAAACACTGGATGAAAATAAAAGATATTGGCACAACAAACTATTAGAAGCCTTGTGGGCTTACCGGACAACTTTCAAGACTCTCACTTAGTGTACACCTTATATGCTCATGTACGCGTCTGAGGCCGTGCTAGCGCTAGAAATTCAGACACCTTCTCTTAGAGTTGCTATTGTCAACCAACTCACAACAGGAGAAAGTGCAAAACTCAGACTTGAAGAACTCGAAAATCTTGAATGAAAATGACTAGAAGAACAACAACATTTGGAGCTTTATCAGGCAAAGATGGTACAAGCCCATGACAAATTGTTCCGCCCAAGGACATTCAAAGTTGGTGATCTCATACTTGTGCTCAAAAGGCCTATTCTTGCACCTTGCTAAATAGGTGGAAAATTTGAGCCAACTTGGGAGGGACCATTTGTCCTTGAAAAGGTCTACACAGGAGGAGCCTACCAGTTAGTGGGCTTCCAAGACGAAAGACCCATGTTACCAATAAATGGACGATATCTGAAAACCTATTACGTAACTTGATGCCACTTGCATTAGCTTGCTTTGAAACTTTGAAACTTTGATTGTTTGGGGATTATCTATGTGGCCAAATGTCTATGACCGAGTCTAAATTTTATAATTAACCTCAATATAATGAAAATTTTGAGAAAAAATTTTAAACTTCAAATTTTCTCCTTTCCACTTTTGAGTATAATGTTCCACAGAAATTTAAACAAAATTCATATAAAAGTAAACAATTCATTTCACTAAAATAAGCTAAAATTCACTTCAATAAATACTTTGTTTTGTTCTTGCTCATTCCAAGTTTCATCCTACTGACGTTTTTCCTGTCATCTGCAGAAAAATGTCGGGACAGAGGCTGATCTTTGCTTTCAAGGATGGCTGGAGCCTCACACTAAATGAGGAGATCGCACCACAGGGCGGTACCATAGACTTCAACATGGACTTTAACTAAGTCGACATGGACTACGAAGGTCCTCTCATGAATGTAGTCAGCTGCAGAGAGAAAGAGGGATTGCTTTCACTACTGAGGGTGACCACCAAAGATAATGCATCACACAAAGGCAAGAACGTGATAATAGAGCAAGATCCGATGGAAGGGCCCAGCCGTCTGCCCTCTATGATAGCTACATCGGCTGGAGGCTTAGTAGCCGCCAATAACGAACGACTGTCAGTGCTTCGCTTTGCAAGATGCAATGCAGGAACGCTAGCCACAAGAAGCAGAGGGCTTTCTACGAGAAGAATGCAGATGTCAGAGAGAGACAAACAACTTACTCACCCCTATTCCTGAGGGGCATATTTATGATCCAGACATGAAAGAAACTTCTGCCAGCCTGCCCATCATAGATGAAGAACCATGGTTTGTGACAGAGTCAGAGACACCTTCAGCTTCAAATGTTTAATGCAAGGGTTGCCTGACGTGCAACACTGAGATACCTGCAGGGACATCAGCCACAGGGGCATTTGTAGAATTCCTAAATTGCAATGTTCTACATTTACAATGCTTCAGTACATTGGAAGAGTATACCTTCAGCATCGATGGGTCTCAGACTTCATATTTTATGATGGATGAGCCATACGTCTCACTGGGAACATATCAGTATATACCATGGAGCCCAGGGTCGTACATCCCGCTAGATGCCGAGTCTCGTGTTCCAGATCAGCTAGCGCTTGTTTGGGTTCCTGCCGATATTCAAAGGGAGGAACGCTCGCCACAACTACTGACTCCTATTACGATGGAGTACTACAAAATAAGCAAAGTAAATAAAAGAGAATTTAAATTTTACGAAGAAGTCCAAAGAAGAATTGTCAACATACTGGAAGGCATGGAGCTGTATACCAGAGTTTTCTCTGAGAGTGACAAAATAAACATTCTTGACTGCATCTTTTATTTGATGGATAGAGGTCGAGCAGGCCTTCTCATGGAATCAACATACTTGAAGCCGAAAAAATGGATGAGCGGAAAAGGGAGAATCACTATTCAGTGCAGCTGCTGTTATAATTTTTCAAATGACAGACAGGAAAATCTGTCAGGAATCCTTAGACATGACCAGGTAGATCCACTACCTCCTATAATAAAGTGGATGATCAAGAGGATGGTCAGATGGAACATACTGCCAGCTACCTGCATCCCGAATAGCTAGATCATCAACATATATAACGAGGGAGACTGCATACCTCCTCACATTGATCATCATGATTTTGTAAGACCCTTCTGCACGATCTTATTTCTGAGCAAGAGCAATATATTATTTAGGAAAGAGATTGACATTGTCGGCCCTGGCGAGCTCAGAGGAACTGTAGAGATTCCGCTGCCAGTTGGTTCAGTTTTGGTTCTAAAAGTAAATGGGGCAGATGTCGCCAAACATTGCATTCCAGGGGTACGACACTGTAGGGTTTTTGTGACCTTCCGTAAGATGGAAGATAGCAAAATACCACATGGATTTCAGCCATACCCGGAACTGGAAGAGCTAGTGTCGTACAAGCTATGAGAGGGTTGTACCTTTAAGTACATGCGAATGGAACTCTTGTCCTGGAGCATGGCTTAGAATGTCTGCTCAATCAGGAGCTTGTTGTACCTGATGCAGAGGGTTAGAGGGTTCACTTTCCTTTTTTATATATAGCAACATGATATGTATCTGATATATTCAGCCTACAATGTATTCATGACATGAGATGATCTGGATGTACTTCAACATGGACTATATATTATACCTTTTTAGGCGTTAGCCTATGTTTGATTTGTAACATCTTTATTGAAGCAGATTAATGGAATTTTCTCTCAAAAAATGTACCTTTTTGTCGGCTGCCTTTTTGTGCGATGTATGGAAGCCACGAACCATGTGTTGGTTCAGATATTCAATGAACGAAGAACGAAACAACAAACCTTTAACAATAAATAAATTTAATAATTTTTTTTATAAACAACAAAATAAATTTCTTTTGAAAATCAACCAATTAAAATTAAAATTTTAAAAGACATATTTTTGAGAAACTAAAACTGATAAAAACAACAAAAAAAGAAAATGAATCTGTTGAGTGAATTCTCTCATTTTTGGAGTTTCTTACCCTTTGTGCGCGCAGCACAACTATCTTTATCTGCATTAACTCTCTTCACATCCCCGCAAAATTTTGCATTTTGCACAAAATCCCATAAAACTCTACAATTCTTCTTCAACAAAATCAACATTTTCACATGACACATTTATGCAAATTCAACATCACAAACTCTCTACACTGTTTTCATATGACTCTCGGAGTCATTAGGCAAATTTTGACTCCCCATATTTAAGATTGGTATAAGACCCCCTTCTAATAGAGCATGACATCCTATCCTTAATCTTCGAGGTCGGTCCCTGACTTCCGACTCTCTTTTAAAAAATGATAACTAAAATTCAATTCTCATTTTCGAATCAGTACCTAAATTCCGATTCCTTCACATATTTTTATATTCTATTCACATATTCCCCACAAATTCACATGTGTAAATCTATGTATTTTCTACAGAAGGACACATATTTTCTTGTTACCTCTTGAGTTAGATATGAGCCTAGTGCTTTCCTTCTCAATGTAGCACATATATTCTCTTGTCACCGCTTGGGTTGGATGTGAGTCCTAGAGCTTTCCTTCTTAATGTGGCGCACACATACTTTCTTGTTACCTATTGAGTTGGATATGAGTCCTAGTGCTTTCCTTCTCAATGTAGCACATATATTCTCTTGTCATCGCTTGGTTTGGATGTGATTCCTANACCCATAGCCAACTCAACTTACCACAATTTGTGTTAAAAAACCTTCATAATATTCTCATACATCAAACTTAACCTTCAATTGGCCTTGGTGAGGCCTCAATTTTATTTGATTTCAACCTAAGTCCAAAAGCCCCAAATTTGCTCCCAAATTGGCCATGTCTCAAAATCTCACCAAATTGATGGCATTAGCCCAAAAATTTCCACTTCATACCTCCATAAAAAATCTTTAAAACATCTCCCTTAATCATTTTAACCATTCAATTTCGACTTAGGCCAAGGCTAGCCCAACCTAGAACCATGTCTATCCTAACATGCTTAAATTGACTAAATTTCAAAAATCCCTCAAATTAACCTACCAATTGAACTCAAAATCACTTCAACCCTTCACCAAAAACTTCGTAAAAATCATCTACATAATGTTGATCAATTAATTGGGTCAATTGACATGGCTAACCTAGCCCAAACCCAATATTTGATCACTTGAACCCCCATTGAACCAATGCAATAAAGATGGCCTAACTACCCCAAAGTCACCAAATTAATGACTCCACAGACATTAGTTGGACCCTAGTGACCAGCCTAAACCTCTTAAAACCACCTAAACTAAGCCATGGACCAAAGGTCCCATAAATTAAGGGATTTCATGCCATATTTGCTTAAGCTTAGGATATTTTTGCCAAAATAAAGCCTAAACACATTAAGTTGTTGTGACATATTCCCCTGGCTCACTTAACCTCCCTAGCCACCTCCCCTGGCTGGTCGACCAGCCTAGTGGCCGGAAAATGGCCAAACCAAGAGCCACCCCATGGGATTAAACCTGATTCAAACCTAGAGGCCACATCATCCAAATTGAAGCTTAGAAACTCTCTGCCCTCCACCTAGGCAGCACATTTCACCCCCCAATTGGCCATGGCAGAAAGCCTAAGGCCATTTTTATAAAAGCTCCCCTCCAAGGCCATGGAGGGAGAGCTAAAAAATTCTCTAAGAGACTTCCCCAAATTGATCCCAAAGCCTCTTTGAGACCTCCTCAGTGTAACCCAACCACCACATTTCCCTGAATCCCCTTGCTGGAGCCCAATTTTTTAGCTTAAAACCTTACCGAAGATAGGACAAAGCTCTTCACACCTCTAAACTCCACCACACTTAAATTAAACTCACCTACACCTTCACTACATTGAGAGAAGCCAAAGCCCTATCAAATCCCCCTTCCACAGAGCCCCTAGCATAGCTCTAAACCAACACCTGAAATTGGCCTTGGTCAAATTTAGGTCTAGGCATTTCACCAAGATCAGAGGCTTAATCCCTATCCTCCTTAGACCCCAACGAACATGCGAAGAACCTCTGATTGAAGCTTCACTTCTCAGAGCCAAGGTATAAAACTTCTCCTCCAATCGAGCCTATTTTGATTCTCCATTTGATTAGGCTTAATTTAATTACATAATTACCGTATGGATATGTTTGTTTCACTTAGACGAGTCGATAGGATCAAACCCGAGGTGATTTGGTTGAGTCTAGGCTGAGATCTTAGGGTTTTAGTGTGGACGGTCATGGGATCACTCTATCGGGGACGATGACGGGGAGTCGTCCGATCACGCATGTTTCAGATGGATGGAGGAGATCAAGACGAACAGCGTTTCCTTACATGAACCGCGGGCCGAGTCAGTGGCTACGTGGAAGGCGGCGTCCAACCAGAGCACGTCACGCGCACTTTCGGAGCTGCCTAGGAGACAGTCAGTGCCGCACATTTAAATAGATAAATAAAAGATTTAAAAAATCAAAAAATGATCCTTAACTTTAAAAATTCATATCTTGGTGTAGAAAAATCATAAAAATAAGATAAAAATATACTCTTGCTCCGTAAACTGAGGAGAATAATGTGGAAATAATTTTAAGTCCATGTGATGCATATTTTATTTTTAATTAATTAAACACTCATTTGAATGTTTTGATTCTCATGCATATAGTAATCACACTATAACTTGAAATTTTAGCATGTTATTGCCTCTGTCTTAAGAAACATTCCTTGATTTTTCTAAACTCAGAGGAGCTCCCTAGGTAGAGAATCATATTTTTCAAGTTTATGTGCATTATTTGCTTAAAATAATCATGGAAATTAGCATGTTGCTTAGAAAAATCCAAGAAAATTTTGGAAGGTTTATGACGAGCAGAGAACCTTTAGAAAAATTTCTCATAAGTCAAGTCATTCAAAATACACCTAATCTTTACAAACCCTAAATCACTAAGATAATTAATTTTGAAAATAACAAATAACAAAATGATTTGATTTTTTATCTCCACTATTGTTTAGGATTTTGAGAACTCACCATAAAAACTTCAAAGCATTTTGAGTTCATTTGGTCACTTAAGTTGATTTTTAAAGAAAAATAACATTTTTAGCACTAACATGATTTTTAATAATTAAGATATAACTTAAAAAATTATAAAACTTGGGTTTTTTTTAGATATATGTAACCAGGCGTATTTTCTAAAAATAAAATGGAGTTTAAAATAAAAACTTGATTTTTAACCTATTTTAAATATTTAAATAATTAAAAATCCAAAAAAAAATACAAAAATAATAAAATTCATGAAAATGTTCTAAATTGCTTCCTAATTACTTAGGAACAATTAGAATATTTTTCCTAATTTTCTAAATAAAGATACTGAATTTTAAAGCTTAAAAATAATCTTTAAAGGCTAAAAATGGGTTTTCACTAAAAATAATTGAAATAAATCAAATCAAACTCATAAAAATATAAAATTTTCTCCTCTAAGTTTTCTAACCTTAGGAAATTTTCTTAAAAATATAAAACTTAATTTTCCTCATTTAAAATATTTTATATTTAATAAATATCCCATAACTTAAAATAATTCTTAAAATNACTAACGAGGCTTCCCACGATTTAAATGAAATTATGGAATTCATTAAGTTGAGTTTAGTAAATTCATTCAGATTAAGTGAATCCAATAAAAAATAGTGGTGTCGGAACGAGAGAACCGTAGGATCCTAACCGGTGTCGCTCTAATCAACTTCAATATGCTCCCATAAAATTTAAATAACCTCAACCATAGGGCCACCTGATTTAACATCATAACTTGACACACTAGAAAACTCAAACTCGTCGCAGCAAGGAGCTTGGAGCTAGCATGGTGTAGCACGATCATCTTCAGCAGTAAAACATGTCTTCCCCAACTAAACCAATCTTCCTTCCTCAGATATAAACAATAAATCCATAGGACTTTGAGGTTGCTTGATTATGCAACGTAAATCCTCACCTTATCTTTAGGCCTTTTGTATAGCCCTGCTATACAATATACTCTTAAATCATCTTAGGATTTTGAGGTTGTCGTTTGTCACGACCTAAATCCTCACATCTTCCAGGCTATACCGTCTTAGGATTCCGAGGTTGTCGTTTGTCACGACCTAAATCCTCACATCTTCCAGGCTATACATCTTAGGATTCCGAGGTTGTCGTTTATCATGACCTAAATCCTCACATCTTCCAGGCTATTTGATCTTAGGATTCTGAGGTTGTCGTTCGTCACGACCTAAATCCTCACATCTTCCAAGCTATTTGATCTTAGGATTCTGAGGTTGTCGTCCGTCATGACCTAAATCCTCACATCTTCCAGGCTATTTGCATCACCTTATCTTTAGGCCTTTGTATAGCCCTGCTATATAATATAAGCCCTAACTCGTCTTAGCCGAGGTTGTCGTTTATCACGACCTAAATCTTCACATCTTCCAGGCTATTTGTGTGATCATTCGAGATTTTCGTTTGTCACAACCTAAACCCTCACATCTTCCAGGCTATTTGTGTGATCGTTTCACACGAATGATGCTGTCATTTGTCACGACTTAAATCCTCATACCTTCCAGGCTATTTGTGTGATCGTTTCATACGAATGTAAGCCCTAACTAATAAAATTGACAGGATGAAACACCTAAATATTTCTCCTCAAATGAAGCCAAACATTTGGATAGCTTGGGAAGTCACCGAGGTTCTCCTTAGGATCCATGACATCACCTAGTTCTTCGTCCTTTTGACTCTACAACAAAATGTTCCAAATTTGAACCAATCCCCTTTCACACCTCTATGTCCGATCTCATTGAAAAGTCCTACCCTTTGAAACTCCTTAAAGATAATATTTGTTGATTTTTATCGAGTCTTCATAGGTGACTCTGGCATTTAAGATGTAATTAGATATAAGGGCTTGCCCTTATAGGAAACATGTCCGAACCCAGTTTAATATAAACCATATTTAATTCTTTATATTAAATAGGGAAACTTGTTTGCAAATACGAAGGTTTTGCAGATCAAACGGATGTCATATATTCCTTAATTTATCTGATCGAGCCTCATCCTCAAGTCTTGTGTTTATCCTTCGAGATAGATACAGGATTTAAGGTACAATGCTCTTTCATGTAAACTATGAAAAATATGGGGTCAGTTTGATTTCATATTTTTCTAAATCTAATATATATGTAAATTAAAATGTCCTTTTGAAGAGCGCAACGGGATTTTGATTTCGGTGACAGTCAGCTTCTTACGGGCAACTCCTCCAACAAAAAATAACACCGACAACCACGTCTATATTCGTCGTAAAATGGTCGAATTCTCCTCAATGAGGATCAACAAATTTTATCATTTATAGGGAGCATATCACTGTGAGTACAACTTATTCTCTGCTACNCCATTTGGACTAAGTGAATCCAATAGAAAATAATGGTACCGTAGAGGGAACCATAGGATCCTAACCAGTGATAATTATCTTTGAACCTCATCTTATGTTTAGGCCTATGTATAGCTCTACTATACAATATAATCCTTAACTCGTCTTAGGATTCCGAGGTTGTCGTACGTCATGACCTAAACCCTCACATCTTCCAGGCTATTTGTGTGATAATTTCACACGAATGTAAGCCCTAACTAATAAATTCTCACATCTTTCAGGCTATTTGTGTGATCATTTCACACGAATGTAAGCCCTAACTAATAAAATGTTCATCACGACCTAAATCCTTACATCTTCCAGGCTATTTGTGTGATCATTTCAGACAAATGTAAGCCCTAACTAATAAAATTGGGGAAGATGAAACACCTAAATACTTCTCCTCAAAACTGAAGCCAAACATTAGGATAGCTTGGGATGATGAAACACTTAAACACTTCTTCTCAAAACTGAAGCCAAACATTAGGATATCTTGGGAAGTCACCGCGGTTCCCCTCTGGATCCATGATATCCCCTAGTTCTTCCTCCTTTAAACTCTACAACAAAATGTTACAAATTTGAACCAATCCCCTTTCACACCTCTACGTCCGATCTCATTGAAAAGTCCTACCCTTTGAAATTCCTTGAAGATAATATTTCCTGATTTTTATCGAGAGTCTTCTTAGGTGACTTTGGTCATTTAAGATGTAATTAACTATAGGGGATTGCCCTTATAGGAAGCTTTTCTCAAACCCAACTTAACATAAACCCTATTTAATTCTTCCTATTAAATAGGGGAAATTGTCGACAAATAAAATGGTTTTTGTAGTCTAAACGGATGTCATATATTCCTTAGTTTATTTGATCGAGCCTCATCCTCAAGTCTTGTGTTTAGCTTTGGGATAGATATAGGATTTGAGGTACAGTGCTCTTTCATTTTAAACTATGAAAACTATGGGACCGGACGTCATACTTTCCTTAGTTTATTTGATCGAGCCTCATCCTCAAGTCTTGTGTTTATCCGATGTCATACTTTCCTTAGTTTATTTGATCGAGTCTCATCCTCAAGTCTTGTGTTTATCCTTTGAGATAGATACCAAATTTAAGGTATAGCGCTCTTTCATTTAAACTATAAAAATATGAGGTCAGTTTGTTTTCATATTTTTTTAAAACTAAATATATATGTAAATTAAAACGTCCTTCCGAAGCGTGCGACGGGATTTTAAATCCGGTGAACGACGCTTCTTACGGGCAACTCCTTCACCAAAATAGTGTCGACACCTTCTGGCGACTGCGCTGGGGAGTAGCTTTTCTCTCCATACAAATAAAAAAATATTATCTTCACACATCGGTAATGTGTCCATGTCCCNCGATCGGGAATTCTTTGGAGGAGGTAACCTACGGTTACTAACGAGGCTTCCCACGATTTAAATGAAATTATGGAATTCATTAAGTTGAGTTTAGTAAATTCATTCAGACTAAGTGAATCCAATAGAAAATAGTGGTGTCGGAACGAGGGAACCGTAGAATCCTAACCGGTGTCGCTCTAATCAATTTTAATATGCACCCATAAAATTTAAAGAACCTCAACCATAGGGCCATCTGATTTAACATCATAACTTGACACACTAGAAAACTCAAACTCGTCGCGACAACAAGCTTGGAGCTAGCATGGTGGGCAGCACGACCATCTTCAACAGTAAAACATGTCTTCCTCAACTAAACCAAACTTCCTTCCTCAGATATAAACAATAAAGCCATAGGACTTTGAGGTTGCTTGCTTATGTAACGTAAATTCTCACCTTATCTTTAGGCCTTTTGTATAGCCCTGCTATACAATATAAGTCCTAACTCGGCTTAGGATTCTGAGGTTGTCGATTGTCACGACTTAAATCCTCATATCTTCCAGGCTATTTGTGTGATCGTTTCATACGAATGTAAGCCCTAACTAATAAAATTGACAGGATGAAACACCTAAATATTTCTTCTCAAAACTAAAGCCAAACATTTGGATAGCTTGGGAAGTCACCGACGTTCTCCTCAGGATCCATGACATCACCTAGTTCTTCGTCCTTTTGACTATACAACAAAATGTTCCAAATTTGAACCAATCCCCTTTCACACCTCTATGTCCGATCTCATTGAAAAGTCCTACCCTTTGAAACTCCTTGAAGATAATATTTCCTGATTTTACATCTGATTTTGTTGAAGAGTCCTACCCTTTGAAATTCCTTGAAGATAATATTTCTTGATTTTTTCGAGAGTTTTCTTAGGTGACTTTGGTCATTTAAGATGTAATTAACTATAGGGGTTTGCCCTTATAGAAAGGGAGTCTTCTTAAGTGACTTTGGTCATTTAAGATGTAATTAACTATAGGGGCTTGCTCTTATAGAAGTTTTCTTAGGTGACTTTGGTCATCTAAGATGTAATTAACTATAGGGGCTTGCCCTTATAGATCTTCTTAGGTGACTTTGGTCATTTAAGATGTAATTAACTATAGGGGCATGCCCTTATAGGAATTTCGGTGACTTTGGTCATTTAAGATGTAATTAACTATAGGGGCTTGCCCTTATAGGAAGCATGTTCTATAGTGGCTTGCCCTTATAGGAAGCATGTCCAACCTTTGAAATTCCTTGAAGATAATATTTCTTGATTTTTATCGAGAGTCTTCTTAAGTGACTTGTCCTACTCTTTGAAATTCCTTGAAGATAATTTTTCTTGATTTTTATCGAGAGTCTTCTTAAGTGACTTTAGTCATTTAAGATGTAATTAACTATAGGGGCTTGCCCTTATAAGAAGCATGTCCAAACCCAGCTATTCTTTGAAGATAATATTTCCTGATTTTTATCGAGAGTCTTCTTAGGTGACTTTGGTCATTTAAAAGCGTTGAAGAGTCCTACCCTTTGAAATTCTTTGAAGATAATTTTTCTTGATTTTTATCGAGAGTCTTCTTAGGTGGCTTTGGTCATTTAAGAATATTTCATGATTTTTATCGAGAGTCTTCTTAGGTGACTTTGGTCATTTAAGATGTAATTAACTACTTTCTTGACTTTTATCGAGAGTCTTCTTAAGTGACTTTGGTCATTTAAGATGTAATTAACTATAGGACTTGCCCTTATAGGAAGCATGTCCGAACCCAGCCTACCCTTTGAAATTCCTTGAAGATAATATTTCCTGATTTTTATCGAGAGTCTTCTTAGGTACTTTGGTCATTTAATATGTAATTAACTATAGGGGCTTGCCCTTATAGGAAGCATGTCCGAACCATTTGGTCATTTAAGATGTAATTAACTATAGGGGCTTGCCCTTATAGGAAGCTTTTCTCGAACCGTCCTACTCTTTGAAATTCCTTGAAGATAATTTTTCTTGATTTTTATCGAGAGTCTTCTTAAGTGACTTTAGTCATTTAAGATGTAATTAACTATAGGGGCTTGCCCTTATAAGAAGCATGTCCAAACCCAGCTATTCTTTGAAGATAATATTTCCTGATTTTTATCGAGAGTCTTCTTAGGTGACTTTGGTCATTTAAAAGCGTTGAAGAGTCCTACCCTTTGAAATTCTTTGAAGATAATTTTTCTTGATTTTTATCGAGAGTCTTCTTAGGTGGCTTTGGTCATTTAAGAGCTATAAGGGCTTGCCCTTATAGGAAACATGTCCGAACCCAGTTTAATATAAACCCTATTTAATTCTTTATATTAAATAGGGAAACTTATCGACAAATACAAAGGTTTCACAGACCAAACGAATGTCATATATTCCTTAGTTTATCTGATCGAGCCTCATCCTTAAGTCTTTTGTTTATTCTTCAAGATAGATACAGGATTTGAGGTACAGTGTTCTTTCATGTAAACTATGAAAAATATGGGGTCAGTTTGATTTTATATTTTTCTAAAACTAATATATATGTAAATTAAAATGTCCTTTTGAAGCGGGCAACGAGATTTTGATTCCGGTGACCGTCAGCTTCTTACGGGCAACTCCTCCAACCAAAAATAACGCCGACAACCACGTCTATATTCGTCGTAAAATGGTCGAATTCTTCTCAATGAGGATCAACAAATTTTATCATTTATAGGGAGCATATCACTGTGAGTACAACTTATTCTCTGCTACGAATGAGGCCTTGGATGAAGTTATTTTATTTCTTACAGATGGGATAGGAGCTTGAAAGGTGAAGAAAAACGCTAAGGTAAACTTCCCAGCTTCTATGTTAAATGTAGTATCCAAGGCCCGACATTACTTTATATCTACCAGAATGATACCTACGTACCACCATAGCGAAGTTACTAATGATAGAGTCATCCTGAACTTCTGTATTCAACAGAAGAGCAGGATAGATGTTGGCTCTATTATCTATAAGAACATTTGTTCCATTGCTATGGGTAAGATGAATGGTGGGTTAGGACACCCTGCTCTAATTTTGACATTATGTGAGAAATCGGGAGTTAATTTTAGAAATGAGGAGGAAAAGATTGAGTCTCTTAAATCTATTGGACCAACAAATATTAAGACCAATGAATCTCATGTTGGATGGAGAACAGGAAGCAGGAGTAGGGATATTCCTTCTACTCTAGTACCCCTACTCTCCAGGGACTTATGGAGTAGATGATGATCCAAAAGGAAGATATCTTAAGGATGGGGAGCATGATTGAAAATTTAGAGGCCAGGAATGCGCATAATGATGATTTAACAAGACAGAAGTATGAGTATGATACTTCATATGCTGATGTTATGGTTAGATACATGAGGGGTGACCACTCAGTACAGTTTCCTAGTCACCCTATCTTTATCAGCAGCAAAACTTTGATGTAGAAGAAGAAGAAGAAGAAGAAGAAGAAGAAGAAGAAGAAGAAGAAGAAGAAGAAGAAGAAGGAGGATGAGTGAAGATGTCTGCTTAGTCACAATTCTGATCTTTTATTTAGTTTATAGTTTATTGCACTTTGTTGTTGTTATTGTTTAGTTTGTAGAGTGTGAGACTTTAATTTGTATTGAATGTTGTGTTGTGAACTGTAGTCTATAGAGTTGTTTTTTAATTGAATTTATTTTAGTATTGTTATTTATTTTTAGTACTTTGTTGTATTTATTTTTAGTTAACTCTTTCTCAGCAATTTTATTTTAAAATATTATGTACTATTTGATGTTTTTTTAGTCTTGTATCTTTTCATATTAACACCTGTAATATTTCAGAGTTAAGTTTTAAAATCAGAACCTTCAACAGGTAAGTCTTNGATTTGTATTGAATGTTGTGTTGTGAACTGTAGTCTATAGAGCTGTTTTTGAATTGAAATTTATTTTAGTATTGTTATTTGTTTTTAGTACTTTGTTGTATTTATTTTTAGTTAACTCTTTCTCAGCAAATTTTTTTTAAATATTATGTACTATTTGATGTTTTAAGTCTTGTATCTTTTCATATTAACACCTGTAATATTTCAGAGTTAAGTTTCAAAATCAGAACCTTCAACAGGTAAGTCTTTTTCTTTATGTATTAGCTATTTTCTTTCACCCTATATTTTTAGTTTTTCATGCTTAATCTTTTAAAAATTTAAGTTNTTTATGTATTAGCTATTTTCTTTCACCCTATATTTTTAGTTTTTCATGCTTAATCTTTTAAAAATTTAAGTTTGGGGTGGGAAGAAAAATTCCTTCTTAAAGAAAGAAACTTAATTTTATTTGTCCTCAATTAGCTATATTTTAAAATTTTGAAATTTAACATGACCTTTGGTATTAGAGCCTAACTTTAGATAAATATATTTGTGTTTCTAAATATATAGTGAGCTTAAGTAAAAATTTTCAATAATAAAGGTTAATTCTTGAGATTNTTCTGTCCTCAATTAGCTATATTTTAAAAATTTGTAATTTAACATGACCTTTGGTATTAGAGCCTAACTTTAGATAACTATATTTGTGTTTCTAAATATATAGTGAACTTAAGTAAAATTTTCAATAATAAAGGTTAATTCTTGAGATTAAGTTATTTGGTATGAGAGAATAAAACTATGTTTTTCCATCTTAAGTAAAGGAATTTGTATTTGAATTTACATCAATTTACAAGTCTTGAGAAGGAGTCCCCGCGCTCTTTCAATCGACTAAGCTAATCGTATGTTTTCTATATAGGAGGATGTCTAAAACAACTAGGGTGTTAGAGGCTTCTCAAACCCAGAGGGTGGTATATATCCTTTGTGTGGTAGTTCTAAACATGTAGCTGGATTCCTCTCCTCTTCTCTTTTCCAGCGGCATCTTTTTCATTGAATTGGCGAGTATAAGTCCCCCCTTTAATTATTCTACCCCTTGGAGAGTGGTAGGGAATTAAAGTATTCTCTCCTTTGGCTTTTGGGCTACCGAGATTCTCTTGGACAATGTAATTCATTGATTGCTGACAAGAGGTTCTTGTTTGGCTTGGGTCAACTAACTTCATAACCAGATAGACTTAGGGCCTCCATAACTTGGGATGACAAATCCAAGGTATCCTGACTAAGGTACCTCTACCTGCTTGGGGATTCCTCACCTTTCATGTATCATTGACATCATTTCGTGAGCCTCGCATGCCTATGCGTCATCGCTTATAGTGGATACGGAGATTCACCTTGTTCCTTATGACCCTATAAAGATGTAGAAAGCATCGAGATTCTCCTGCATCAGATGATTTAAATCCTTTGATTTCCCAAAAAATCAAATAAAAAAATATGTAAGCAAGACTTTTTATATNCCATCTTAAGTAAAGGAATTTGTATTTGAATTTACATCAATTTACAAGTCTTGAGAAGGAGTCCCCGCGCTCTTTCAATCGACTAAGCTAATCGTATGTTTTCTATATAGGAGGATGTCTAAAACAACTAGGGTGTTAGAGGCTTCTCAAACCCAGAGGGTGGTATATATCCTTTGTGTGGTGGTTCTAAACATATAGCTTTATCCCTCCCCTCTTCTCTTTTCCAGCGGCATCTTTTTCATTGAATTGGCGATTATAAGTCCCACCTTTAATTATTCTACCCCTTAGAGAGTGGTAGGGAATTAAAGTATTCTCCCCTTTGGCTTTTGGGCTACCGAGATTCTCTTGGACAATGTAATTCATTGATTGCTGGCAAGAGGTTCTTGTTTGGCTTGGGTCAACTAACTTCATAACCAGGTAGACTTAGGGCCTCCATAACTTGGGATGACAAATCTAAGGTATCCTGACTAAGGTACCTCTACCTGCTTGGGGATTCCTCACCTTTCATGTATCATTGACATCATTTCGTGAACCTCACATGCCTATGCGTCATCGCTTATAGTGGATACGGAGATTCACCTTGTTCCTTATGACCCTTTAAAGATGTAGAAAGCATCGAGATTCTCCTACATCAGATGATTTAAATCCTTTGATTTCCCAAAAAATCAAATAAAAAAATATGTAAGCAAGACTTTTTATATCGAGAGTATTCTTGGGCATCCCCCACAATGTAATTAATTAAAGAAATACATTCCTTTAGGAGCTGCTCTTGACCCAAAATAAGCATAAAAACTTAATTCTCTGGTTGTGGGTTGCTTTCATAGAGTTTTTTTTTGTGGATATGTTTCCAAAGCATTTTTTATTCAAACTTGTTTCAGAAGTATGCTCTTGGGCTATCGCGCGAAGGTTACTTTATAAAAGTTCTCCACGTTCTTTTTAAATTGTGTCTTATTTCATCGTATTTTCATTCTCTCCGGTACATCTCAAAAGAGAGACTTATTTAGGAAAAGAGTTATACGACGATGATAAAACAAGCTGGCCACTCCAAAAAGCTTAACTAAAAAAGAATGAAAACAAGGAATGACATTTATCTCTATTTTGGGATTGCAACATGGGACCTTTGTTCTGTCATTTCTGAGTAGGGTTTGCAGTTTTGGAGAACTAAAGTTCGAAAATATACTTTAGTCTTCTTCTACCATAATCCTAGTGAGGTGAGGATGCTACAAAACGAATCAACGAAGAACATGATAGACTTGTAGTATGGACCACTGATATAAATTTGGCGGATGCGGCTACAAATTTCAAATTGCTGGGTTCAACAAACTGATAAAAGTGATTTCAAAGATAAAAAAAGAAGATGAAAATAATAATAATAAAGATTGGATATTATTCAATGTTGTTGGAGAACCGAAAAAGAAGAAAATAATTAAAAACCTTTGGAAAGAAGTCGAAACAAGTCTTTGTCTCAGATCAAAGAAAGCATCTCTAAGTGATTTATGAGAGCTGTCGCAACGTGAGAAGAAAAGCAGAAGAAATCAATGGGGTGAAAGCAATCCTTCAGATGGCTATGCATGGGTAGTTTCAAATGAAGAAGAAAGGCATTGGAGATGGATTCAAGGAGGTTCAAAAAAATGAAATTTGAGGAAGAAGATAATTATACCCTGGGTAAAGAGTTCCTCAGCCGAATGTAACTAGGAAAAAAATAAACTTATTTTTTACTTTTGTAGATAATATCATAATTTTTAGTATTTTTAAGAAATAAATCTTATATTTCATAGTAAAATTATTTTGAACATTAATTTGTTAAATTATGAAATAATATGTTAATATATCAAACAAATTTAATAGATTTAATTTTAACTCAATGCTAGATTTAACATGGAATCGATAAATTCGAATTTATCGAATTTCTTTGTATTTAAATTTTATTTTTAATAAATAATTTAATAAAATTAGTTATGATAGTTATAATTTACAAACATTTAGATTTTTAGAGTCCTTTCTATTAAAAATTCATAAATATTTATGCTTAAAAACACTTAATTTTTTTTATTAAAACTCTAGTATTATTTTATTGATCGCAATTTTATAACACGAATCCTTTTCAATTTAAAGAATTTTTATAAAAGGAGCCCTCTCAAATAAAGTTTGACCGTCTGGAGTAAATTTATTAAGTATAGGGCTGTCAATTTGGCTCGTTGTTTGTGAACAGCTCGTGTTCGGCTCGTTAAGCAGCTCGTGTTCGACTCGTTAGGCACGAACAAATTTTTAAGCTCGAAATGTAAACGAGCCGAACACGAACAACAGTTTGTTCNGAAATGTAAACGAGCCGAACACGACCAACAGTTTGTTCGCTCGTGTTCGGCTCGAAATGGTTCGAAAAAAAAATTATATAACTTTTTATATAACAATATATTACCTATATTATTTATATAATAATATATTATATATTTATGTCTAAATTTAAATCATAACACCTCATGTGAAAATGTGGTTAGTGTCTCATTTGTATAGATTTGATCCAGGTTCGAATACCATACTTTACATCTATTTTTCTCAATTTTAGTTTAACGAACCAATTTCGAGCCGAACATGAGCCGAACACGAACACGAATANCGGTCGACAAGATTTCAATTTTGACGACCGCAGCTTCTAACAGGCGACTCAACTTTTTAGTGTCGACAAAACTTTCTTTTATTTATGAAATTCATGTTTTGCTGTATTTTTCTCATGATTTTTGCGTAGTCTTCTTTGTCTTTCTCTCTACTCTGTGATATGGTGAAATGAAGAGATAATTTGGATGTGCCATTTTAAAATATAAAAATAAATTATGATGGTTTTTTCACTCCGATCTTAATTTAATTTTTGATCTGGCCAACTGAAATGTTAAAATCTCTTATGAAACATACAATCCAGAAAATGGAGTATGAGTTCTACAAAAAAGTGAGAATCACATTCGATTCCATGAAGGAGTGTTTCGTTCATGAAATTGAGTGCAAATAAATAGATAATTATACATTACTTGACAAAGAATTGGAGATTTTATGGTGATAAACTAAAATCCCCAATTTGGTCTTAGTGTTTAAGAAATAAAGCGAGAGTTAGCATTCAAGGGAAGGGAAGTGGGAGCTGTGGAGTGAGAGTCAATATTCTCTCAGTCTAACCACGGATTTAGGGACTAAACCTAAGATTAACCAATGATTCTCTATAACACTTGACCGGGGGTAAAGAATTAAAACTACTCATATTTGACACAATACAAATTCAAACCATTTACCTCTCTCAATTAACCAAAAACTCATTGTAGTGGGAAATGTGCTTTCTCATATTTGATAACTTCGTCACAAAAATATAAAGATAATTTAGTAGTAATTGCTTAGCTTTGCTTTACAGTTTAGCTAGTAGTTGGTAATTTAGTTCTGATAGCACCATAAACATGTGAAATTAGTGTAGTAGATTTTCTTTATCGTTGTGAATTTTTTGCTTTCAATTTCCATTACGATTTTACACCTTCCTCATGTGATCGATATTTAGGGCTTAATCAGAAAATGCTGTATTACTTGATAACGATACGTATACTTGCATAGAATTCCAACATTAATTGCTTCAATTTCTTATTCATAAATAACGAATCAAGTTTTGACACCATTGCAAAGCGGAGTCAACTTTATTAATTTTACACATATATAATTTCGGGATAGGTGAACTTGTTGGCCAACATATAAAAAATGTTTATAGACCAAACGAACATCATAAATTTATTAGTTTATGTAATCTAGCCCCACTAATAAAAAATATGTCCATTCCTCGGGATAAGTGCATTATTTGTAGGGGTGTAAACGAGTCGAACACTAGAGAGCCAAGGTTAAGCTCGTGTTCGGCTCATTTATTTTTCGAGCTAAAAAAGTATGTTCGTGTTCGACTCATTTGCTTAGGCCGAACACAAGCTATTAACAAAGAAAGAGGTGTTTTGACAACCTAATCACATAGCAATAAGATTTTAAGGGTTTAAAGCTATTTAAAATATGCACTTACTTTTCAATAACTTAAAATATGCACTTACTTTTCTGCATGACTTTCAAACATGTTTTAAAATTGATTGCATAACATGAAAATATCCTAAGTCATCTCTAATAAAGTCTAAACATTTAAATTCACTTGCAAATAATTACATCAATTTACAAGTTTTGGGAAGGAGTCCCCGCGCTCTTTCAATCGACTAAGCTAATCGTATGTTTTCTATATAGGAGGACGTCTAAAACAACTAGGTTGTTAGAGGCTTCCCAAACCCAGAGGGTGGTATATATCCTTTGTGTGGTGGTTCTAAACATGTAGCTGGACCCCTCTCCTCTTCTCTTTTCCAGCTGCATCATTGTCATTGAATTGACGAGTATAAGTCACACCTTTAATTATTCTACCCCTTAGAGAGTGATAGTGAATTAAAGTATTCTCTCCTTTGGATTTCGGGCTACCGAGATTCTCTTAGACGATGTAATTCATGGATTGCTGACAAGAGGTCCTTGTTTGGCTTGGGTCAACTACCTTCATAACCAGGTAGACTTAGGGCCTCCATAACTTGGGATGACAGATCCAAGGTATCTTGACTAAGGTACCTCTACCTGCTTGGGGATTCCTCCCCCTACATGTTGACACTCATTTTGAGGCCTATCATTCCTTTGAAAGAATCATTGACATCATTTCGTGAGTCTCACATGCCTATGCGTCATCACCTATAGTGGATACAAAGATTCACCTTGTTGCTTATGACCCGATAAAGATGTAGAAAGCATCGGGAATCTCCTGCATCAGATGAGTTAAATCCTTTGATTTCCCAAATAATCAGATAAAAAAATATGTATGCAAGACTTTTTATATCGAGAGTATTTTTGGGCATCCCCCACAATGTAATTAATTAAAGAAATAAATTCCTTTAGGAGCTGTTCTTGATCCAAAATAAACATAAAAACTTGATTCTCTGGTTGTGGGTTGCTTTCATAGAGTTTTTTTTTTGTGGATATGTTTCCAAAGCATTTCGATTCAAACTTGTTTCAGACGTATGCTCTTGGGCTATCACACGAAGGTTACTTTATAAAAGTTCTCTATGTTCTTTTTAAATTGTGTCTTATCATCGTATTTTCATTCTCTTTGGTACATCTCAAAAGAGACTTATTTAGGAAAATAATTATACGACGATGATAAAACAAGCTGGCCACTCCAAAAAGCTTAACTGAAAAAGAACGAAAACAAGGAATGACATTTATCTCTATTTTGGGATTGTGACATGGGACCTTTGTTTTGTCATTTCTAAGCAGGGTTTTGCAGTTTTGGAGAACTAAAGTTCCAAAATATACTTTAGTCTTCTTCTACCATAATCCTAGTGAGGTGAGGATGCTACAAAACCAATCAACGCAGAACATGACAGACTTGTAGTATGGACCACTGATATAAATTTGGCGGCTGCGGCTACAAATTTCAAATTACTGGGGTTCAACAAACTAATAAAAGTGATTTCAAAGATAAAAAAGAAGATGAAAATAAAAATAATAAAAAAGATTGGATATTATTCAATGTTGTTGGAGAACAGAAAAAGAAGAAAATTAATTAAAAACCTTTGGAAAGAAGTCAAAACACGTCTTTGTCTCCGATCAAAGAAAGCATCTCTAAGTGATTTATGAGAGCTGTTGCAACATGAGAAGAAAAGCATAGGAAATCAATGGGGTGAAAGCAATCCTTCAGATGGCTATGCATGGGTAGTTTCAAATGAAGAAGAAAGGCATTGGAGATGGATTCAAGGAGGTTCAAAAAAATGAAATTTGAGGAAGAAGATAATTATACCCTGGGTAAAGAGTTCCTCAGCCGAATGTAACTAGGAAAAAAATAAACTTATTCTTTACTTTTGTAGATAATATCATAATTTTTAGTATTTTTAAGAAATGAATCTTAGATTTCATAGTTAAATAATTTTAAACATTAATTACTGTTAAATTATGAAATAATATGTTAATATATCAAACAAATTTAATAGATTTAATTTTAACTCAATGCTAGGTTTAACATGGAATCGAGAATTTATCGATTTTCTCTGTATTTAAATTTTATTTTTAATAAATAATTTAATAAAATTAGTTATGATAGTTATAATTTACAAAGAGTCCTTTCTATTAAAAATTCATAAATAATTATATTTAAAAACACATAATTTTTTTATTAAAACTCTAGTATTATTTTATTGATCGCAATTTTATAACACGAATCCTTTTCAATTTAAAGAATTTTTATAGAAGGAGCCCTCTCAAATAAAGTTTGACCGTCTGGAGTAAATTTATTAAGTATACTTTCTACTTTACTGGCAAGCCGCTCACATCCAAGCCTCTGATCATGCCATGTCAGCTTCATAAACCCTTTCTGCTTTTTTCATTGTGGACCCTCGACCTTGTTACCACTGAGCGGAGCTGTTTACTCTGCTTTAGTTAATGGCGGATTACCCTTTCGTCGCTTCGATTGGAGTGGAATAAGCAGCGGCAAGGGAGCAAAGGCCATACCATAGTGCTATCTTCCCCTTCTTTCTCCTCCGCGATTTTCTTTCTCTAGATGGGTTCTCTGGAGAAGAACGCCTCGCTAAAGCGAACATCGCTGCTTAACTCTGCGAGCCTATGCCGTTCTTTCTTCAACCGACCGAGATCCAGACTTGCCCGCTTCCTTTTTCTCGTGAGGGTGGACTTCCTCCAATGGATTCTCACTGNAATGCCGTTCGTTCTTCCACCGACCGAGATCCAGACTTGCCCGCTTCCTTTTTCTCGTGAGGGTGGACTTTCTCCAATGGATTCTCACTGCAGCGGCGTTTTTCATCGTTGTCATTATCTTCCAGACTTTCCTTCCCGGCTCCGTTTCGGATAAATCTCATGCCAGAAGTATTGTTGACGGGAGTCACGAACCTTTACTGTTGGATTTCCCGGATTTGGAGTTCGGGGAGGGNTTGCCAGAAGTATTGTTGACGGGAGTCACGAACCTTTACTGTTGGATTTCCCGGATTTGGAGTTCGGGGAGGGGATACGGTTCGTGCCGGCCGAACTTCTGGAGAGGATCGAGAAGGAGCGGAAAGAGGCGAATTCTGCTTTAATGGCGTTAGGAAGGCCACTGAAGCGGGCGGGGATTATAAAACCGCGACTGGCACTGGTTGGTTTCTCGCTTTCGTTTTTTTCTGGTTTCTTGATTGCATTTTTTCTTTCTTGGCAGTACAAGTGTTGATTGATGTTGTGGCTTTGCGTGAACCTTGCGTGCCAGATAGTTGGAGGGCTTTCACCGGATGCCATGCAGCTGCAGATGATCAGCATTGCTGCTGCTTTGACGGAGNGGTTTCTTGATTGCATTCTTTCTTTCTTGGCAGTACAAGTGTTAATTGAGGTTGTGGCTTTGCGTGAATCTTGCGTGACAGATAGTTGGAGGGCTTTCACCGGATGCCATGCAGCTGCAGATGATCAGCATTGCTGCTGCTTTGATGGAGATGGGATACGCGATAGAGGTATGTGTTTGAGTGAGATACGTGTTCTTGAATTATTGTGCTGGAATGTGGATAATGTTGAGGTTTCATTGTAATTATATTGTGCGAAATATTTGGGATTTTTTTTTAAATCGGATCCCTACTTTAAAATTCTTTGCATCCTGAAATAGTTCTCTTAGTTTAATTATAGTTGTGCGAAATAAGTTCTCTTAGTGTTGAATCCTAAGTTGTCTTTTGCGAGCACGCCTCGAGAGTTAGAGCCGGGAGGAGGAGGAGGATGGATAGATAGATTAATTAGGCAAATTCATGTAGGGAAATTGGGAAAAAATTCCTTTTATTCGTCCCTTTACCTCCTATTTATAAATACGTATCTATGCAATTACAGAAATGAGAGAAGAATTATGAAACCACCCTTAATGTGATTAATTGTGCTGATCTTATATTAAATCTGTATTACAAATTGAATTTGAATATGGTGGTAACCAGCTGGTCGAGTCGTTTGGATTCAAACTACTGAGATGACCGATCGAATGATGATCGTGCCTGTCGAAGCAAAAGTTGATAGGTTGACTGATTGCGATCGGACGCCCTTATATGGAGTTTGGGCAGTTGGGGCTGTAGGCGTGGTTCGTTGATTGAATCTCTTGCCATAGTGTGCGGTTGACTCCTACCGAGTGGTTGGTTGTTGAATGAACTGTTCGAATTGTGCCGTTTTGAACTGACGTCCCAATTACTCGGACACTATCCTGGGCCACTCGATTGCTTTGAGATTCGTGTCAGTAGTTCTAGCGTATATATATTAGTTCCCTGAGTTATTCTGCTCTTTAACAGTGATAGCTACAGTAAGGACTGAGAAATTTTTTAATAATCAACGGCGCAAAAATCCATAAACATAATTTGATAACTAACTTTCCTTTGAATTTTGTGCTCAGTGTGCTCTATAAATAAAGTCATAGGCCTGACATGACATCCATCACCGTTATTTTTCTCAGTTAACCGAGTTGCATCATGGCTGTTGGTTTGAGCTGGATCACCGTTAACCCCGAAATTCTTGCCAAGGCGGGCTACGGACCCTCAGTCTCTTCAAAGAAGGACGAGGCTAAGAAAAGGAAACGATCGAGGTTCGAACCTTCGTCAGCTGATCAAGTCGATTCAGCTGGGGATCTCGAGGGGCGAATGCCGAAAGTCCCTCCTTAGAAGGCCGCGACCCTTGACTCTAGCATGTGCGTAAGTGCTGAGCAGACCCTGCTCGTTGAAGCTGTTGAGGTTTTCAGAAAGGAGCTGGTAGGAGTAGCGACCATCGTCTCTCCTCAACTGCAACTACGGGATGGTGGAGGTACATCGGCTCGAGAGGGAGAGAAACCCTTTAAGACCCTTCTTCTATAGATAATTTTTTGGGTATGTAAAACCTTCCTTGGTTGTTGATGTTCTCAACAATTTTTGACATTGTTCCAATGAAGATGAATTGATCAAGTCGGAAGATCGTCAAGACAGTGGGTCGACAAAGGATGTTGTGTAGTCTGCCCCCGCTGCAGTGGCTGGTCTGCTGACCGAATATTGGGGGCTTCTGCCGGCAATCACTTCGGAAGGGCGCCTGTCCCCCGCCCTTGTCCCGCCACCGTCTCTGAACGGGAGTGAATAGAGTGGCGATCGTCTTCCTCTGGAGCCATGTAACATATTTGTTGCCCTCCCCTTTCACTCANGGAAGGGCGCCCGTCCCCCGCCCTTGTCCGCATCCGTCTCTGAACGGGAGTGAATAGAGTGGCGATCGTCTTCCTTTGGAGCCATGTAACATATTTGTTGCCCTCCCCTTTCACTCATACGACTTGAGTGTGGTGAGTGTTATCGCTCGATCTTTGATCGCCTTGCGGTCAGGACCGAGGGTCCACAACCTATAATCGAACTCAGTGCGATCGAGAGGAGTTCCCCGAGCGTCGATGGGACCTGTGAGTCGATCAAACAGAATTAGCCAATAAAATAATTGATGGATTTAAATTTACATATTGACGACAACACTACTTTCATGTTTACATAAAAAATTTCAAGGAAAAATTTCTTCAAATCGTCTCCACTCTAAGTCCGAGAGAGTTCTTTTTCGACGTATGAGTTGGTAAGTACTAGCTGTGATTCGCTGGCTGACTATATATGGGTCGCTTCAACTCTGATCCAGCTTGCCGCTGCTTTCCCTTGGGTGGTTGGATCGACCTTCTTTAGTACCTAGTCTCTTGGAACAAAGGTCNTTAGGTGTAATTCACTGGCTGACTATATACGAGTCGCTTCAATTCTGATTCAGCTTGCCGCTGCTTTCCCTTGGGTGGTTGGATCGACCTTCTTTAGTACCTAGTCTCTTGGAACAAAGGTCTTCTCTCGGATATGCCTATTGAAATAGCGAGTGGTCCGCCTCTTCAATTCTTCCTCTCGAATTGCTGAATTGGTTCGCTTTTCTTCTGCCACTTCGATGGCTAGCATTGCACCCTTGATTTTTGCTTCTTTCCACTCAACCAGGTTTTCTTCTACGAATGATGTGGCTGTAGCCACCCTTTGGCTATGATGGCTGTGCTCTCCTGATAACAACCACCTCCATTTCCTTTGTCAGCATGAACGTGGTTTGGCCGGTTGCTGATGATGGTTTAGTCCGGATCATCTAAAGCACAGACGACAATAGGTATGCCCAGTTTTCGTTGGATCCTTTGACTTTCTTCATTAGCAAGTTCAGTATGATCTGGTTGGCCGTTTCAGCTTGCCTGTTTGTCTGAGGGTGATGGACCAAAGTAAATTTGAGATCAACTCTTTGATTTACATGGAATCTCTTACTCGCCGATCTGAAAATTGTGTCCTGTTGTCGGTAATGATAACTAACGATAATCTGTATCTTCATATGAGATCCAACCAGATGAAGTTCCTTACCACCTCAGCGGTGATCTGAGCAAGTGGTTTATCCTCGATCCACTTAGAAAAATAATTGACCGCTACTATTAGGATTTGGCGTTGGCTCTTAAATTTGGGGAAAGGGTTTAGGATGTCCAAAACCCAAATGGCGAATGATCAAGGCTACTTCTTGCGTGCTGGTTGATGATGTTGGGGCATGCACTTCTGATATTGCTCACATTTCCAAGAAAATTCTTCGGCATCCTTTAGTTGTGTTTGCCAGAAGTAGCCTTGTCATTGTATCCGATAGGCATAAGTTTTCCCTCTGGAGTGGACCCTGCATTCTCTGGAGTGCACTACCCCGAGGAAGTCTAAAGCTTCACCTTCCCTTAGGCGCCATAGGTATATCGTGGTAATTGATCGTCTGAAGAGCTTTTCTTTTATCATCAGATACAATGCTGCCATGATTTTGAAGCGTCTCAGATCTGCAACCTCTTTTGATACCTTCGTTGTCTCAAGGTAGAGGATGTAAGGATCCATCCAGCTTTTTGTTCCTTCGACTTCAATAGATACTTCCATATTTCTTGCTTATCGACTGTTGGTCGAGTGAGTTTTTGTGGAGCCTTGCCTAAACTGAAGCGTTTGAACAAGATATCGATGAGATGGTTTTCCTCGCGAACCACGTGCTCTATGCGGAAGTTTTTGAACCTTCCTATTTCATTTCGTGTCTTGGCGAGATTCTTGGTAAATAGTTCGTCTCAGTTCTTCAAATCCCCGTTGACTTGATTTACGATTAACAAGAAGTCTGATTTTACCAGCAATTCACGAGGGCTTATCTCATAGACCCAATGAAGACCGACGATCAGCACTTCGTGTTTTGCTTGGTTATTTGTAACTTCAAATTCTACCGTGACAAGTTGGTAGAAGTGCTCTCCAGCCGGACTACTCAACTCAAATCCCAGCCTGGTGGTCGCCTGTTTGGACGCCCCATCGACGTGTAATGTCTAGGTCATATTGTTGGCTGGGTTCCCTTTGCGTGATTCTTCCGCCCCAGAGAAGCCCGCGAGAAAATCAGTTATCACCTGTGATTTGATGGTCATTCGGGGGACATAGTTGATGTCGTATTCACTGAGTTTTTCTGCCCATTTCAACAATCGACGGAAATTTTCCTGCTAAACGAGCACAAATTTTAACAGGTGATCAGTGATGACTTGAATTGGGTGCGATTGAAAATATGGCCGGAGCCTACGAGAAGAGATAATTAAGATAAATATCAATTTTTCCAAAATCGGGTTCCTGGTTTCGGCGCCTCGAAGATCTCGGCTGGTGTAATACACCAAGAATTGTTCCCATCCTCCTCTTTTACTAGTATTGAGCTGATTACTTCTCGCCCGACTCTGAGGTATAACGATAATTCTTCTGCTGGCCTTGGACTTTTGAGCAGCAGCGGTGATGCTAGGGTGTTTCTTAGGTCTTTGAATGCTAACTCGCAATTGGTTGTCCATTTGAAATGCCGGTTTTTCTTTAGAGCTTTAAATAATGATGCACACTTGTTGTCCACTTTTGAAATGAAGTGATCGAGTCTCGCTGCTCATCCGACCAGCCTTAGTATCTCTTTAGGGTTCCAAGTGGAGGGCGTGTCTATGATCGCTTGAAACTTCTCTGAGTTAGCGACGGTTAATATAAAACCTACAAATTTGCCAGTCAATGCTCCGAAGATGCATTTGAAAGGATTAAACTGCATGTTAAATTTTTTAAGAGTTTCAAAGGTTTTTTTAGGCCTTTTGTATGTTTTTTATCAATCTGCTTTTTACTATGACGCAGCCGACGTACACCTCAACATTTTTTTCCTTTTGATTTATAAATATTACATCTATGAGGCGTTGAGACGTTGCCTCGACTTTTTTTAGCTAGAAAGGCATTACAACGAAAGACAAAATTCATTGTGCAGTAATCAAAACAATTTTTTCAGCATCGACCAGGCGCATCTGGTGATTGCCATGAGAAGGCGTTGAGGAAGCTCATCATAGAGTAGGCGATCCCTGAATCAACCAGAGTGTCAATTCTTGATAAGAGGATAGGTGTCTTTTGGACATACTTCATTGAAGTTAGTGAAGTCGGCATATATTTTCCATTTGCCGTTGAGCTTTCAAACCAATACCACATTTGAGAGCCAAGTTGGGTATTGCACTTCCCAGTTGTAGCCTGCCTCCTTCAGCTTTTTGACTTCTTACCCTATGGGTTCAGCCAACGTCCTCGTGATTGATCGAAGTTTCTGTTGCACCGACCGAGTGAAAGGGATGATATTGAGCCGGTGGCATGCGATGTCGACCGGGACTCTGGTATGCTCCGTGTTTGTCTAGGAGAATACGTCTTGATGCGTGCAGGGAGTTTGGATCAATGGGTCTCTGTGTCTTGCATCAAAGTTCTCATTGATTAGAAAAATCTTATCAGGCTCACACTTGCTAGTTGCGGGCACCCTGACGACGCTCTCATTGGTCTCGAGACCTCATTCCCTCTAAATTTGGATGTTGAGCGGTTATTGGTTGACGCTAGTGACCTCCCGAAGATAGCAGTTTCGGGACTCCTCCAAGTTCCATTGAACTATGATTATCTTCCCGCCTTTGATAAATTTTATGGCCACATGGTAGGTCAAAAGTATTGCCTGGTAGCTATTCAATAAAGGATTCTACCATCGAAATGTTCTTTGTGTTGGTGAGCTGCTTTTTTCGTTTTCCCCACAAATAGACAGAGTGATCACGCCCAAAGCTTCTTTCCTCTCGCCTGAGAAGTCAAACCATGGTTCGACTAGTGTTAACCGGCTGGTTGGTTAAGTCCTATTTTGTTGAATACCGTTTTGAACAGTACATTGACCGAACTTTCGGTGTCGACTTGGATGCTGCCCACTTCATAGTATGAGGGTTGTGAAAACGATTGCCTCATTGTATGGTCCCTTTGGGTAGAGATTTGCATCTGTAAACATGATTGGAGGGTGAGTACGGGTGTTCGTCCGACCAGTGTCTCTTTAAGCTAGATGGTTGGGACCCTCCACATCAATTGAAATAGTCAGGATGTCCCAACCAGGGGGATTTTTTTTGCTCGAATGGGTCCATCAGGGGGCCTCTCGGTTGGGGCCTTTCTCTGTCGCTATGTGTGTGCTCGAATGGTGAGGAACTCTTTCAATTTTTCAGCCCGGATGAGTTTCTCTACCAAATTTTTGAGATGACGAAATTTCTCTGTATCGTGCTCGTGGTTTCTGTGGTAGGCGTAATATTTGTTTGGATTGCGCTGAACTGGTGCAAACTTCAGCTGAGGGACTTTCTTGAAGTAGTCCTTATTTTGAATGGTTTGGACTAGTTCGGCCATTGACACGTTCGCTGGTGCCCAACCATGCGTCTCTTAGTATACGGGCGTTCTCTTGAAGTGTCGGGGTGGTCGCCGATCGGAGGGGCGTTAATGCTGATCTTGGTTGCCTCAGTTGCTCCTATTGTCCTGAGACCTTGGATCACCGTTAGATTGATGGTCGAGTGCTCGGTCACTCTTTGACCTTCTGTTGTCATCCCGTTCCTTCTGCTTCTTCGGTCGATGGTCAGACGCTCTCGGTTTAATTTTTGAGGACTCCATAAGATCTTCCTCGGCAACTATGTGGTCATTTGCTAGTTCCAAGACCTCCGCGAAGGTCCTTGGCTTGAGTAGGCTCAGGTTGTACTTGAATCGCTTGCTGCGGATCTCCTGTTCATGGCAGTCCGAGTGATGAGAGGCTCCAAGATCCTTACCTCTAGCATCTCCTTTTGGAAACGAGTGATTTAAGCTTTCAGGCTTTCATTTTTCCTTTTCTTGACCTGAAGCAGGGTCTTTGTATCTTTCCTTGGTTTCTATACTTTAGCTAAGTGTGCCAGGAAGAGCTTCTGAAATTTGAAGAGTGATGGGATGGCTCCAGCTGGCAGGTTATTAAACCATCGGAGTGCGGCTTCTTTCATTGTGGTTAGAGACAGCCGACACTTCATGGAGTATTGATCTGTAGGACTCCTGTCGTCAACTCAAAAGAGGTGAAGCGATCAGCTAGATCAATCTTTCTTTGTAGGAGTTCAAGTGAGGAATCCTAAGCTTTATCGGGGGTATTGTTTCCAAGATCATTTGGGATAAGACGCTACCCTTAAGTGGCCGAGTGAACATTCCCACTAGGTCCATCGGATGTGGACTGCTGGAATAGATGCGACGTTGTCTGTCGGTTGGGAATTTTTGGTACTTCGGTTGGCCGGTCGCCGACCAACGATGGGGTGCTGGCGGATTGTCGAGGGGAGCCTTTTGGGCTGGGTCCCCGAGACTCTTCTTACACAGTCGGCGGTCGAGCATTTTGCAGGTTTATGACAGCTCAAAGAACCTCAAACTGGTGCGTTATTTGTGTTCGTAATGCCTGGACATCTTCCTATATGTCTCGGCGCACCGTCTCTCTATTGAACTTCATGGGCACTATTTCTCTCCGTCAGGATTCTCCTTCATAGTTGGCTCCGTTTCTCGCTTGGATAGCGTCTGTGCTCACCGCACCGCTTTTAGGGTGCAGAATCCAAAAATGTCTTTTGCGAACTCTTTGAGAGTTAGATCTGGGAGGAGGAACAGAGAGAGAGAGATAGAGTAATTATTTAAATTCCTATAGTGAAACCAGAGAAAAAATCTCTTGTCTTTTTGCTTCCTATTTATAGAGGTATATTTATGTAATTACAGAAATGAAGGAACGGTTTGGAAACCAACCTTATTGCCATTAATTGTGCTGATCTTATACTAAATATGTATTATAATTTGAATTTGAATATGATGGTAACTAGCCGGTCGATGTGCTTGGGTTCTACTGACTGATTCGACCGGTCGAATGACTATCCCGCTTGCCGAAGTAAAAGCCCGTGGGTTGACTGGTTGAGATCGGATGCCCTTATGTGGAGTTTGAGTGGTCGGTGCCGTAGGCGTGGTTCATCGATTGAGTCTCTCGCCACAATGTGCCGGCTGGCTCCGGCCGGGCTGTTGATGTTGAATGAACAGTTCGGATCGTGTCCCTTTTGATCTGACGCCCCGATTACCTGGACACTATCCTGGGTCACACGATTGCTTTGAGATTCGTGTCGACAGTTCTAGTGTATACACTTAGTTTCTTCGGTATTAGCTGGATTAGTGTTCTGCTGTGAGAAGAAGAAATTGGTTCGGTCTCTATATTGGCGCTGTATTTTAAAATTTTTAACCTCATATATGCTCATCTCTCTTTTCACTCTTTAATTCATGATATGGAAGACTCACTACCACTCTGGGATGCTATTGAGCCGTATAAGTAGGCCATTGTTGCTGTCCTTCCCAGAAGTCAGATTGAATTGCCTGATTTCCCTGGTTATTATTTCCATGAATTGGATCTGCTGGCAATTTGGTATGCTAATGGGAAGTGGGATTGATGTGTTCCCTCTATAGGTGACACTGCCACTGACATTTTAGGACAATGCTCATTAGGTTGTTACAGGGAGTTCTTTAACTTAAAACTAAGTGTTAAATGTTTGGCGCACTAAATGAGCAAATATAAAATGAACTGCTACTCTACTGCATGTAGCGATTAGAGGATAAAGGCATTTTTTATGGACCCATTGTCTCCCCAATAGATTGCTACCTCAGTGGCTCTATTCTGCTGCAGCTGCTTCCTCATAGCTACTAGTGTTTCTCCTTGAATTTCATAATATGAGAGTTGTTTTTAGAGTGAAGATTTTGAGAGAACTGAGGGATTAAAAAGAAAAACTCTGTATTGCTTGATAAAGCAGGGAAATGCACATAAGATTTTTTTCATTGCTAGAAATTATTTGTTTTACAAATCTACATGCTTAATGTAAATTGGTGGGAGAAATGGATTTCAATAAAGGATTCTCTTTATTAATGAGGTTCCAAATGAACTCAAGGTGATTATGATACCGTCCCTTGTCATGGCATCAATTTAAAGTTAGATTGGTTCATCTATGAATTTCTCAAATAAGAGTGAAGAACTAAAAGGATTGATAACTAAATATTGAAATATATAAATATCAATATTCTGAAACAGTGAAGCTGGTTGAAAGATTGCTTTGTGCAGCCAGTTGGAGCTTTTGGCTTGTATTTTTTTTACTTATGTGTCACAAGTTCTGTTGCTTTGTTGGGCTTTCCTTTGAGGATGGATTCACTTGTCTATTTGGTTGACTTCAGTCAGAGTTAGAAGGTTTCTTTGGATCGAAGGTGAAGATAGTTATGGTGAAAACAAATTTCATAAAGACACTAAATTGATTGGAGATTCTTTCATTTTATTGCAGAGCAGGAAAAAAGTGGGTAAATAATGGATATATGGGATGTTGTGCGGATTCTATTGGTGTTTCCACTCTTGTGATCTCTACCACTATTAGATTTCTGTTTTATTTGTGGATTTTATCTGGTTTTGTAGAACTATGTCTAATGCGACTATTTTTTTGTCGTTCTTTATATTAGGAAGCTTCACTACATTCTTAGTGGAATATTCATAAGAAGCAAAAGCAATCTCAAGGTGTAATGCTTGGATTTTGGGATAGGCTGAATTTAACTACAACTATTCATTTATGAATCGTTGGGTGGTGAAAATGATGGTCTGGTAATTGTGGATTCATTGAAAAATTTTGTTGTTAAGATCTATGATCATCTAATTAGATAGTTTTATACATTTTTAAACATGTTAACAAGCTTATTGTTGGCTTTTTGTATGTATTTGTGTTTTAAGGAAGCACATTTTATTTGTGTATTTTATCCGGTTTTGTGGAACTGTCTAATGCGATTATTTTTTCTGCTGTTCTTTATATTAGGAAGCTTCAACTACATTCTTAGTAGAATATTTTTAAGAAGCAAAAGCAATCTCAAGGTGTAATGTTTGGTTTTTGGGGTAGGCTGAATTTAGCTACATTTATTCATTTATGAATTGTCGGATGGTGAAAATGCTGATCTGGTAATGGTTGATTCATTGAAAAGTTTCCTTTTTGAGATCTATGATCATTGAATTAGATAGTTTATACAATTTGAAACATGTTAAAAAGGTTATTTTAGGCTTTTTGTATGCATTCATGCTTTAAGAAAGCACATTCTTGTCTGTTTGATTACCAAATGGTGTTTCTTGAATTGTGGTTACATGTATGTTTTTTAGCTCATTCATTTTCAGTTTTTGAATGTTTTTTTTTTGGATAAAGTTTTTAGAGCTTTTCTTTGCATAATGTGGAGGTGACTATAAAAATTTAATGTACNCGGTTCGCCTCTTCAATTCTTCCTCTCGAATTGCTGAATTGGTTCGCTTTTCTTCTGCCACATCGATGGCTAGCATTGCACCCTTGATTTTTGCTTCTTGCCACTCGACCAGGTCTTCTTCTACGAATGATGTGGCCGTAGCCACCCTCTGGCTATGATGGCTGTACTCTACTAATAACACCACCTCCATTTCCTTTGTCAGCATGAACATGGTTTGGCCAGTCGCTGACGACGGTTTAGTCCGGATCATCTAAAGCACAGGCGGCAGTAGGTATGCCATGCCCAGTTTTTGTTGGATCCTTCGACTTTCTTCGTTAGCAAGTTCCGTATGATCTGGTTGGCCGTTTCAGCTTGCCTGTTTGTCTGAGGGTGATGGACCAAAGTAAATTTGAGATCAGCTCTTTGATTCACATGGAACCTCTTACTCGCTGATCTGAAAATTGTGTCCTATTGTCGGTAATGATGACTAACGATAATCTGTATCTTCATATGAGATCCAACCAGATGAAGTTCCTTACCACCTCAGCGGTGATCTGAGCAAGTCGTTTATCCTCGATCCACTTAAAAAAATAATTGACTGCTACTATTAGGATTTGGCGTTGGCTCTTAAATTTGGGGAAAGGGCCTAGGATGTCCAGAACCCAAATGGCGAATGATCAAGGCTACTTCTTGCGTGCTGGTTGACGATGTTGGGGCATGCACTTCTGATATTGCTCACATTTCCAAGAAAATTCTTCGACGTCTTTGAGTTGTGTTTGCCAGAAGTAGCCATGTCGTTGTATCCGATAGGCATAAGTTTTCCCTCTGGAGTGGACCTTGCATTTTCTGAAGTGCAATACCCCGAGGAAGTCTAAAGCTTCACCTTCCCTTAGGCACCATAGGTATATCGAGGTAATTGATCGTCTGAAGAGCTTTCCTTTTATCATCAGATACAATGCTGCCTTAATTTTGAAGCGTCTCAGATCTGCAACCTCTTTTGATACCTTCGCTGTCTCAAGGTGGAGGATGTAAGGATCCATCTAGCTTTTTGTTACTTCGACTTCAATAGATACTTCCATATTTCTTGATTATCGACTGTTGGTCGAGTGAGTTTTTGTGGAGCCTTGCCTAAACTGAAGCGTTTGGACAAGATATCGATGAGATGGTTTTCCTCGCGACCCACATGCTCTATGCGGAAGTTTTTGAACCTTCCTATTTCATTTCGTGTTTTGGCGAGATTCTTGGTAAATAGTTCGTCTCAGGTCTTCAAATCCCCGTTGACTTGATTTACGACCAACAAGAAGTCTGATTTTACCAGCATTTCATGAGCGCTTATCTCATAGACCCAATGAAGACCGACGATCAGCACTTCGTGTTTTGCTTGGTTATTTGTAACTTCAAATTCTACCGTGACAAACTGGTAGAAGTGCTCTCCAGCCGGACTACTCAACTCAAATCTCAGCCTGGTGGTCGCCTGTTTGGACGCCCCATCGACGTGTAATGTCTAGGTCATATTGTTGGCTGGGTTCCCTTTGCGTGATTCTTCCGCCTCAGAGAAGCCTGCTAGAAAATCGGTTATCACCTGTGATTTGATGGTCATTCGGGGGACATAGTTGATGTCGTATTCACTGAGTTTTTCTGCCCACTTCAACAATCGATGAAAATTTTCCTGCTAAGCGAGCACAAATTTTAACAGGTGATCAGTGATGAATTGAATTGGGTGCGATTGAAAATATGGTCGGAGCCTACGAGAAGAGATAATTAAGATAAATATCAGTTTTTCCAAAATCGGGTTCTTGGTTTCAGCGGCTGGTGTAATACACCAAGAATTGTTCCCGTCCTCCTCTTTTACTAGTACTGAGCTGATTACTTCTCGCCCGACTCCGAGGTATAACGATAATTCTTCTCCTGGCCTTGGAATTTTGAGCAGCAGCGGTGATGCTGGGGTGTTTCTTAGGTCTTTGAATGCTAACTCGCAATTGGTTGTCCATTCGAAATGCCTGTTTTTCTTTAGAGCTTTAAATAATGATGCACACTTGTCGTCCGCTTTTAAAATGAAGTGACCGAGTCTCGCTGCTCATCCGACCAGCCTTAGTATCTCTTTAGGGTTCCAAGTGGAGGGTGTGTCTATGATCGCTTGAAACTTCTCTGAGTTAGCCTTCAACCCATCGACGGTTAATATAAAACCTACAAATTTGCCAGTCAATGCTCCGAAGATGCATTTCAAAGGATTAAACTGCATGTTAAATTTTTTAAGAGTTTCAAAGGTTTTTTTAGGCCTTTTATATGTTGTTTATCAATCTGCTTTTTACTATGACGCCGTTGACTCACACCTCAACATTTTTTTCCTTTTGATTTAAAAATATTACATCTATGAGGTGTTGAGACGTTGCCTCGACTTTTTTTAGCTAGAAAGGCATTACAACGAAAGAAAAAATTCCTTGTGCAGTAATCAAAACAAATTTTTCAACATCGACCAGGCATATCTTTATCTGGTGATTGCCTGAGAAGGCGTCGAAGAAGCTCATCATAGAGTAGCCGATCCCTGAATCAACCAGAGTGGCAATTCTTGATAAGAGGATAGGTGTCTTTTGGACATACTACATTGAAGTTAGTGAAGTCGGCATATATTTTCCATTTGCCGTTGAGCTTTCAAACCAATACCACGTTCGAGAGCCAAGTTGGGTATTGCACCTCCCAGTTGTAGCCCGCCTCCTTCAGCTTTTTGACTTCTTACACTATGGGTTCAACCAACTCCCTCGTGATTGATCGAAGTTTCTGTTGCAACGACCGAGTGAAAGGGATGATATTGAGCTGGTGGCATGCGGTGTCGACCGGGACTCTGGTATGCTCCGTGTTTGTCTAGGAGAATACGTCTCGATGCGTGCAGAGAGTTTGGATCAATGGGTCTCTGTGTCTTGCATCAAAGTTCTCATTGATTAGAAAAAATCTTATCAGGCTCACCCTTGCTAGTTGCGGGCACCCTGAGGACGCTCTCATTGGTCTCGAGACCTCATTCCCTCTAAATTTGGATGTTGAGCGGTTATTGGTTGACGCTAGTGACCTCCCGAAGATAGCAGTTTCGGGACTCCTCCAAGTTCCCTCGGACTATGATTATCTTCCCGCCTTTGATAAATTTTATGGCCACAAGGTAGGTCAAAAGTACTGCCTGGTAGCCATTCAACAAAGGATATTACCACCGAAATATTCTCTGTGTTGGTGAGCTGCTTTTCTCGTTTTCCCCACAGATAGACAGAGTGATTACGCCCAGAGCTTCTTTCCTCTTGCCTGAGAAGCCAAATCGTGGTTTGACTAGTGTTAACCGACCAGTTGGTCAAGTCCTATTTTGTTGAACACCGTTTTGAACAGAACATTGACCGAACTTTCGGTGTCGACTTGGATGCTGCCCACTTCGTAGTATGAGGGTTGTGACAATGATTGCCTCATTGTATGGGTTTCCCTTTGGGCAGAGATCTGCATCTGTAAACATGATTGGAGGGTGAGTACGAGTGTAAGAGTTGACGGAACATTCCTCCTCCAACCAGTGTCTCTTTAAGCTAGATGGTTGGGACCCTCCACATCAATTGAAATAGTCGGGATGATCCCAACTAGGGGCATTTTATTTGCTTGAATGGGTCCATCAGGGGGCCTCTCGGTTGGGGCCTTTCTCTGTCGCTATGTGTGTGCTCCAATGGTGAGGAACTCTTTCAAATTTTCGGCACAGATGAGTTTCTCTACCAAATTTTTTAGATGGCGAAATTTCACCGTATCGTGCTCGTGGTTTCTGTGGTAGGCGTAATATTTGTTTGGATTGCGCTGAACTGGTGCAATCTTCAGCTGAGGGACTTTCTTGAAGTAGTCCTTATTTTGAATGGTCTGGACTAGTTCGGCCATCGACACGTTCACTGGTGCCCAACCATGCGTCTCTTAGTATATGGGCATTCGCTTGAAGTGTCGTGGTGGTCGCCGATCGGAGGGGCGTTACTGCTGACCTTGGTTGCCTCAGCTGCTCCTATTTTTCTGAGACCTTGGATCACCGTTCGATTGATGGTCGAGTGCTCGGTCACTCTTTGGCCTTCTGTTGTCATCCCGTTCCTTCTACTTCTTCGGTCGATGGTCGAACGCTCTCGGTTTAATTTTCGAGGACTCCATAAGGTCTTCCTCGACAACTATGTGGTCATTCAATAGTTCCAAGGCCTCCGCGAAGGTCCTTGGCTTGAGCAGGTTCAGGTTGTACTTGAATCGCTTGCTGCGGATCCCCTGTTCATGGCAGTTCGAGCGATGAGAGGCTCCAAGATCTTTACCTCTAGCATCTCCTTTTGGAAACGAGTGATTTAAGCTTTCAGGCTTTCATTTTTCCTTTTCTTGACCTGAAGCAGGGTCTTTGTATCTTTCCTTGGTTTCTATACTTTAGCTAAGTGTGCCAGGAAGAGCTTCTGAAATTTGAAGAGTGATGGGATGGCTCGAGCTGGCAGGTTATTAAACCATCGGAGTGCGGCTTCTTTCATTGTGGTTAGAGACAACCGACACTTCATTGAGTATTGATCTGTAGGACTCCTGCCGTCAACTCAAAAGAGATGAAGCGATCAGCTAGATCAGTCTTTCCTTTGTAGGAGTTCAAGTGAGGAATCCTAAGCTTTATCGGGGGTATTGTTTTCAAGATCCTTTGGGATAAGACACTACCCATAAGTGGCCGAGCGAACGTTCCCACTAGGTCCATCGGGTGTGGGATTACTGGAATAGATGCGACGTTGTCTGTCGGTTGGGAATTTTTTGGTACTTCGGTTGGCCGGTCGCCGACCAACCATGGGGTGCTGGCAGATTGTCGAGGGGAGCCTTTTGGGCTGGGTCCCCGAGACTCTCCTTACACAGCGGCGGTCGAGCATTTTGCAGGTTTATGACAGCTCGAAGAACCTCAAACTGGTGCGTTTTTTGTGTTCGTAATGCCTGGACATCTTCCTATATGTCGGCGCACCGTCTCTCTATTGAACTTCATGGGCACTATTTCTCTCCGCCAGGATTTTCCTTCATAGTTGGCTCCGCTTCTCGTCTGGATAGCGTCTATGCTCACCGCAACGCTTTTAGGATGTAGAATCCAAAGGTGTCTTTTGCGAACTCCTCGAGAGTTAGATCTGGGAGGAGGAACAGAGAGAGAGAGAGATAGAGTAATTATGTAATTCCTGTAGTGAAACCAGAGAAAAAATCTCTTTATTTGTCCCTTTGCTTTCTATTTATAGAGGTATATTTATGCAATTACAGAAAGGAGGGAACGATTTGGAAACCAACCTTATTGCCATTAATTGTGCTGATCTTATACTAAATCTGTATTATAATTTGAATTTGAATATGATGGTAACTAGCCGGTCGATGTGCTTGGGTTCTACTGACTGAGGCGACCGGTCGAATGACTATCTCGATTGCCGAAGTAAAAGCCCGTGGGTTGACTGGTTGAGATCGGACGCCCTTATGTGGAGTTTGAGTGGTCGGTGCTGTGGGCGTGGTCCATCGATTGAGTCTCTCGCCACAATGTGCCGGCTGGCTCCGGCCGGGCTGTTGATGTTGAATGAACGGTTCGGATCGTGCCCCTTTTGATCTGACGCCCCGATTACCTGGACACTATTCTGGGTCACACGATTGCTTTGAGATTCGTGTCGGCAGTTCTAGTGTATACACTTAGTTTCTTCGGTATTAGCTGGATTAGTGTTCTGCTGTGAGAAGAAGAAATTGGTTCGGTCTCTATATTGGCGCTGTATTTTAAAATTTTTAACCTCATATATGCTCATCTCTCTTTTCACTCTTTAATTCATGATATGGAAGACTCACTACCACTTTGGGATGCTATTGAGCCGTATAAGTACGCTATTGTTGCTGTCCTTCCCAGAAGCAGATTGAATTGCCTGATTTCCCTGGTTATTATTTCCATGAATTGGATCTGCTGGCAATTTGGTATGCTAATGGGAAGTGGGATTGATGTGTTCCCTCTATAGGTGACACTGCCACTGACATTTTAGGACAATGCTCATTAGGTTGTTACAGGGAGTTCTTTTTTAACTTAAAACTAAGTGTTAAATGTTTGGCGCACTAAATGAGCAAATATAAAATGAACTGCTACTCTACTGCATGTAGCGATTAGAGGATAAAGGCATTTTTTATGGACCCATTGTCTCCCCAATAGATTGCTACCTCAATGGTTCTATTCTGTTGCAGCTGCTTCCTCATAGCTACTAGTGTTTCTCCTTGAATTTCATAGTATGAGATTTGTTTTTAGAGTGAAGATTTTGAGAGAACTGAGGGATTACTTGCATTTATTAAAAAGAAAAACTCTGTATTGCTTGATAAAGTAGGGAAATGCACATAAGTTTTTTTCATTGCTAGAAATTATTTGTTTTACAAATCTACATGCTTAATGCAAATTGATGGGGGAAATGGATTTCAATAAAGGATTCTCTTTATTAATGTGGTTCCAAATGAACTCAAGGTGATTATGATACCGTCCCTTGTTATGGTATCAATTTAAAGTTAGATTGATTCATCTATGAATTTCTCAAATAAGAGTGAAGATCTAAAAGGATTGATAACTAAATATTGAAATATATAAATATCAATATTCTGAAACAGTGAAGCTGGTTGAAAGATTGCTTTGTGCAGCCAGTTGGAGCTTTTGGCTTGTATTTTTTTTTACTTGTGTGTCACAAGTTCTGTTGCTTTATTGGGCTTTCCTTTGAGGATGGATTCACTTGTCTATTTGGTTGACTTCAGTCAGAGTTAGAAGGTTTCTTTGGATCGAAGGTGAAGATAGTTATGGTGAAAACAAATTTCATAAAGACACTAAATTGATTGGAGATTCTTTCATTTTATTGCAGAGCAGGAAAAAAGTGGGTAAATAATGGATGTATGGGATGTTGTGCGGTTTCTATTGGTGTTTCCACTCTTGTGATCTCTACCACTATTAGATTTCTGTCTTATTTGTGGATTTTATCCGGTTTTGTAGAACTATGTCTAATGCGACTATTTTTTTGTCGTTCTTTATATTAGGAAGCTTCACTACATTCTTAGTGGAATATTCATAAGAAGCAAAAGCAATCTCAAGGTGTAATGCTTGGATTTTGGGGTAGGCTGAACTTAACTACAACTATTCATTTATGAATCATTGGGTGGTGAAAATGATGGTCTGGTAATTGTGGATTCATTGAAAAATTTTGTTGTTAAGATCTATGATCATCTAATTAGATAGTTTTATACAATTTGAAACAAGTTAAAAAGCTTATTGTAGGCTTTTTGTATGTATTTGTGTTTTAAGGAAGCACATTTTATTTGTGTATTTTATCTGGTTTTGTAGAACTGTCTAATGCGATTATTTTTTCTGCTGTTCTTTATATTAGGAAGCTTCAACTACATTCTTAGTAGAATATTTTTAAGAAGCAAAAGCAATCTCAAGGTGTAATGTTTGGTTTTTGGGGTAGGCTGAATTTAACTACAATTATTCATTTATGAATTGTCGGATGGTGAAAATGCTGATCTGGTAATGGTGGATTCATTGAAAAGTTTCCTTTTTGAGATCTATGATCATTGAATNCAAAAGAACAAAAATAGGGTGAGAGAGAGGAGACACCGATCCATTTAAAACACCGAAAATGAGATTGGATCAGTTCTCAAAACTCGTATCGAAAAGACCTGGAAAAGTAGGGCCCAAGGTCTTTCCTAACAAACATAGAATATCTCTCTGCGCTGATTCTCCAAACCCCAAGAACGCAGGATTAATCGAATCAACCAAATACTCTCTCAAATAAAGCTTGCAAATCCTCCCCAGATCCCAAAGTTAATATCAAAATCTTCTGACTTCCAACTTTATCCATAACTTTACATATCGAACAAGCATGAAAATCTTCCCACAAAATCAAGTAAATGCTCACGATCGGGATCACTGCAAAGAGCTGAACAACAGGTAGGACTCACGGCCAAGGCAAAACCCGAGGCATAGAAGGGGAGGAAACTCACGGCTGAGGCAAACCCAATGAACAACAAGTGAGGCTCACGACCGGGGCGTACCCAAAACAACTCTCTACAAGTTTTGATATACATAGGAGAGTACAAAACATCACCAATCTCTCAAAGTACCAAGTTTGATCCATCTACAACCATTCAAATGATTCAAACTCAACAAGGAATAAATTAAACTCAAGGAATTCCAATGAGTCTCACGGGTAGGGGTAGGAACCAAAGCCAGCAAAACCACCTCCAAACCATCCCTCGGGTAAGGGCCAAATAAAGCAAACCAAGCCCCTCAACTAGAGCCAAACCGAGCCTAGCAAGGCTAAAACACAACCCACACTTTAGAGCCAAACCGAGCCCAGCAGAGGCCAAACACAAGAGCTCTTAAAGCTAGGAAAAGAACTCTAATNTAGTTTATTATAAAATATATGAAGGGCTATTGTATGTTTCAAATTCACCTTGGCTATTTGAACATCAAACTTCCTGAAACTATTTGATTCCAATTAAAGGCAANATTGTATCTACAAAAAATCTTTTTTAGTTTATTATAAAATATATGAAGGGCTATCGTATGTTTCAAATTCACCTTGGCTATTTGAACATCAAACTTCCTGAAACTATTTGATTCCAATTAAAGGCAATGCTTTGTGCAGCTACAATGGCATACTTGTGAGTTCTGCTGAGGCCGGGCTTGTTCTTCCATGGTAAATGCAGCTCATCTCTTGCATCAGATTAATTTCTGCTGTTTTAGGTTGCTTGTCCCTTGTTTAAGAGGATTGGCGTATGTAAAATTGATTTGGTCCATCTAGGCAATTAACACATCCTTGCCATGCAAATATGTTTGGGCGGCTAGGATTGATTTGGTATAAACNACTGTTTTAGGTTGCATGTCCCTTGTTTAAGAGGATTGCCGTATGTAAAATTGATTTGGTCCATCTAGGCAATTAACACATCCTTGCCGTGCAAATATTTGGGTGGCTAGGATTGGTTTGGTATAAACTTTGAGTGACTCTGAAGTAGTTTAGATGAATAACAACCACCCATCGTGCATCCTTGTGATGCGAGAAGCACTTTTATATTTNGCTCTGAAGTAGTTTAGATGAATAACAACCACCCATCGTGCATCCTTGTGATGCGAGAAGCACTTTTATATTTTTCTGGTTTTATTGGGAAATTGAAGGCTTGCAATTGGAATCGGTATGGAAATAAGGTGAGAGGAAACAAAACTCAAGCACTAGTAATTTTATAGAAGTTAGAAATTGAAAATACAACAAATTGAAAACAAATTGCAATGAGAAATTTCGAGAAATAGATGGTGCCGACCAGGGTTTGGATCTTTGGGGTGGTGGCAATGAGGCAGTTAACATGCTGGAAATAACAAGACAGTTGTTTCCAGGAGTCGAGGCAGCAAGAAAGCAATAGGAACAAATGCGGAAGGGCTGTTCGGGGCAACAACAACAAGGACGTGGGCCAGAACAGTTGTGGGGCTGGCGATTCGAGGTGATAACAGCAAGGGGAAAGTACGTGCAGCAATAGGAAAGCTGTTCTGGGTGGCGGCAGTTTTTTTTTAGTGAAAATTTTGTGTCGACAACAGATGATTTCTCTCTCAAGTGTAAATTATAATGATGACCAATTACGACATGAAAACCTTTGAACTTAAACCTAGAATGTTTGGTTCTACAACATCTGAAATTTCTTTCTGCATTACCAATCACAAACTATATGATAATATTTCTGAGTTGATCTTTTTCTGTGTGCATTTACATCTATAGTAAAGGAAAAGATGATCGTCTCTCGAAGGAAAATCCTGCACCAAAAATTTTTTATCCTAAACATCGGACATGAAAGATTGAAGATTACATCCGTGACCATTGAAATTAGAGGAAATTTCCTCCTGTACAAAATGACAAGAAATCTGTGATGCTACAAGGAAAACCTATTCAAGTGTTGACAACTCTTTTTAGTTTTTATACATTGAAATTAGATTACATGACTTGCAAGAGGGTGATTTGAACATTACTTAATACTACAACACTCTCCACCAAGATATGTATGAAATATGCACATGGAGGTTCTCATAAGACTCTGATCTTTACAAAATCATTGTTGAAGAGAAGAGAATCTTCAAGTTTTATCTAGGATTCAATATGAAACTAAATGAAGACAGAGGAAGAATCATGAGAATTAAATCTCTTCCCTCAATTTTCGAAGCATTTGTTGAAGTTTGAAGGGAATAGAGCAGAAAGGAACTCATGATGAGAAGTAATCCCATTACTAAGATTAAAACTCGACTTTACACACTCACAAATCATCACAGGACAACAAATCAAAAAGGAATAGACTGTGGTGTGAACATTACAAGAAATTTGGTCATCTGTAAGAGAAGTGTTGGAAAATTTATGGAAAGCCTGCAGATTGGAAACTCAACAAGCCAGAAGTGATGGGAAAAATAAAAGAACTCAACGTCAAAGGAAAACAAACCTCATGAACATGTCCATTTAGTGAGGAACAGCGTGAAGCTTTCTAAAGGCTTTTGGGAAAATATTCTGAGCCTTTTACCAGCCTTATAGCCCATCAAGGTTGTCTCCCATCTGCTTTTATTGCTCTCAACAAGAAGTATCAACCTTGGATAGTGGACTCTGGAGTAAATCCTCCCATTCGTGCAAATTTCTTGCTGCAAATAGAACCACCGATGGCTTCCTCTCATCTGTGTAAGGAAAATGAAGTGTGAATCTCATAAAGATCTTTTCCTTCAGTCTGTTTTTAAAGTTCCTAAACTTAATTGAAATTTATTGTCTAACTGTAAACTTACTTATAACATGAATTGTGTTACTAAATTCTACCCAAATTTGTGTGAATTTTAGGTAGACTCAGGAAAAGTGTTTGATAGTGCTAATATTTATCATGGACTTTATATGCTAATTACAAATAACACTTCAGAAGGGTCGTTCCACTATTCACACTCCTTTCAGTCAAGTTATGTATCTGAGTCCGTTTCTCATGAGGGTCAAGCTATGTTATGACATTTTTGCCTCTAGCATCATAATTTCTATTATATTAAAAAATTGTAGATCCATTTGTTTATCAACGAAAAGTCTAGTTCTTATTAGTGTGAGACTTTCCAACTTCCTAAACATACTTAACAGGTGTTCCTTAGCCTGAAATACAAGCCATATTTTGATTATTCATAGTGACATATGGTGGCCATAAAAAAAACATATATATATAAATAGAGTTGGTTGGTTTGTCACCTTCTTTGATGATTACATCAGAACCACTTAGACATTTCGCATGGAGGAAAAATCTTATACTGGTAGCTATTTGAAAATTTCCACAACATGATCCTCATTTAATTCCAGAATAAAATTTAGATTCTCAAAATTGATAATGCGAAAAACTACTACAGCTCCACTCTTAGTCTTTATCTATTAAAAAAAATGATATCATTCATGTAAGGTCTTGCATTGCAACAACATGGTGTGGCTGAGAGAAAGAACAAACATCTTCTCTAGATGATTCATTCAATTTTATTCGCTAGTATTGTACCCAAACACTTCCACAGGGATGCAATTCTCACATCCACTTATCTGATAAACAGGATGTCCAACAAGTGTTAAACAAAGCTCTCAACACCTTCATGAAATCCTGCCTCCACAGTCTTTCACCTCTAACCCACCGCTAAAATTTATTTGTTGCATTACTTTTGTTCATCTACATTGACTGCAACAAACTAAATTTGATTTAGGTTAGTCAAATGCATCTTGTGGGCTACTCTTCAAACCAAAAGTGGTATAAATGCTACTTTCTATAAATAACTCCATCGATGTCGCCTTGTTTGAAAACCAACCATATTTCGCCAAATCTCACATTTAGGGGAGGAGATTGAGAGAGTATCAAATTTGGGTTACCATTTGAACCTCAAGTTCATCTTCCTTATATCTTAGACGAACTTACTCTTGTCCCCACTATCACAAATCAATTCGAAAACGAACCTACTACTCTACTAATTCCTCCTTTAGTTCCCACCAAGAACCAAGAATGCCCAAAAAAAAAAAAAATCCACTGAGCTTGTAAGGGGAAATATGTAAAATCACTAATACAAATCACTGGAACCAACTTCACACATCCCAAGTATTCACACAGAGGTTGGGTCAACACATCATGAGAACCAAGAGGAAGGAGCACGATAATCACAAAACACTCAAAAGAAGAATTTATCACCAAAGGAAAATTATCACTCTTACATATTGTTTGTTAAAAAATTTGATAATGTGGAGATCCGCTATTTAATTCAAGACGCCTTATCCATTTCTTCATGGAAAAAGGTTGGGGAAGAGGAGACTCTTACCCTTAAAAAGAATAGTTTCTAGATTAGAACTCTGCCACATTGGAAAAAAACTGTAGGGTGCAAATTGGTATTCAGTGTTAAATACAAAGCATATGGGATCATAAATATATTCAAAGCTAGACTTTTAGCAAAAGGGTTCACTCTGTCTTATGGGATCGACTACCTGGAGATATTTGCATCAACGTTGAAATTCAACACAATAAGAGTTTTACTATCTTTGGTTGTTAATCGGGACTGACCTTTCAAAAATGCATTTCTTAATGAAAATCTTGAGGACGTGTATATGGAGATCTCTCAAAGATTAAAGAACAACACAAATAATCAGCTAGTGTGCAAACTAAAAAAAATAGTGTATGAGTTGAAAAATTTTTTTAGGGCATGATTCAAAAGGTTCATTAAGACAATTCATACCAATGGGTACTATCAGTGTTAAGTTGGCCACACTTTGTCTTATGGGATCGACTACCTGGAGATATTTGCATCAACGTTGAAACTCAACACAATAAGAGTTTTACTATCTTTGGTTGTTAATCGGGACTGACCTTTCAAAAATGCATTTCTTAATGAAAATCTTGAGGAAGTGTATATGGATATATCTATAAGATTAAAGAACAACACAAATAATCAGCTAGTGTTCAAACTAAAAAAAATATTGTATGAGTTGAAAAATTTTTTTAGAGCATGATTCAAAAGGTTCATTAAGACAATTCTTACCAATGGGTACTATCAATGTTAAGTTGGCCACACTTTGTTTATGAAATCAAATCAAGAAAGTATGATAGTCATATATTTTTGTATAGATATATGACATTAGTCTTTTAGGAAATAATGTAAGAGAACTTAAAACAATCAAAAGAAGAATGGCTTATTATAAGTTTGAGATTAAAAATCTTGAAACTTCATGATATTTCATAAGAATGGAAGTAGCCATAGATCCAAAGATGATATTATCATATCGCAAAAAAATATATCATTGAATTTTTAATGGAGACATAAATAATTGGATGTAAAGCAACAAATACTTCTGTGAATCCCAATCGACAGGAATTAAAAGGAATGGATAACACCTCCGTTGAAAATGAGAGGTATCAAAGACTTGTGGGGAAACTTATTTATCTGTCAAATACTGGACCTGATATTATTTTTTCTGTGGGTGTAGTGAGCCAACAGATAAATGATCCAAATGAAGATCATTTAGAAGCGGTCTTTCAAATCCTGAGGTATATAAAGATGATCCAGGACGTTGATTGATTGTCATGAAAAATGTGAATTGTAACGTTGGGAACTACACGAATGCTTTTTGAGCAGGAAAACTGACTGATAGAAGATCTACCGCAAGTTATTGTTTATTTGTATGGGGTAACATGGTTAATTGTAGAAGTAAATAAATCAAGATGTGGTGTCAAAAAGTAGTGCAAAATCTAAATATCGCGCCCTAGTCCTAGGAATTGGTTTAGGAATGTGGCTAATGAAATTACTAGTGAAACTACACATGAAAAATAAAAACACTATTAAGATGTTTTACAATCGTAAATCAACCATCAGTATTTCAAAGAATCTGATACACTATGATCGAACCAATTATATAGAGATTGACAAACATTTCATCTTTGAGAAGGTGAATGGATGAGCAATCTGGCTAAACTATATCCCAACTCAATATTGGATTGTTGACATTCATATACGCTTCGGACTCAAATCATCAAGCAACAATAGCGAAATGATGATAGATAGATGGAAACAAGTCAAATAAGGGCTGCTCTTGTGAAAAACAAATGCAAACAAGCAAGTTACAATTGATCTTCTTTCGAAAGATAGATCGGCTCTCCCATACCCTAGACGTCGTAAGATTACCACCAAAAGAAGAAAACACAACTGACAAAATAATACTTAAAGAAAGCAAACTCTAGGTTTTCTCTTTAATAGAATCCCCTCCCAACAATTCAAAAACTTTCCTTATTCACTTTTCCTCGAAATTCTCTTAATTTCTCCTCCTTGTATAGGTGATTATGGCCCTAGTGGACCCCGCCCTTCTCTTTTCTTCTTTTGCGGCTCCCCCTGTTTGCTCTGCTTCATTCTGTTGCCAAGACTGGCTCGCCTGTGCGCTGGTTATTATGTCATCAGCCGGTCCAGAGAGGACCAGCTCACATATAGGAGTAACATTACTTTCCTCCCAAAAATGCACTTTGTTCTCAAGGTGAAATGATGAAAACTACTTGGAGCTCTCATGTTTTGTATTCTGGTAGCCCCTTCCATTTGAACCAATACCTCCTTTGCTCCCCGTACTCATCGGTGAACTCCTTTGATCTCTAATGACTCCAAAATCACCTCCAAGTCTTCTGTTAGCGTTGGCGGTAATATAGGTGACGATTTATGATCTCCAATCGCACATCTCAGCTGTGGCACATGGAATGTAGGGTGTAGTGTGGAGATGGTGGTAACTTCAAACGATAAGCCACTTCCTCGATGAGTGCCATCACCTCATATGGTCTATAATATCGTGGTGAAAGTTTTTAGCTCCTCTTTCTGGGCAATGTCTTTTGTTGGTAAGGCCTCTGCTTCAAGTAGAGCATGTCTCCTGGTTCAAACTACACCTCTTTCCTGTGTTCATTTGTTTTCTTCTTTATGATTCGTTGAGCTCTCAGTAAATACCCCTTGAGCTCTACTAGTATCCTTCTCTCTCCTCCAAGTACTGATCGACGTGAGATACTGATGTGACGCCATGCCCATAATATACCATGTAAGGTGGGTCCCGCCCGTATAATATCTTGAAAGGGGTGGTCTGTGATGCGGTGTGGTACGACGGGTTATACCAATATTCGGTTCATTCAATCCACTTGGCCCATAGGTTCGACGTATCACATACAAAGCAACGCAGGTATGTCTCCACATTCATATTGACCAGCTTTGTTTGTCCATCGGTCTGAGAATAATAACCAGTGCTCCTCTTGAGGATTATCCCTTGCAACCTGAATAGCATTTCCATAGGTGGTTGAGGAACACCTTGTCTTTATCTAAAACAATCGATACCGGTACTCCGTGCAAACAGACCACTTCCTTGATAAACATCGCCTTGATTGAGACCGCTTTGTAGGGATGTTGTAAGGGAATGAAATGTGCATAATTACTCAAGTAATTCACGACCACCATGATCACCGTGAACTCTTCTGACTGTGGGAATCTCTCAATGAAATCAATCTTCATTTCTTCACAAGCGCTCCCTGGTAATGCTAATGGTTGCAGTAACCCTCCTGGTGTCGTGGTCAAGTACTTGTGTCACTGACATACGTCGCATTTTGTCACCATATCCTTGACGTCTCTGCACATCTCACCCAATAAAGCTCTACTGCCAGAAGACTGTAGGTCTTCTGCACCCCTGCATGTCCTCCGATCGCACTGCCATGAAACTCTTGCAATAACCTGGGAATATAATCCGACGACTTTGGTAGTACGAATTGCCCCGGGTGGAGCAGTTGCTGTCCCCTCAATGCACGTTCTGGATAACATTTCGAATCCTGTAGTAACTCAGCACTTATCTTTATCACCTCCTCATCCCATTTGCTTTTTTGTCTCAAGACTTCCCAATCTAGGACCAAGGGGACTGAAAGGGCCGTCGTTCGTGGCTCCTACCCTTTTTTTTTATAGTATGTTAGCTGCTTTGTTCTTCAATCCTGGCTGGTATTGAATCTTGAAATTATACCCCAGTAGCTTGGACAATAACTCTAATGCTCCTCAGTCACCATTTGCTGCTCCAACAAATAATTTAAGCTCTTTAATATGTCCTGATCAAAATTATCCCCCCAATAGGTAGGCCCGTCACTTCTGAATGGCTAAGACAATTGTCATTAATTTCCATTCATATACTGACTTTAGCCTTTCTCTAGCTCTATGAGCCTGGCTGAAGTAGGCAATCAGTCGCTGATTCTGCATGAGCACTGCTCCCAATTCATACCCTGTTGCATCAGTCTCCATAGCAAATGGTTTATTGAAATCTGGAAGTGCTAATACCGGTACAGTAGTCATGACCTTCTTTAAATGTTCAAATGCCTAGGTTGGTGCTTCCCCCTATTGAAACTGTCTTTTTTCAACTGCTCTGTCAATGACCATGCTATTGTATCATATTCTTTCGCAAACTTTCGATGGCAGCCTGTGAGCCCCAAGAATCCTGTCAACTCTTTCAAATTCCTTGATACAGGCTAATCTATCGTAGCCTCAATTTTGGAGTGACCCACGACTACCCTCATTTTGGTCACCACATGTTCTAGGTACTCCACCTGTAAATGTGCAAAAGAATATTTCTTCAAGTTAGCATACAACTGGTGCTCCCGCAACTTCTCCAGTACTGTTCTCAGGTGTCACACATGCTCTGTCTTTGAATGACTCTAGTTTAGAATATCATAAAAAAATCAGGACAAATTTTCGAACATAAGATTGAAAAACCTTATTCATGAGGTATTGAAATGTCGTTGGGGCGTTGGTGAGGCCAAACGACATTATTAAGAACCTATAATGTCTTTCATGTGTCTTGAATGTTGTCTTCTGCATATCTGCTGCATTCATCTTGATCTAGTGATACCCTAACTTATTTTCAATTTATGAGAAAATAGTTACCCCATAAAGCTCATCCAGTAACTCATCAATCACAGGAATAGGAAACTTCTCAACCACTGTGTCCTTATTCAAAGCCTGGTAGTCTACGCAGAATCTCAAATTGTCACCTTTTTTCTTCACCAACATAGTGGGACCGGAAAAATATCTCACACTAGGCCAGATAATCCCATTTCCTGCAACAGTGTTCTGGGGCTTATTTCTCATCCCAGCGGTAACATAATCTTTTTGCTCTTTGAACCTACACTTCTGCATCTGTGAGACGCTTGAAATTACACTCTGGGGGAGGTTTTGTATTCTTCTTCTTCGGCGTCTCTTTCTGAAATGATACCATCTAGGTTCTCAGTGTCGTAGCTATCATGGTGCTCTTGTAGAATCTTCCAGTGCTGCCGCCTTTACTAGTCTTCTTTACATATTTCTTGTCCTCCATCATCTGGGCTGGCTCCATTATTTATCTCAATCCTCGCGGTTTCAAAGGGCGGATGACCGCCCGTATGTTGACCTTCAAGCCTTTCAAGAAGTTCCTTACAAGCCTGCTGCAGAAATCCCCCATGAACCTCCCTAACAAAAGCTCAAACTTCTCTCTGTACTCCATAACCGTCCCCTCTTGAGTCAGAGCATAAATTGCTCATGTAGTTCTCATTTCCGAATGACTCTAAAATTTTTCAACAAGCAATCCTTAAACTCTTCCCTTAAGTGTATCAGATACATTGACTCCATCCACTGGAACCACGCTAAAACCTTCCCCTCCAATTGTAATCCCATTACTATTAGCTTCTCTTCCCCTGTCGAACCATTGATCGCAAAGTATCGCTTCACCCGATACTTCCATCCATTTGCATCCTCCCTTTCGAAGAATAACATCTTCAGTTTCTTGACCCTTACATCTCTGTCTCAACCTCCTCTTCCTTCGATATTTTCCCCCATGTGTCTAAGGTGGAACTCCCTCCTTTGGTCATACGCATCTCTCACTCTTGAATCTCTCCTTTCTCCATCGTGATCTTCCGTGCCCCTCACACCATTCCTTCTCCAATGTTTGGCCCATCCTCCCCATTGAAAGTCTCTACTCCCCCTCCTCTCTGAGTTCTAGGGGACGATTTTGTTGGTAGATGATGTCTTCTTCATTGTCTTCTCTCTCGATCTTTTTCCCTTTTGATGTAGCCAATCAATCCTTGGCTAGAATTGGNTCAGTGTTGCCGCTTTTACTAGTCTTCTTTACCTGTTTCTTGTCCTCCATCATCTGGGCTGGCTCCATTATTTCTTTCAATCCTCGTGGTTTCAAAGGGCGGATGACCGCCCGTATGTTGACCTTCAAGCCTTTCAAGAAGTTCCTTACAAGCCTGCTGCAGAAATCCCCCATGAACCTCCCTAACAAAAGCTCAAACTTCTCTCTGTACTCCATAACCGTCCCCTCTTGAGTCATAGCATAAATTGCTCGTGTAGGTCTCATTCCCGAATGACTCTAAAACTTTCCAACAAGCAATCCTTAAGCTCTTCCCTTAAGTGTATTAGATACATTGCCTCCATCCACTGGAACCACGCTAAAACCTTCCCCTCCAAGTTTAATCCCATTGCTATTAGCTTCTCTTCCCCTGTCAAACCATTGATCGCAAAGTATTGCTTCACCCGATACTTCCATCCATTTACATCCTCCCTTTCGAAGAATAACATCTTCAGTTTCTTGACCCTTGCATCTCTGTCTCAACCTCCTCTTCCTTCGATATTTTCCCCCATGTGTCTAAGGTGGAACTCCCTCATTTGGTCATATGCATATCTCACTCTTGAATCTCTCCTTTCTCCATCGTGCTCTTTCGTGCCCCTCACACCATCCCTTCTCCAATGTTTGGCCCATCCTCCCCATTGAAAGTCTCCATTCCCCCTCCTCTCTGAGTCCTAGGGGACGATTTTGTTGGTAGATGAAGTCTTCTTCATTGTCTTCTCTCTCGATCTTTTTCCCTTTTGATGTAGCCAATCAATCCTTGGCTAGAATTGGCAACTGGAGCGATTAGCAGGGTCTTGACTTGCATCTATATGAGCTTTTTATCATCTCCCTTATTTCTTCTATTCTTTCAAATTCATGCTCCATTCAGATTTTAATGGAGGAAAACCTACTCTCCATATTGGTGAACCCCTCTTCCATTCTTGATTTGATTTGTCTTATCTCGCTTTCTAGCACAACCACTTTCTTTGTTGCCATCCTATCAAGATCTATGCTCTGATATCATTTGATACGCTCTGGACTCAAAATCAGTAAGCAACAACAACGAAACAACGGTAGATAGATGAAAACAAGTCAAATAAGGGCTGCTCTTATGAAAAATAAATGCAAACATACAAGATACAAAAGTTAATTTACTTTTAAGAGGTAGATCCACTCTCTCACACCATAGACATTGCTAGAAAGACTACCGAAAGAAGAAAACACAACCAACAAAATTATGCCTGAAGAAAACGAACTCTAGGTTCTCCTTTTAATAGAATCCTCTCCTAGCAATTCAAAAACTTTCCTTCCTACTTTCCCTCCAAACTCTCTTATGGTTTGTTTGGCGCAGCTGCAGCTTTTCAGTTGCAGTTGCGCTGTCCCAGGAAACTGCTGCGGGGAAGCTGATAGCCTGTTTGTTGTAGCTGTGTGAGAACAGCTGTGGGACAGCTGTTTCTGGAAAAATGACCATTTTGCCCCTATTTTGTGAAGCTGTTTAAAACAGAACTATGACAACGGCATATTTGATAATTCATAAGCAGAAACTCATTTCCAAACATAATAAAATTACGAATGCACCATAGCATGATATACCTTAAATCCCATATTTCAGCACCATTAATATGTTAAATTTAGGATAAGCCAAATCCCATACTTTATAGGTTAAAATTAAGGGATTTAAGGATTTATCATTCAAAAAACCTTAAATCCTGAAACAAATAGCCAAATGGAGTACTGGAATTCATTTGTAAATTAAAATTGTTCTTTGAAAAGAAAACAAATAAATATTTGGGTTCCTCTNTATTTAAATATTTTTCAATAAAAATTCTTTTTTCAAGAGGTATCATTTGTATTAAGTCTTCTAAGTCATTCCAAAAATTATCTTTAGACCCTGTATCTANTATAATCAATTTGTGTTTTATTAGATCTACTCTTATAAATAATAAGATGTTCATCTCTTTTCTTGAATAAAGTACTAGTAATAACAAAATCATATGCTAAACCAAATCTAAAATAGCTCTATATTCTTCATTAGTAACTCCAAAACCGTAGCCACCATGAGTATTTCTGAAGTCTTCTACCACTCTACCGACATGTTCATTTAAATATCTTTCAATAAAAATTCTTTCTTCAAGAGGTATCATTTGTATTAAGTCTTCTAAGTCATTCCAAAATTATCTTTAGACCCTGTATCTAAACCTACTTGAGGAACTTAAGCATTTATAATATTGAAAATCTTAGTATCATTGATAATCTTAAGGGTTATAATTCTATCTCCAACTTTATTAATTTTTAAAACATTATCTTTCAAACTCTTATCTATAATTACACCTACATCATTTCTAGTGTGACTCTNGAAGCACTTATACTATTAAAAATCTTAGAATCATTGATAATCTTAAGGGCTATAATTCTATCTCCAACTTTATTAATTTTTAAAATATTATCTTTCAAACTTTTATCTATAATTACACCTACATCATTTCTAGTGTGACTCTTACCAGAATACCAAAGTTTAAAACCTAAATTATCAATTTCCTTAACATTTTCTGCAACCCATTTAGTTTCTTGAATACATAAAATATTAATTTTTCTATGAATCATAATATCAACTAATTTCATTAATTTACCATTGAAAGTACATATATTCCAAGATCTTACCATAATATTAGTTTTATTAGTTTCATGGACTAACTTTTTTACCTGCATTCGTCCGTAATGTGAGAACTTTTGCTTATTTGACATTACATTCGGGCACCGGTGTAGCGGCACTTGTACACTTTTCATTATATTCAGGCTATACAACGCGTCGCTTCCAGACGATTCCCTAACACTTACACAATGATCAAAAAGATTCATGTCATGATTTTTCCGATAAGTTTTACGTTAGTTGTCGACTACCAAACACAACCCTCCACTTTTCACATCCGGGCTTGGGACCGGCAATAACAGTGTTAAATAATATGATATACAGAGTGAACTAGAAATTCTGATAGAGGCATCAGTCTACAACAATAAGTATAATGTGACAACTACATCAATCCCCTATCAGACAAGATGCTCAGAATTAAAACTAGTTAGAAGGAAAAAAAATTATTAATACATTGTTAAACCAGTATAGGAAACCTTAAACTTCTGGCACCAGATTCATAAGTCGGGGCAGGCTTGGGAGAGAGAAGGAGAGAGAGAGAGAGTTCAGATATTCAACAATTATAATACGTTGAATGAACTGGACGATAAAGTACAAGAAAAACATTATTGCAATTATGGTGGAGCTGCAAATGCAGAGCGTTGTAATAATATCAAAAAGCGTACTCCAAAGAAGTCTTAGTTTTAAAGTTTGGCAATACTAAAAAATATGCATATTGNCAGAAGAGGTTTAAGGCCTTAGAGAGCTCTTAATAAGAATAAATAAAACTTGAGCAGTTTCAAGGTTAGTCCAAAATTATCTGGACAAGGCTGATTATCGTGTTGATGAGTTTTTTAAGCTTGTTTTAATTCATATGGTTACCTGTGTCATTTAAGGATGGGGATTTTTCAAAATATTTCTTTGTAGAAGAACTAATTGATGAAGAATGGTAAAATGGCTTCTATTTGTGTTAATGATGATGATGATGTAGCTTATAAATGGATGCATGTCAATAAAAATACAATATTGGTATCATATTTAATTTTGATTTATCTTTACACCTTGCTTGAAATTGAAAATGTTATTGGCATTTTTATAGCTTGGATCTGTAGAAAGAGAGATTTTCATCACTTTGGCTATAAATGACAACCTACATACAGTTAAATTAATAAAATAAATTGAGTTAAGGGCAAATTTTATGTGGATAATCTAGAAAGAACAAAAAAATAGAGCTTAGCCCAATTGGAATAACTTTCACTAGCAGTACGCATGAGTTACAAAAGGCTTCCAATCACCGAAGCTGGAGAAGGTGCTTAGATAAGGTTGAGTTTAAGAGCAAACCTTCTCCGCGAGGTGAAAGCAACAGGCCATAAAGATGACAAATGATTGATGTTGGATTATTTGGCCAGGCACTAAGGGCTGATCGAGATGATCTTTCTCATGCTAGTGAGGCAGATTGATCTTGGGATGATGGAAGATGTGGCGCTTACGCTTCGGTGCATGGGAGGAGGTAAAATTTACTATTGTTAGAGTTCTATTATTTTTCTTTTAACTATGGTCATAGAGTTGACACGTGTAAAGTTGCATTGAACTTTTGATTGGAACCATATAAATATTCATTCCTAGCTTTTTTACTCTTTCTTTACCGGGACCCGTGGGTAATTTTCTCTGCATTGAAAAGGACATTTTGAATTGTGGATGGATGAATGCTGTCATTCATGGGTTTTCACCTAAAATCATGCTTATTCATTTTAAATTTTCAATTTTTTGACCATGTCTCTTCCATAGATTTTAGCTGAAAATCAGGGTCCAATACCAACCACTAAGGGTCTGTTTGGGGCAGCTGCAACAACTTATCCTGATAAGCTGGTTGGTTGTTTTGTTTGTGCATTTGGAAAACAGCTGATTTGCAGTTGTTTCTGGGTAAATGACCATTCTGCTCCTGACCTTGATAAGCTGTTTGGTTTGTGTTTTGAGAAAGCAGCTGATTTGTAGCTTTTTCTGGATAAATGACCATTCTGACACTGCGCAGTTTTGTTGTTTGCAACAAAACAATAACAGCTACACATTTGACAGTTGAGAAAAAAAAAATCACATCATAACATTGCAAAAATGGATATACATGTCACTTAAGAGTGAGTATCAAAAAACATAATAAACAAATAACATATTAAAATTACGATTAAAAGAATGATAATATTCATTTTAAAACGTAGAAAAAACAAGTCATGTGCACCGTTGTTATGTCGGGACACCGTCGATATTGTCTAGTTGGGATACCAACGAACCTCGAGCGACGTTTTCCGGTTGGGATACCGTCCAACCCTGAGCATTGTTTTCCAATTGGGATACCGCAGAATCAGCTGAACTGCTTGTCTACTTGAAGAACTTACAGTCTTCTGGTTTGTCTACCCAGTGCGGGCACCTGTAGAACTGTCGCCCGTAGCTATGTGGCTTGCGCAACGTGAGTAACAAAGACGACAGTTTGCATCAGCATAACACTCGCTTGGAGTTCCCCGAAAACCTGTAGCTCATCTTGCTACAATTATTCAAGAGTGGACGTCAGTCATACAATTAGATGAAATAAACAAAAAAATGTGGAATTTTAAAATAAGAAACTGTATAGAATAAAGAAACGAAAATCTATTTAAAAATAACAGCCGTGAGTACTCAGAGTGCCCGTAAGGTCGAAAGTGTTATCATGTATCTTAGAAGCACACGAAAAAAAAAAAAAACTGAATATAAATAAAAAAACAACAGATGTGAGGCCTCATAGAAGCAATTAAACCAACCAACGAGTCTGTCACAACATGTAGACAGTAGCCATTATAAAAAAAAAGAGTTCCTGGTTTCCTTTAACTCACGTGGGACCAACGTCAAGTGGCGCATGTGCTTATCACCAAGAAAAGACCATCTAGTAGATCCTCATATACCGATGCACCGACAAGAAAATTGGACATCAGTTTCTTTTTTTAGGATTTCACATGAAACACCAACAAGTAACCCACGATATGCCTCACATGGCATGTCACCAACAAAGATCATTCTTATGGATCCTCATAAACCGAAACACCAAAAATATGAGAGAATTTCAATTGTCTTTATTAACATTACACATGCAACACTAAAACATTGACGAACTGACCATCTAGAAGAACTCATAAAGTCATATGTTTCATTATTGACCTCACAGACCAAAAAAAAAAAAATATAATATAAAAACCCCTTAAACATGTTAATATCATAAAATCGAAAGTTATAATGGAACAAACGACGAAAGAAAACAACATATAGTTTGCAAAATTAAGAAGATTGGGACAAATAACAGCCACATACAACATCTATGATATGCTCCGTCGAAGCACCTATCTTCTCTACATCTTTGCCATCTTGGGTGTCAAATTCATGTGTCTCCATCACTGTTCGAATACCACGCATGACATCATCTGTTATTGGGGATAAATGGGTGGGCGTGATGCTCGTTGAACATCCAATAAAATTCAACAATATATTTTGCATGAGTGTACCCATCTTTTTGGATCCCTTTAACAAGCTACGTAACAGCCTGTCGGCGCTTAAAAGGGGAAAGTTATGTTTGGGGGTCGCCCGTAAGAAGCTGTCGGTCGCCGGAATCGAAATCCCGTCGCCCGCTTCGGNGATAAAATAAGGGTGTGAAATCATCAATTTCCCAAAATTATACCCTTAAATTAAAAAAAAATTATTTTATGTTGATGAAGTTCCCAAAATTTTGATAATTATAGGAATTTATCTTGTAATGTGACAAAGCGAAGTGAATTTCTACCCATTAAGCCCAATTTTTTATTGCAAATCATCAAATGAGTTAATTAATATCAGAAATTACCCATTTTCCATTTTTATTAAGCCTAAATATTCATTAAGGCCAAAATATTCAAAATTACAATTTTGCCCCTAAGGGTCCAAACTTTCATAATTTATCAAATCCAAGTCAAATGACTTTGAGATTTTTATATAACCCTACTGATAGGTNTTACTGATAGGTCAATTAAGTCATCAGAGGAGAAAATATGAATTTTCACAATTTAATTTAATTCATATAATTATTTTTATGCAATAAATATGCATTTTTAAGAGAGGAGATAACTTGAATTTTCACAATTTAATTTAATTCATGTAATTATTTTTATGCAAAAATGTGCATCTTCAAGTGAATTTTCACAGTTTAATTTAATTCATATAATTATTTTTATGCAAAAATATGCATTTCAAAGAAAATTCTCAAAGAAGATCAAGACAATTCCTAAATTGAAATTTTTATGTGAGCTAGCCCTAATTTCAAAAGATAATCAAGACAACTCCTAATCACTTGCAATTTTTATATGAGCTAGCCCTAGACCAGAAAGTCATTTGGCCAAAATTTCATAATTTTTTGAATTTTCTGTGATTTATTAAAATTAATTGAAGTTTTGGGGATTTTAATAAAAATAAAATATTTTTTATGTTGAAAAACATAATTTATATTTTTGGAGAATCTCTCTGAGGTCAGAGAACTCAGAAAATTTTATTTTATATTTTTTTGATTTTTATTTGATTTTTTAGAATTATGTTTGGTGAAAATTCTATTTTTAAGCCTTAAAAATCATTTTAAGGTTTAAAAAAAAATATCTTTATTTTTAGANCTTAGCAAAATGAAGTGGGTTTCTACCAATTAAGCCCATTTTTGATTGCAAATCATCAAATGAATTAATTAATATCAGAAATTACACCCATTTCCCATTTTGATTCAGCCTAAATGTTCATTAAGGCCAAAATGTCTAAAATTACAATTTTGCCCCTAAGGGTCTAAACTTTCACAATTTGTCAAATTTTAAGTCAAATGACTTTAAAACTTTTACATAACCTTACTGCTAGGTCAATTAAGACATTAGAGGAGATAATGTGAATTTTCACAATTTAATTTAATTCATATAATTATTTTTANATTATATAACCTTACTGATATGTCAATTAAGACATCAGAGGAGGTAATGTGAATTTTCACAATTTAATTTAATTCATATAATTATTTTTATGCAAAAATGTACATTTTCAAGGAAAATTTCAAAAGATAATCAAGACAACTCCTAATCACTTGCAATTTTTATATGAGCTAGCCCTAGACCAGAAAGTCATTTGGCCAAAATTTCATAATTTTTTGAATTTTTTGTGATTTATTAAAATTAATTGAAGTTTTGGGGATTTTAATAAAAATAAAATATTTTTTATGTTGAAAAACATAATTTATATTTTTGGAGAATCTCTCTGAGGTCAGAGAACTCAGAAAATTTTATTTTATATTTTTTTGATTTTTATTTGATTTTTTAGAATTATGTTTGGTGAAAATTCTATTTTTAAGCCTTAAAAATCATTTTAAGGTTTAAAAAAAAATATCTTTATTTTTAGACCTTGGAAAAAATATTTCAATGATTTCTAAGTGTTTAGGAAATAATTTAGAACATTTCTATAGGTTCAATATTTTTTATTATTTTTTATTATTTTAATTATTAAAAATAATTAAAAATTAAATTTTTTATTTTAAATATATTTTTATTTTTATTAAATTCCCCNCAGTAGCGAGTAGAAGCAGGACAAGTGTAACATGCTGTAGCAAGTAGAAGCAGGTAGAAGTAGGACAAGTGTAACATGCTAGTAGCAAGTAGAAGCAGGATAAGTGTAACATGCTGTATAAGAAGAGCAGTAGCAAGTAGAAGCAGGACAAGTGTAACATGCTGTATAAGAAAAGNCACTTAGGGGGCTATTTCCTAGCCTAAACAGGTATTCGTCAGGTGGACAACCAACTTTAAAAAAGTATTTTTAAAATTTATGTTTTTGATATACACACAATTTCTTAAGCATGCAAAGAAGAGTTATCCATTTTGTTTTGTGGAGAAGTATATTTTTGTTTGAAAATAATTTATCAAAACTTACCTTTCTTTTTTTTTATTTTTGGTAGTCCACGAGTCGATTACGCTACCAGGCATAGGACTGCCAACAACCTGAGGAGGTTCGAGCCGACTACCGCTAGACTTATGTCGGTGAAGGATACCAAATCCTATTGTTCATCAAATGCCTGGATCTTGATGTTNTTTTTTGCTCTAACTTCGGTGTGCCTTCATCATCAACACCGTACGCCCCAAAACGACTACTTGCGACCTTGCTTGATGGTTTCACGTATAGCAAANATACGCCCCAAAACGACTACTTGCGACCTTACTTGATGGTTTCACGTATAGCAAAAGGCTATATGTGGACATTTATGCATCAAACATAAGCATCGAAAACCGAACCAAGAAACAAGGAAATAAAAGAACAAAAATGGGGTGAGAGAGAGGNGCCCTAAAACGAGTACTTGCGACCTTGCTTGATGGTTTCACGTATAGCAAAAGGCTATACGTAGACACTTATGCATCGGGCATAAGTATCGAAAACCAAACCAAGAAGCAAGGAAAGAAAAGAACAAAAATGAGGTGAGAGAGAGGAGAGTCGAAAACCGAACCAAGAAGCAAGGAAATAAAAGAACAAAAATGGGGTGAGAGAGAGGAGACTTGATCCATCTAAAACACCGAAAAGGAGACTGGATCAGTTCTCAAAAACTCCTATCGAAAAGACCTGGAAAAGTAGGGCCTGGGGTCTTTTCTGACAAACACAAAATATCCCTTCGCGCTGATTTTCCCAAACCCCAAAGACGTACGATTAATCAAATCGACCAAATGTTCTTCCAAAATGGGATTTAAAATTTTCCAAACCTCGAAGGAAAATGATCNCCACCCCAAAACGACTACTTGCGACCTTGCTTGATGGTTTTCACGTATAGCAAAAGGCTATACGTGGACACTTATGCATCGTACATAAGTGTCGAAAAAACCGAACCAAGAAGCAAGGAAATAAAAGAACAAAAATGGGGTGAGAGAGAGGAGACACTAAAACCGAACCAAGAAGCAAGGAAATAAAAGAACAAAAATGAGGTGAGAGAGAGGAGACACTAATCCATCTAAAACACCGAAGAAGGAGACTGGATCAGTTCTCAAAAACTCCTATCGAAAAGACCCNACCAAGAAACAAGAAAATAAAAGAACAAAAATGGGGTGAGAGAGAGGAGACACTGATCCATCTAAAACAACGAAAATGAGACTGGATCAGCTCTCAAAAGACTCCTATCGGAAAGACCCGGAAAAGTAGGGCCCGAGGTAGACTGAATCAGCTCTCAAAAGACTCCTATCGGAAAGACCTGGAAAAGTAGGGCCCGAGGTCTTTCCTGACAAACATAANTTTTTCCAAACTTCGAAGAAAAATAAACACGGGAAAAACACCGTCAATATTTCCAAACTTGTATTAAATTCGAAATTCTTCCAACTCGATCCATAACTCCATATATTAAGTAAGCACAGAAATCTTCCTATCAAGCCACATAAATGCTCACGATCGGGGTCACCACAAAGAGATGAACAGCAGGTAGGACTCACGGTCAGGGTCAACAGAAAAGAGGAAACAACCACCCAAGTTCTCGGCCACAGCCAAGGATGGGGGGAGGAGGGGCTCACGGCTAGAGCAAGGAATGGCTACTAAACTCCGTAACCAAAGATGACAAATAANTGAAAGAAAATAAACGCAGGAAAAACATCATCAATATTTCCACACTCGTATTAAATTCGAAATTCTTCCAACTCAATCCATAACTCCATANTTATTTCAGACAAGTAAAAGGAAAATAAATAGCATGCTGTAGTATCCATCAGAGGTAAGCTCAAGGCTCGGCCAAGAGAAAACCGAAGAGCAACGAGGCACCACAAGAGAGGGGGAGAAGAGAGTACCTCAAGAGTGCTAAAGCACAACAGCACAGGCAACCAAATCGAAAAAAGAAGCTTTCCCCCACAGTCTCCTCTAGCCAAACCTTTTTTTTTTTAACAACAACCTCCACCAAAACAGCCAGGAATCTCTCTTATAGGCAGGGAAAAGAGAAGAAGAGANGCTTCCCCCCACAGTCTCCTCTAGCCAAACCTTTTTTTTAACAACAACCTCCACCAAAACAGCCAGGAATCTCTCTTATAGGCAGGGAAAAGAGAAGAAGAGAAAAGAGAGCCGCACCCACATGTCCACAGCCCTCGAATCGGGCCAAAGAAGAAAACGAAGTGCTCCCTGCTCGCAGAGGGCGAGGCCACCGAAGCATCCCAGACCGAGCGGCCAACCTAGTGGCAGCGAGGGAGACATCGGAAAGAGGAGGAGAAATGCCATTCAAGTGTACCAGGGGACAAGCCTCAAAGAGTCAAACTACCAAGNGGAAATAGATGGTGCCGACCAGGGTTTGGATCTTTGGGGTGGTGGCAATGGGGCAGTTAACGTGCTGGAAATAACAAGACAGTTGTTTCCAGGAGTCGAGGCAGCAAGAAAGCAATAGGAACAAATGCGGAAGGGCTGTTCGGGGCAACAACAACAAGGACGTGGGCCAGAACAGTTGTGGGGCTGACGATTCGAGGTGATAACAGCAAGGGGAAAGTAGGTGCAGCAATAGGAAAGCTGTTCTGGGTGGCGGCAGTTAGGAGCAAGGGGAGAACAACAGGGCAGCTGCTGTCCGTGGACTGTGGCAGCAAGTTGGACTAGGGGTGTAAACGAACCAAACACGAACGAACAAAGACCGTGTTCGTGTTCAGTTCGTTTGAAATTAAGTGTGTTTGAAATAGACTCATGTTTGAAATTTTTCGTGAAGTTACTGTTCATGTTCGGTTCAATTTTTTAAAAATATGTTTGAAATGTTCGAATATTTCGAATTCTTACAAAATTATTTGTATTGTTTGAATTATTTGAATTGTTCGAAATCTTTGAAAGAGTTAAACCTGTATAAATTTAATGTTTAAACCTGTATAAATCACAACACAAATGCACAATAACTGAAACACAACTCACAATAAAATCATAATATCATATCTCATCTGTAAAAAATTCAGATCTAGAGGCAATATGCGAGATTTCACTCCCAAAAACTTCAAAAACTAGGCTTCCCTCAAAAAAACTAAATAAATCTAAAAGAAATATAAAAAATTTAAGCTAAGAGACGAATCTGAAGATAAATATGAAATATTAAAGAAAACATACTCAAAGATGACACATGTCGGTCAATTTTTTGATGATTGAAAATATGAAAATAAAAATAATTTTAGAGATTTAATTTAATATAATAGATATATAGTTTGAGTTTTGAAAGTAGTATGTTTTAATTTTTGAGAAAAATAAATGAGACTAAATGGATCTCATCAGTCCAATAATTTGCATAATCGACATCTGTTTGGTCTGCGAACCTTTTATGTGTGATCGACAAGTTTTCCTATCTAATACAAATATTAAATAGGGTTTATTTTACCTAGGTTCTAAGTTTCCTATAGAGACAAACCCTTATAGTTAATTATGTCTCAAATGATTAAGGTTACTTGAGAAAACTCTTGATAATAATCAAAGGTACTAGTTTTCAAGATTTCAAAGTTTAGGTTTTCACAGTAGGACATGAAAAGTCAAATGGGAGTGACTCAAATATGAACAGTTATTTCAGGAGTCCAAAGGAAGGAACAGGTAGGGGATGTCATAGATCATGAGGAGAAATCTTAGTGACTTCCCAAACTATCCTACTGTGTGACTGTGTTTTAGAGAAGATGTTATTTGAGTGTTCAATCCTGTCAATTTTATTATTTGAGACTTACACTTGCATAATAACTGGTTATGTAAATAGCTCGCAGAGATAAGAGGTTTTACGTCGCTCTTGACGACAACCTCGGAACCTAAGGAGAATTAAGACTTACGCTGCACAACATGATTGTGCAGGGGCCTAAAAGAGTGTGAGGGTTTACGTCGCTCTAGGTGAGCTACCTCGAAGTCCTATGGGTTGTTTAAACTATGAAAGTTTAGTTGGTGCAGACTCATTTTGCTGTTGTAGAGTGCACAATAGCTCCAGAGTTTAAGTGTTTGAGACTGGTGATTTATGTTTCACAGTTTTGGTGTCAATGTTTGGTTTTGTTTTATTTCGATTTTGATTTTACATGCAGAATAAATAAATTGCAGGTAAATAAAATGTACTTGAAAAGTAAAATGCATTAAAGTAAAATATTGTAGATAAACTGTAAAAGCGCACCGAGGCATCTGCTGCTATTGCGTGATTAATATTGCGAGCGTAGTATGACTTGCGACAAATTTAAATAAACTCACAAGAAAAATAAATAAGGCGAGAAAACCCAGCACGAAAGTCAAAAAAATGAGTCGTAAAAATCACGAGCAAAGGAAACCCTTAGCCACATATGAAAGATCAGGACTGAGTGTAAGACATTGGTAAAAGTGAGGGCTCAGAGCTGGACTGTGTGCTTCCCGATCTTGAACAAGAGTTACCAGTCCGACAATTTACAGAAGACAGTCTTTAACCTTAATCCGAGTGACTAGCCATGGACCTTCATAAATTTTCGCAGAAAAATTCTTTGATTTTATGCAAAAGCTGTTGTTTAAGTCTTTTTTATGCAGAGTTCCTTTTAACATGCAAAAGAGATTTTTGTTTTATTTTGTAAATATTTTGTAAAGTCGTGTTATCCATAGGTTGGTCACTCTAATTGTGCTAGAATTACTGACAACCTAAGAGCGTCGGAGGCAACCGATCCCACCAAGAGTCAGCGAATAGCATCATCGATCCTTTCCTCTCTTATTGAAGATCGTTTAGGTAGGAGATACTATTCTAATAATCTCACTTCGTATCCCTTGTTTAAGCACACATAAACAATGTCGTCATCGCCCTCGCCACCTAGACTCTAGACTTATCCTAGTCCGGTTATCCATATGTGACATTAACAAATTTCTTCAATTGCCAGGAGGATTTGAGTGTAATATCCGAACTCAAATCTCGGTGCACTGGGTTTCATTGTAGGTTAAGTCATTGAGGGAATTTCGCTGTTGATTTAATTAAGAAAGCATAGACTATACCTCGGTGCATCCTTATGTCCAGTGTCTTAATCAGTTTGTGAATCAGTGCATTCTTATGTCTAGTGTCTGAATCAATTTGTGAATGAGGGTCAAGTGTCAAGTTTCATTATTTATTCGAAAATTAGGTGGATGAACGCTCACCTAGGGTATGCTCCTAAAATCTAGGAAACATATACTGAGAATTAGGTGGATAGACTCTCACCTGGGGTGTGCTCCTAAAATCTAGGAAGCCTACACTGAGAATTAGGTAGATGGAATCTTACCTAGGGTGTGTTCCTAAAATCTAGAGAGTCTACACTTTAACTTGTGCTTAAAGTGATTTAACGTGTTCTACCCCAATTAAGTGTTTTCCAAATAATCCTCAAATATTTTTAAGTGTCTTTCAAGTAATTAAATCAGAAATTTTTTTTTTTGATTTAACCATGTAACAAAAATAACAAAACAAACGAAAAAAGAAGGCCGACCCACTTCCAAAATTAACAAAGCCAAGGAACGAAACAAGTGAATCGACCTTAAAAAAATTAAATTCTTTCAAAAAGTATAATTAAATCGACCCCTGAGAAAAGTACTTAAATCTGTTCCAAAATAGTGTTTTGATCAACTCGAATGTTCCACAATTCCGAGTAAAAAAAATAAAGCTCAAAAACCACCAAATATACTAACAAAGTGCAGCCCAAAAACCATGAAACGGAACCAAAAAGTACAACCCATAATAACACTTTCAAACAGCTCCAAACAATGGGCAATCAGTCAAGAGATCAGTCCAAAATTTCCTCCAAAATAACAAATACAAAAATCACAAATCAACCCAAAATCGGTACCTGAAATGACTCCAAAAACAGTGAAAGTATCGAGCAAGAGCAGCCCCCAAATGATGGGTTTAATGCCCCCAAAACAGTAGGTAGACCAACCCTCAAGAAATTATGTTTAAACCATCCACAAAGAATATATAGTATGCAGCGGAAGAATTCCTTTGTCACACGTGCAAGTATTCAAGTTCCAAATGTGGGACATGTAAACTCATAAGAACTGCACGTTATATATGTATACAAGTGGAAACCTTGTGTTAAGCAAGTAAATGCATCAGAATCGTGTGACATGTAAGAATTGAAGTTTGAGTGTTGGATATGTAAATACATATGAATTGCGTAGTATGTATGTATTTTTTCCTATCCAAACAATCGATTCAGGTAAGCAAACTCTTTTAATCAACATAAGAATCTTCACAATTTCGATAAAAGAAAGACTCCGCAATGGTAAAACGATTTCAATCATCACCAGCCTTTTAACCATGCTTAGTTGTTCATCACATTATACAATACTCTCAACTTATTATATAATTCAGCTCACTATCATTCAACTTACAAATAACCACAACACTTTACACTAAAACATAGGACAATAAAATCAATCGTTGTGAGAGAGTGCTATAAAACAACACATATTAAATAACTTTGAAATGATTCCTGAAGTGCAGATGAAAGAACACAACATGCCAATGTAGAGTATAAAGGAAAAAAAAAGGTTAAGAAAGATTTACTAACATGCCACTCAGTTCCTATGCATTCTACCAGTAAAGAAAAAAAAGATTAGAAGCCCATCACCTTGTGTTTGCAAAAGATCAAAAACTGGAAGAATGTGGTGCGAGACTAGTGCAATGCCATAAGCTGTTATCCTCTGCTTCAGCTGTTGCGCATAAAAAAACTGGACGGCGACTCGAGAATGCTCGTCTCCTCCTTCTGTGTTCGAGAGGAGGATGGGGGAGTTCGGCTCGGTGAGGGTTTAGGCGCGATGATTCGGTCGTGAGAGGGAGAGGTAAGCTAGCTAATGCTTCGATCGAGAAAGGAGAGCCGAGCAAAGATCTCCGTGCCGAGGTGAAGAGGCGAAGTCAAGCGAGGGTGAGCGGTGCAGAGGGGGTCGCGCTCGAGAGAGAGGAAGGGGGAATTCGGTCGAGCGAGGGAGGCGAGCAGGAGCTTCAGCTAAAGCTGTCGATCGAGTTGCAGAGGAGCAGCGGGCGAGGTTCGCAGAGCGGGTGAGGCGAGCGACTTTGACGCGAACGAGAGGTGAGCGGGGCTTCGATCGAGACAGGAGAAGGCGGGCGGGAGTGGGATCGAGTGCTCTCGGTGTCGCGAGGAGGCGAATCAGAAGGACGAGGCCGGCGAGGGTTTCGGTGTAGAGGAGGAGGCGAGCGGGAAAGGAGTCGAATTTAGATTGCAGAGGGTAAATGGGATCAAGATGAGGTGGAGCGGGAGCCTCTGTCGAGCGGGACAGGTCCGGAAGGGGGAGTTGGGGAGCAATGGGAAGAAGACGGGAGAGCTCTCGGTTGGGAGAATCGAAGCAGCTGTGCGGGATTTGTTGCGAGGGAGAGAGGCGAGCGTGGCTCTTCAGCGTAGAGGGAGAGACGTCTAGCGGGGGGTCTTCAACGCAGAGGAAGAAACGACAGAGGCTAGCGGGGGAGCCGAATTTGTCGAGAGCAGGGGAGTCGAATTTGTCGAGAGCGGGGGAGAGAGTCTGAGAGTGGAGAGGGATCGAATGAGGAGTCTCTCTCTGTCTTTTTTTTTTCGCAGAGTAGAGGAGACAAATTGGTATAGGAGAAATTTTGAGGGAGCCGTTACCAGCATTGGCGGGGAATTAATTAGATTCTGTTGATTTAGAAACTCAAATGGAAGACTCTTTAACACTTGATTAAGGTGAGATTGGGCGGATTTTCTTTTGAAATTCAAAATTTAAGATTCAAAATTGTTTAACCCTTGCTCAGCCTGAGTCCAGTCTGAATCAAACCCAAGTTGAACCTGAGTTGAGCCCGCGCCCGCGCCCTGCTAACGCGTTAGTTGCTCGCGCTCTGCTAACGTGTTATTTAATACTACAATATCAATTTTCGTGTTAGTTGCTTGCGCGCGAAACCATAACGATATGGGTGTCCTTTCTAGCTAAAGTTGACGCCCTGGACGCATTTGTGTGGTCTGTTTCGTCATCCGGAGTCGTCCGGGCGAGTTCACCGACGATCAGACCAAAATGTGTTAACTTCATGCGTGGTGTAGCGAGTGCGTGAAGTGCGACGTTTGTGAGTATTTGAGTCATGAAGGGTTCACCTAAGACCGTCTGATCCTGTAGGAACTCATTTTCGGGTCCTCTACATGTTGGTCCTAATTCTTGCAACTAGAAGTTGAGTGCTTGGAACCACTCATGCGAGTTCTTCATGAAAATGAGCCAAGAAGTGGTTTGAAGTTCTTCGGAAGGTGGGCTCCATTGCTAGTCCGCTAGTATGGTCAATAAGAACTCCTAAAACTAGATCTTAGGTTCTAAGAGTAGGAGACTAAGACCTCACTAAAAATGAGGTCAACAAATGGACCCCCAAATATTATGGTGTGCTGAACAAGCACACCGCGCGTATTGGTATTGAACTAAGTGATCAACACGATCAAAAGAACCATCCAAGTACACCATACTCAGAATGAATCGCTCCAGAATCAAAATCAAATTTGAGTTGGGACTTTCCACCAAGGGATTCCCAATCCAGAGACAACAGCTTGCTGAAGATTTTTAAATGTTTCCGTTGGGGATGTAGGGATTCGTCACATTTGCTTCGTTTGATTTTTGTAAATTTGATTGAGTGAGAAAATCAGTTTGAAAAAGGAAGTACGGGGCCACCACGTGGGATATGCTAAAATTTGGAGACTGCCACCAACACGGGATTTACACAAAAATTTAGGAAATATCATGCATGCGGAAAATTTAGGGATAAGATGTGGAAAATATGTGGAAAAAATCGGAATCCTTGCACCGATCCTGGAATTTAAATTTGAAGAATCAGAAGCCTTAACATCCGTATAGGGGGACTCACACCGATCGTCGGGAACTTCAAATTTAAAGGAATCAGAATTTGAAGGAATCAGAAGCCTTAACATCCGTATAGGGGGACTCACACCGATCCTTGAGAATTTGAAATTTGAAGAAATCAGAAGCCTTAACACTCGTATGGGGGGACACACCGATCATCGGAAAATTGAAATTTGAAGAAATCGGAAGCCTTAACATCCGTATAGGGGGCCTCACACCGATCTTCGGGAATTTGATTTTGAAGAAATCAGAATTTGAAGGAATCAGAAACTTTAACATCCGTATAGGGGGTCTCACACCGATCCTCGAGAATTTGAAATTTGAAGAAATCAGAAGCCTTAACATCCGTATAGGGGGCCTCACAACGACCTTCAGGAATTTGAAATTTGAAAGCCACATTAGGAAGGAAAACCTTAACATCCATTTAAGGGGAGTTTATATCCTACCTAAGAGGCAAAGAAGAGTAGGAAGCCTTGACATCTATTGAATGAGGTCTTATTCCACTCCGCAAAAGTTTGAATTTGGAGGCAACATTAGGAAGGAAAACCTTAACATCCATTTAAGGAGGTTTTATATCCAACCAAAGAGGCAAGGAGGAGTAGGAAGCCTTGACATCCATTGAAGGGGGTCTTACTCCACTCCGCAAAAAATTGAATTTGGAGGCAACATTAGGAAGGAAAACCTTAACATTCATTTAAGGGGGCTTTATATCCAACGAAAGAGGCAAGGAGTAGGAAGCCTTAACTTCCATTGAAGGGGGTCTTACTCCACTCCGCAAAAGCTTGAATTTGAAGGAATCAGAAGCCTTAACATCCATCTGAGGGCTCACACGGATCCTTGGAGATTTGCATTTGAAATTTGTGAAAAATTTGTGGTAAGTTTGTGGAATTCTTGTGGAACTTGTGGAATTTAGGAGAGTTGTGAAAAATGTATGTAGAAATTTATGTAGTGCAGAATTTTATTGAGATGTCTGTGTTGAGATTTGCAGTGTTGACATTGAATTTTGTGAAATTTTATGTGGAGTTTGTAAAAATTTATGCAGTGTAGAGAATGTCTGTAGAAGTTTGTGAAGTGCGGAGAAACTATACCAGCTCAGACAATCGCCGGGAACATCACATCTGAACTAGATCTAGTTGAGAAATGACAACCGTCAAGAAAATTAAGCCAAATCCCAAGAAAAAGTAGGTCACATTGGGAAAGAAGGTCGGATACTTCAATCAATCCCAAGAGGCCGTCAAAGAAAATGTCCATGCGATAAGAGATGTGGTTCCGTAGAACCAACCAAGCCTCATTCACACGAGCAATAAGACTCAGAGTTTCTGTGGGAGGAAGCTTCGGGCCAAGAGAAATGATGCTGGTGATAGGTCGAGAAGGCTCATGCTGACCAGGTCGAAATTTGAAGTGATGTTCAAAATTTTGATTTTTTTATTGTTTTGCTTATTTGGTTTGGTGTTGTGTTTCATTTCATTTTGATGTTGAGATTTATTTGACCTTGAATTTTATTTTGTTGCATTTGTTTTAAGATTTGGACCCAATTTTAGACAGGTGCAGCATCTGTGTTTCTAAGGACAGTTTTGTCTTTAAAACATAATAATGTATAGTACTTCTCGAGGTACTATCCACTGACTGGAGACATATGTAAAAATAACACATTCTTTAAGGTACTATCAGAACTATATTCTTTCAAGTACACAAAGATGTGCTACTTCTAAGGACGTCACAGCTCGAGAGGCTGCAACCTTGTACCGTCGTTGTAGTGGATGTCATTTTTTTCTTTATCATCATTTTTTTCTTTATCATCGATTTGTGTAAAGATTGTCCACATTGTTCTGAGGAATTGTTTTGACGTTCTTGAATTGATGCCGGGGTTGAGTCTTCTAGGAACTGGACTTCAGGGTAGAATGTCCATCAATTTGCTAAAAACATAGCCATTTATTTTAGTTCTTTCTACTGGGCCTAAACAAATCTCAAAATATTTACTCATGTGATTAGAATACTTTTATCTTCCAAAGATATTTCTGAGCCAATTAATAGTCGACCAAGAAACCCAAGATCGTTGAACTTTTTTTTGAATATAATATCAGAAAAATTTTCTTGAGAAAACAATTTAAGTCTTATTTATTAGAGGAGGATTCAGACACCAATTTTTGATTATATGCCTACCCCAAGCTTCTTCTCAGGGAGACTTTAGCCTAATTTATATTTTCTCTTTGATTTGCTATCCTTTTTTTTTTTGAATTAATATCTGGCAGAACACATTTAAGGATTTTTGAATGTCTAAGCTCAGATACCAATTTATTGATTTGCGCCCATCTTATTTTTTTAAAGGGTGATTTTCACATAATTTTTTTTGTATCATTTTTTTTTTGCTTCTTTTATTTTCTAAGAATTACTATGTCTTGTAGAGCATATTTTTTTTAAATATTTTGAAAGTCCAATCTCCCTTAATTATTAATTCCCAAAATGTCTCTCAATATGAATTCTGAGATATCATAGTCCCATCAAAGTCCGAACCCAGTCACTTGACCGAAGATTAAAAGACTCGTAATATCTTTAGTCAACTACTCGTATTTCAATCACATTGCTGTATTCTGAAATTTACGTATGACCCAGTCCGAAGTCTTTAAAGTGAAAGACCCAATTATTAGGGCATTAACTTAATTTTTCCCTGGAATCATAGGTTAGCTGGAATTTTTATTTTGGATTATTCCTTTCTCGATTGTTCTGTTGATGAACTTTGACTATTTTTTTAACCTTGTCTTCCGAACATTGAACAGTTCTGAAAAACAACAACCTTTCTTTATTTTATTGCGGGGGGAGGGAAGGGACATACAAACATTGATACTACTAACATCTCTTTCAACAATAAAAGTAGTACAATAGTGATCAAGATACAATATATCATTTGTCAGCTGCATCAGAGTCAAATGGAACACTGGGATCAACCAAAATTATATTGATAGAACCTTTTTCAGGTTCTTTTCAAAAATTCTTCCGGGATCACTATGCTCCCCTTATTAAAGTTCTCCTCTAGCCAATCTTTAAAAGTGAAACAATCTTTTATGGTGTGTTCGATCAGCCTGTGATATGGGCAGTACCTCGGATGATTTTCATCAACTTCGTCTGGTTTCTTCGGTTCAGATAGCTTGAACTCATGTTTCTTTATTAAATTCTGGAACATTTGTTCGACTGCCTCATCCTTGAAAGGATACATTTTGTTCAAACGATTTTTTATGTTCGGAGGTTTCCCTCCATCTGTTTGATAGGACCTCTGCTAAAAAGACTGTTGACCATTCTGCCGAGGACGTTGGTAGATCTGTCGAGATTGTTCGACTTGTATCTACAACGGTCGCTTGCCCCTATCAACCACTGCTACTGTCCCACATTTCTTCTCAGATGTCTCCAATAGCTCCAGCTTTCCAGCTTTCTCAAAAAACCCAAGTTGCTTAGCTTCTTCTTGAAGATTCCCAACTTTGCTAAGCAGCTTCTCGAATGTCTTGATGGTGAATCCCTTGAGTAAGAAACCCACTGGACCATGGATGCTCTTTAGAAGGATTTTGACTGGGTGCTGCTCCCGGAGTTGTGGCTCACACTTCATGCTCAAATTTCTCCATCGCAGAATGTAGTCCATCAATTTTTCGGTTGGCTTTTGTCGCTCCACCACGAGATCACTGATGGTGATATAGTGTATAACGCTAGCGAACCGCTTAACAAAGAGGTTTTCCATTTCTGTAAATGTTTTGACTGAGTCATTTGGTAGTTTGACGTACCAGTCAAAAGCGATTCCCGAAAGATTGCTCACAAATCTGACGACACAACGCATCACTCCCCCCCCCCACGCGTTGCAACAACTTGCTCGGAAGTGTGCAACATGCTGTCGGGGGTTTACCGTTCCATCAAATGTCTTGAACGATGGTGGTACAAAACCCTTGGGGTATTGGACATCATCAAATTCTTCGGGTTAGGGTCTACCTTTTAGAATCAACGCCCCTCCTTTTGATTGAGTCAGAGCTTCTCTCACCTGTTGTTCCACCATTTGTTTAATGTCCTTTTCCTGTATCATGCTCTGAAGCCTTTCGTCTGTAATATGAACAATTTCTGGCTGACTTGCTTCTGGAGCTGTCATTTGTGGTGACTGCGACTGTCCTTGAATTATGGCTATTGCGATCATCATTTCTTCTAGTTGTTTCTTTATCTGGTTGATGTGTTCATCACATTGTTGAATGACTTTTTGCAACTCATCTGTGACATTCTCCTCAGTGGGCAAAAGAGCATCGCACGAGGGTAAGGTGGCTCTGGCCTCAACAATGTTGATTTCTATGAATTCCTCTATCACATAATGTGATGGCTCGTAGGGTTCATCACCTATATCTTCTCTTCGTTCTTCACACAACTGTGCCATGTCGGCTCAAAGTCTTTCCAACTTAGCCTCGATTGACCTTTCTTTGACAACTTTAAGGTCAATTGGAGATTTTTGATGAGCCTTACCTCTTTTGCTGAGCACTGGTGTAGTCGTGTAGAAGTCAATTGGAACAATTGGATCAACCGAAATCATATTGATGGAATATCTTTCAGGTTTTGTCAAATACTCTTTCGGGATCATCTTCCAGTTTTTGAAATTCTTCTCGAGCCATTCTTTGAAGCTGATACAATTCTCTATAGTATGTCCGAGCAATCTGTGGTAGGGACTTTATTTGGGATGGTCTTTCTTGTCGACTTCCCCCGACCTCTTTGGCTCTCGTAATTTGAATTTGGGATTTTTAATCAAATCCTGGAACATTTTTGCAACAACTTCTTTTATGAAAGAATATACTTTGTTCAATTGCTTAGCCATAGATGGACCCTGTATTTCATCCATTTGGCATGGCTTATGCTGGGATGACTGTTGACCGTGTTGTTGGTTGTATTGTTGGCTATGCTGTAGATCGTACTGCTGCAGATATTGTTGGTTGTACTGTTGCAGATGCTGGTAGATCTGTTGAGGCTGCTCGGTCTAAATCTGTACTGACGGCTTGCCTTTATCCACTGTTGTTTCTCTCTTAGATTTCTCTTTGAATGTCGTCGCTAGCTTTGGACTATTATGGAGAGATGACGATGGTACTGTGGTAGCAACCTCATAGGCTCCACCCTCTCCGTAGGTAGCAGGCAACTGGTGAAACTTACTCCCCATGAGTAGAGGTGAGACCTCACGTAATCCTGTCTCATCCAGCCGAAAGGTGGTGCCAGTAGTAGCCAACTATGTGGCTTTCGTCTTCTTAGCCCTTAGAATTTTTTGGCTGCGCCTCATTTCCTGTGTCTTGGTCAGTAGCACAAACTTTGAATTGGACCCAATTTCAAATACGGAAAACGACGGGGCAAAAGAATCGCCTGACACTTCTTCATATATAATCTCCTTCCCTTTGTTTAATGGAACAGTTGGTGTAGTAGCAGTGAATCTAGTGGCAGAAGCAAAAACAGTCCTGGGAGCGGTCCCTACGCTCCTAGTGGCAGAAGCAGAAACAGTCCAGGGAGCGGTCCCTACGCTCCTAGTGACAGACTTTATAGCAAGAGCAGGGTTCCTTTCAATCAGTACTCTTTTCAGAGGGGAGTATTCCTTAGCAGACTTTAAGTTGAACTCCACAACAAACTCGGTGAACCTGTCCGTTTCAGACTAAATCATTGTGGCAGCGACATTCCTAAATTTGACTTCAATATCGTCGAATCCTTATCCAAACTTAATGACTGCCATGTCAGGTAGCTCGTTCTTACTAATAGCAAACTCCATTCCGGTGGAGAAAGAAAAGATTAACTTTGGTGGAGATATTGCTCCTGTCATTTTTTAAAAAAAAATTTTCCGGAAGCCAGTGACGTCCAATGCCTTGTAATTTCATCGAAAGTACTCAAGTTAATGCACTTATCTTATGAACTGGGTATCTTTTGAAATTTATTCATGTGAATCTTGTCTCGAATTTTGTGATTTGTTTCGCTTTGAAATTTTGATGGAATTTTGTTTTGTTTGCAGTTTAAATGGAAGATTGTGAGAGTGAAATTTTAGTGTTAACCCGTTCACAACAAGTCAAGATCGAAGCGGAATAAAGCATAGGACCCGGTCTGAGTTTTGGAGGGGGTGACTTCGCATCAGACTCGCTTCGATAGACCACTCCTAATCTACCACACCTATTGAGGGTCCACCCTTCTTTAAACCCTAAAGATTCTAGAACCATTCTGTTTAAGGATGTTTAAACAGACGGCTCCAGAATCCAATGGAGTTGACTATACCTGCCCAAGGAAGAAATGAGCGAGGTATGCCAATGGAAGAATGATAGTCTGGCCCACGAGGGACATAGACACACTACCGATGTATGAAGACAAAACTTCTTGCTCAAAATGGAGAGAGAAATTAGTCCCCAGCGGAGTCGCCAGAATTTGTCGGTCAACTTTTTGATGAATTGAAAATATGAAAATAAAAATAATTTTTGAGATTTAATTTAATATAATAGATATATAGTTTGAGTTTTGAAGGTAGTATGTTTTAATTTTTGAAAAAAAATGAGATCAAATGGATCTCATCAGTCCAATAGTTTGCATAATCGTATCCGATACCGTGAATATTACACCTTCCCGAAAGATAAGTATAGACCTCAGCGATAGACCCAATCCTGAAAACTAAGAGATTTGTGACATCTGATTGGTCTGCGAACCTTTTATGTGTGACTGACAAGTTCCCCTATCTAATACAAAGATTAAATAGTTTATTTTACCTGGGTTTCAATTTCCCTATAGAGGCAATACCCTATAGCAATATCCAGTACAAAAGTCAAAAAAATGAGTCGTAAAAATCACGAGCAAAAGAAACCCTTAGCCACATATGAAAGATCAGGACTGGATGTAAGATATTGGTAAAAGTGAGGGGCTCAAAGTTGGACTGTGTGCTTCCCGATCTTGAACAAGAGTTACCAGCCCGACAATCTACAGAAGACAGTACTTAACCTCAATTCAATTGACTAGTCATGGACCTTTATAAATTTTTACAGAAAAATTCTTTGATTTTCATGCAGAAGCTGTTGTTTAAGTCTTTTTTATGCAGAGTTCTTTTTAACATGCAAAAGAGATTTTTGTTTTATTTTGTAAATATTTTGTAAAGTCGTGTAATTCACAAGTTAGTCACTCTAATCGTGCTAGAACTACTGACAACCTAAGTGCGTCGGGGGCAACGATCCCACTAAGAGTCAGCGAATAGCATCATCGATCCTTTCCTCTCTCTTATTGGAGATCCTTGAGTTAGGAGATACTATTCTAATAATCTCACTTCGTATCCCTCGTTTAAGCACACATAAGCAATATCGTCATCGCCCTCGCCACCTAAACCCTAGACTTGTCCTAGTCTGGTTATCCATATGTGACATTAACAAATTTCCTCAATTGCCAGGAGGATTTGAGAGTAATATCCAAACTCAAATCCCGGTGCACTGGATTTCATTGTAGGTTAAGTCATTGAGTGAATTTCGCTGTTGATTTAATTAAGGAAGCATGGACCACGCCTTGGTGCATCCTTATGTCTAGTGTCTTAATCAGTTTGTGAATCAGTGCATCCTTATGTCTAGTGTCTGAATCAGTTTGTGAATTAGGGTCAAGTGCCAAGTTTCATTATTTATTCGAAAATTAGGTTGATGAACGCTCACCTAAGGTATGCTCCTAAAATCTAGGAAGCATATACTGAGAATTAGGTAGATGGACTCTCACTTAGGGTGTGCTCATAAAATCTAGGAAGCTTATACTGAGAATTAAGTGGATTGACTCTCACATAGGGTGTGCTCCTAAAATCTAGGAAGGCTTATGTTGAGAAATAGGTGGATGGACTCTCACCTTGGGTGTGCTCCTTACATCTAGGAAGCGTACACTAAGAATTAGGTGGATGGACTTTTATCTTGGGTGTGCTTCTAAAATCTAAGAAGCCTACACTTTAACTTGTGTTTAAAGTGATTTAAGGTGTTCTAACTCCAATTAAGTGTTTTCCAAATAATCCTCAAATATTTCTAAGTGTCTTCCAAGTAATTAAATCAGAAATTACTTTTTTTTTTGACTTAACCATAAAACAAAAATAATAAAATAAACGAAAAAAGAAGGCCGACCCACTTCCAAATCTAACAAAGCCAAGGAACAAAACAACAAGTGAATCGGCCTAAAAAAAATTAAATTCTTTCAAAAAGCATAATTAAATCGGCCCATGAGAAAAGTACTTAAATCTGTTCCAAAACAGTGTTTTGATCGGTCCGAATGTTCCACAATTCAGAGTAAAACAAATAAAGCTAAAAAAACCACCAAATAGACTAACAAAGTGCAGCCCAAAAGCCATGAAACGGAACCAAAAAGTACAACCCATAATGACACTTTCAAACAACTCCAAACAATGGGCAATCAAGTCAAGAGATCAGTCCTGAATTCCCTTCAAAATAACAAATACAAAAATCACAAATCAGCCCAAAATCGACACCCAAAATGATTCCAAAAACTGTGAAATTATCGAGCAAGGGCAGCCGCCAAATGATGGGTTTAATGCCCCCAAAACTGTAGGTAGATCAACCCTCAAGAAATTATGTTTAAACCATCCACAAACAATGTATAGTATGCAGCGGAAGAATTACTTTGTCACACATGCAAGTATTCAAGTTCCAAATGTGGGACATGTAAACTCATAAGAACTACACGTTATATATGTATGCAAGTGGAAACCTTGTGTTAAGCAAGCAAATGCATCAGAATCGTGTGGCATGTAAGAATTGAAGTTTGAGTGTTGGGTATGTAAATACATTTGAATTGCGTAGTATGTATGTAATTCTTCCTATCCAAACAATCGATTCAGGTAAGCAAACTTATTTAATCAACATAAGGATCTTCACAATTTCGATAAAAGGAAGCTACGCAATGGTAAAAAGATGTCAATCATCACCAGCTTTTTAACCATGCTTAGTTGTTCATCACATTATAAAATACTCTCAACTTATTATATAATTTAGCTCACTATCATTCAACTTACAAATAACCACAACACTTTACACTAAAATATAGGACAAAATAAAATCAATTGTTGTGAGACAGTGCTATAAAACAACGTAGATTAAATAGCTTTGAAATGATTCCTGAAGTGTAGATGAAAGAACACAACATGCCAATGTAGAGTATAAAGAAAAAAAAAAAGGTTAAGAAAGATTTACTAGCATGCCACTCAGTTCCTATGCATTCTACCAGTAAAGAAAAAAAAGATAAGAAACCCATCACCTTATGTTTGTAAAAGATGAAAAACTGAAAGAATGTGGTGCAGAACTGTGCAATGCCACGAGCTGTTATCCTCTACTTCAGCTGTTGCGCTTAAAAAGACGTACGTGACGGCGACTCGAGAATGCTCGTCTCCTCCTTCTGTGTTCGAGAGGAGGAAGGGGGAGTTCGGCTCGATGAGGGTGCTAAGCGCGAGGATTCGGTCGTGAGAGGGAGAGGTAAGCTAGCGAATGCTTCGATCGAGAAAGGAGAGCCAAACAAAGATCTCCGTGCCGAGGTGAAGAGGCAAAGTCGAGCGAGGGCGAGCGGTGCAGAGGGGATCAAGCTCGAGAGAGAGGAAGGTGGAATTCGGTCGAGCGAGGGAGGCGAGCAGGAGCTTCAGCTAAAGTTGTCGATTGAGTTGCAAAGGAGCAGCGGGCGAGGTTCGCAGAGCGGGTGAGGCGAGCGACTTTGACGTGGACGAGAGGTGAGCGGGGCTTCGATCGAGACAGGAGAAGGCGAGTGGGAGTGGGATCGAGTGCTCTCGGTGTCGCGAGGACGAGTCAAATCAGAAGGATGAGGCAGGCGAGGGTTTCGGTACAGAGGAGGCGAGCGGCGAAGGTGTCGAATTTGGATTGCAGAGGGTAAACGGGATCTAGCTGAGGTGGAGCGGGAGCCTCTGTCGAGCGGGACAGGCCCAGAAGGGGGAGTTGGGGAGCGATGCGAAGAAGACGGGAGAGATCTCGGTTGGGAGAATCGAAGCAGCTATGCGGGATTTTTTGCGTGGGAGAGGCGAGCGTGGCTCTTCAGCGCAGAGGGAGAGACGTCGAGCGGGGGGTGTTCAACGCAGAGGAAGAAATGACGGAGGCTAGGGGGGAGCCGAATTTGTCGAGAGTGGGGGAGAGAGTTTGAGTGCGGAGAGGGATCGAATGAGGAGTCTCTCTCTGTTTTTTTTTCGCAGAGTAGAGGAGACGAATTGGTATAGGCAAAATTTCGAGGGAGCCGTTACCAGCATTGGCGGAGAATTAATTAGGATCCGTTGATTTAGAAACTCAAATGGAAGGCTCTTAACACCTGATTAAGGTGAGATTGGGCGGAATTTCTTTTGGAATTCAAAATTTAAGATTCAAAATTATTTAACCCTTGCTCAGCCCGAGTCCAGCTTGAATCAAACCCAAGTTGAACCTGGGTTGAGCCCGGGCCCGCGCCCTGCTATCGTGCATCGATTTTCGTGTTAGCTGCTTCGATTTTTGTGACCGACAATTTCTGGCTCTGGGGACTAGTTCCTCTCTCCATTTTGATCAAGAGATTTTATTTTCATTCATCGACAGTGTGTCAATGTCTCTCGTTGGTCGGACTGCTGTTCTTCCGTTTACATACCGTGCTCATTTCATCCTTGAGTCAGTATAGTCAACTCTTCTTGGATTTCATGACCATCTGCTTATTCATCCTTAAGCAGAGTTGTTCAAGAATCTCTAGTTTTTAGTGGGATGGACCCCCAGTAAGTGTGGTAGGTTAATGTCGGAGTGAGTTCGATGTGGAATGGGTCTTTTCCAATTTTAAATCGGGTCCTATACATCGTGATCGCTTCACTTCTCTTCCGAGTTCGGCTTGTTCTTTTTGCAAGTCACATCAAATTTTACCTTTGAAACTTTCCTTGATAATATTAAACTTCACAACCTAATGTCAAAACAAACATTTACAGTTAAATAATCAGACAAAATTTTGAACAAAAGACACAACATGACAACAACAAAAGTGAATTCAAGTCAAAATCTCTTGGATAAGTTTCGAAAGAAACGCCCAGTTCATAAGACAATTTTGTCAACTTTTGTGCTTTAGACTAAGTTATTTCACCCGGAAATAGAGCACAGCACTCTGACATTCAACAATTTTTCAACTGACAGGAAAGATGTCTCCAACGTTGACCTTCTCGTGCAACTTGCCTACTAGCAGGGACGCCCGCCAAGTGGGATCCAAGATTAAGTTTGGGTATGGATTTGACGAGTTTGAAGTAGTACTCGGTAAGGCCTCGTTCGTCATAATGAAAGTCGTTGCCCCGGATGTCCAGGAGTCGTCCACTAAATTCAACTTGAATTGTGACCAAGACTTCCCTTCCCTCAAGAGGGCAAAGGTCACTTCTGCTCCCATTAAGCCAGCTGTTACTACAAGAGCTGCTCCCGTTTCTGCAAAGGCTTTCACTGTCACTCCCCCTGGGATTACAATGGTTGCACCTGCTCCCCCACCAGTGTCTAAAGGAAAGAAAATTTTGTACGAAGAAAATCTGGTTCTTGCCATTGGCCTACCGCCGTCTGTATTTGAAATTGGTTCTAGTTCGAAGTTCGGTCGACTTACCAGGAACCACAAGCGTAAGATTTTGAAGGCTAAAAGGGCAGAAGCTTTGAAAACTATTCCGTCCGAAGAAATTCCTCAGTAGGAGGAAATTGGGTTGTCTGAGACCACACCTTATCTTGGAGGAAGCAGGCTTCACCCTTTATCTGCCGCTCTCGAAGAGGAGAGTGCTCATAGGATCGCTGCCGCAACGCCGTCACCGCCTCGCCGTCAGGGCGAAAAGAGAAAGAGACATGAGCCTTTTGCTCAAACCTGCTTGGTTTTCGAAAGATTGGCCCGAAAGGAGCGTTGCTTCGTTGCCGAGATAATAAGAAGGATGGGGTGCGCTATATCGCCCCGGGTCTGAGCAGAGATTCTGAGAAAAGATAGCGGTGAGACAATGGCACAATGGCCTCGTATTCCCGTTAAGCTTCGCTTGGGAGAACATTCTGATACCGCTGCTTCCCATGTTGTTACTGCTGCCGCCTCACGGAAGCTCACAGAGCACCGACCGATCCAGTTTCGCTTGGGTCCAAGGACACCACTTGCCGCCATAAAGGGAGAACCTCAAAAGATAAACAATGACAAAAGATCGCTTGTTACTGCATTCGAACCGCGTATTAGGGATTGCGACTTATCCCGGAGAGCCGAGGCCGTCAACGAGACGTCTAGTCTCTGGACTTTGGTTCCAAAGGAGAAGTTGCGGAAACCTAATGTCGCTGGATTGGTGCCGCAACATGGATCAAAAGGATGTCTCCCCGCAAAGGATTCTAAGTCCGATGCCCGAGTTTCTAATATTCTGGTCATGTCAAAGCCAGTGTTAATAGAAGATGCATAATAACAGTCCCCAGTAGATCTCAAGTTCATTAAGGGGAAATCGATTGAAGACACATTGGAGAAACTCAGAGTCGATATCACTAAATTGTCAAAAGAACAAGGAAACATCAGTGATGAAGAATGCGATTTGTCGGATCATATGGATGAAGATTTTGCAGAAATCCTAGCGGTTGAGACTAGAGCCTCCGCATCATCGCGCGATGCTCCTTCGCCCACCGAGGAGAACGCCGATGATGAGCTGCGGAGAGCCATCCAACAAAGGGATGAACATATTATCCAGATGGAGAATAAGATGGAGGACATGATGGCTGTTATAGATGCACTTCATAATCAACCCCAATATCCGAGAGTAGCCTTTCCAAAAGCAAACCAGCCAGAAATCATTCATATTGCAGATGAAAATAGAGAGTCAACCCATAACACAATACCGGAAAAGGATATCAAATAGATGGTTGAACATCAGGTAAAGGAAGCTTTAGCCCAGTCCAAAGGAGGAGCATTGATTCCAAAAGATAGACCATATCCAGAGGAATTAGATGCAGTGTCGTACCCAAAAGGCTTCGTACCACCTACATTCAAAACATTTGATGAAATCAGGAACCCTCGTTGGCATGTTGCACACTTTTGGGGAAGCTGCTTCAACGCGGGGGGTAGCGAAGCACTTTTATTCTGCCAGTTCGTGAGCAGTCTCTCTGGAGTCTCTTTTGATTGGTATGCATAACTGCCTAATGGGTCAATAAAGACGATCACAGAGCTGTAGAATACATTCTGCGGTGGAGGAATCTAAGTTTGAAGTGCGAGCCACAATTGCAGGAGCAACATGCAATTGAGATCTTACTTAAGAGCATTCATGGTCCAGTAGCTTTCCTACTCGAAGGATTTACAATAAAAACATTTGAAAAGCTGCTCAGTAAAGCTGCAGCCTGCAAGAGGAGGCTAAGAAACTCGGATTCCTGGAGAAAGCTGGCAAGTCAAAGCCCGTAAAGACATTCGAGAAGAGGTCTGGAACGGTGGTAACAATTGACAAATGCAAGCAACCAATGCAGATCCAGGTAGAGCAGCCTCAGCAAGACTATCAGCAATATCATCAATCACAACGCCAGTAGGGGACCTACCGCACAGACAGAGGACAGAGTTCATACATGGTCGATCGGTTGCCAGAGTCTACTCCTTCAAGGATGAGGATGTGGGGAAGATGTTCAAAAATTTGACCAAGAACCCCGAGTTCAGGTTGTCAGAGCCGAAGAAACCAGATGAGGTCGATAAGAAGGATCACCCCAGATATTGCCCATATCACAGATTGCTTGCGCACACCATAGAGGGTTGTATTAGTTTCAAAGAGTGGCTCGAGAAGAACTTCAAGAATGGGAGCATAACGATCCCGGAAGAATATCTGAGGGAACCTGAAAAAGGTTTTATCAATATGATTTCGGTCGATCCCAGTGTTCCGCTTGATTCCTACGCAGCTGACGCCGGATGGAACACAGTTTGGGCAAAGCTTTCGAAGAAAATATCAAACCAGATTTCAACTACCTCAGACCCCTTTCCTATTGAAGGATATTAGATTTTGTCTTTTGTTTTTTTACCATTGATATAAAGAAGGTTTATCATGTAAGGTCACTGTTAGTGGGTCCCAACCCTCTCCACCACTACAAAGCAAGAAGGAAAATGAGTTTGTCATTATCCACAATTCATCAATATTGGAAATGTCTCTCAAAATGAGAAATATTTTGTTGTTCATTTTCTGCAGACAATCTTACATCGAATGAAAAAATTTACTCAGACGTTCAAAGTTCAATCAAGAGATGGGTAACTCGAAATGAATATTCCGATGTTTTAACAAGATCATGACTTAAAAAAAAATTCAAATTAATGTCCTAATGACTGGGTCCAGCACTTTAATGATTTTGGACTGGGTCCTAGGTAAATTTTAGAATAAAATTGTGTGATCGAAATACGAGTAGTTGACTAAGGAAATCAAGAGTCTTTTAATCTTCAACCAAATAACTGGGTCCTGACTTTTGAATGAGCTATAATATCCCAGAATTCATCTTAAGAAGTACTCGAGAATTATTATTTAGGGGGTTTTAGACATTCAAAATCTTTAACATGTGTTCCACTAGATATAATAATTCTCAATAAAAAAGGGGGAGCAAAGAAAAAAAAGTAAAAAAAAAATCAATTAAAAAAAAGAAGAAACAAAAAAAATCTCCCTAGGTAGACACTTGAGGTGGACATATAATAAAAAATTGGTGTCTAAATTCTCCCTTAATTAAAAAAACCTTAAGAGCTCTTTTAAGAAAATTTCTCTGATATTATATTCTGCAAAAAGTTAAGTCATCTTGAGCCATTTGGTCGAACATTAACGGGCTCAAAAATATCTTTGGGAAATAAAAAATATTTTAATCACATGATCAGAAATTTTGAAATCTGTTTAGGCTCAGAAAGAAATAATTAAAGTGAAGGACTATGTCATTAGCAAATTAATGGAAATTCTACTCTGAAGTCATATCTTTTAATGCCCAGAAGATTCAACTTCAACGTCAATGCAAATAGTGTCAACGATTTCTCAAAGACAGTGTGAACACCTATACAAAATCTGTGATAAAGAAACGACGACTGCTACGAACGAGCTACAAAGTTGCAGCCTCTCAAGCTATGATGTCCTTAGACATATCACATCTTTATATGTACTTGAAAGAATATAATTTTACACATGCCTCCAGCCGATGGTAGCTCATCTTTATGTGTACTTGAATGAATATAATTCCGATAGTACCATAAAGAATGAGTTAATTTTACACATGCCTCCAGCTAAGGGTAGCACATCTTTATGTGTACTTGAAAGAATACAATTCCAGTAGTACCATAAAAAATGGGTTAATTTTACACATGCCTTCAACCAATGGACGGTATCTCAAGAAGCACTGCATATCATGGTGTTTCATAGACAAAGCCTTGTCCATAGAAGCACCGATGACATACTTGTCTAGAACTGGGTCCAACTCCTAACAACAATGCAACAAAAGAGAAGTCACAAAACATAAACATTGATCACAGCAAAACACAACAAAAAATAAAAATAAACTCATTGTCTATCAAATACATCACAAATTCAAAATCACGTTTCAACTTCAAATTTCGATTGGGTCAGGTTGACTCTCATTGACCTATCACTAGCGTCACTTCTCTCGGCACGAAGTTTCTTTCCACAGGAACTCTGGATCCTATTTTCCGTGCAGAAGAGATTAGCTGGCTCCATCTACATAGAACCACACTCTTCTGTCTTTTTGTCCGGTGTGAATGAGAGTTGGCTGGTTCTATTGGAATCACATTTCTTTTCACATGGACATTTCTTCGCTTAGACATTACGTTGGAAATGAGTCTTCATGCTCTTTCTCAATCTGATTTCTTCCTACGAACACTTTCCACACTGCATTAATTTTCACAAATTCCATAAAATTTATGCAAAATTCAACATCCATACCACGAATCTCTGCACTCACAAGTTCTACAAATTTCATCATCACAAATTTTACACCAATCTCTACAAAATTCTACATCAAACACTGTAATTCCTACACTCATAAGTTTCATGAATCTCACATTTCATAAACATTCACAAATCTCTGGAAATTCTCCACAATTTTACAAACTTCACAAATCTCCGCAAATCTTCACAATCTCTGCACCCACGAACCTCCGCAAATTTTCACAATCTCTGCATTCACAAATCTCTGCAAATTCTCTACAATTTTACAAACTTCACAAATCGCAGCAATTTATTATAATCTCTGCACTTACAAATCTCTGCATTCACATTTCCTAGCAACTCTCCACAATTTTACAACTTCACAAGTCTCCAAGTCGTTGCAAATCTGCATAATTTCACAGCACCTCTGCACCCTCATAAACTCTCCTGAATTTCACAAAATCGTTGTAAAACTCTGCAATCACCACAATTTCATAAATTCCACCATTTCACGGCTTCTACAAATTTCATCATTCCTCCCACTTCGCAGGCTCTGCACTTCCACACTTCAACAATCCTAGCACTCAACATTTGAGGATAGGTAGGATCCTAATCCTTTCTCAGCACTCAGCACTCAGCACTCAAAAATCGGGATAAACATAGTCTTATTCCTTCTTAGCACTAAGCAATCCGTAGGCATAGTTCTAATCCTCCTCAGCACTCAATGATCGGGATAAGCGTCGTCCTACTCCTCAGCACTCAGCACTCAACACTCAACACATTTGGGATAGGTTCAATTCTAATCCTTTCTCGGCACTCAACACTCAGCACATTTGGGATAGGTATAATCCTAATCTTTTCTTAGCACTCAGCACATTTGAGATAAGTTCAATCCTAATCCTTTCCCAGCACTCAACACATTTGAGATAAGTTCAATCCTAATCCTTTCTCAGCACATTTGGGATAGGCTCAGTCCTATTCTTTCTCAGCACTCATCACATTTGGGATATGTTCAATCCTAATCATTTCTTAGCACTCAACACTCAGTACTCAGCACACAGTACTCAGCACTCAACACTCAGCACTCAGCACATCTGAGATAAGTTCAATCCTAATCCTTTCTCAACACATTTAGGATAGGTATAATCATAATCCTTTCTCAACACTCAGCACATTTAGGGTAAGTTCAATCATAATTCTTTTTCAGCACATTTGGGATATGCTTAGTCCTATTCTTTCTCAGCATTCAACACATTTGGGATAGGTTTAATCTTAATCCTTTCTCAACACATTTGAGGGTAGGATTAGTCCTTTTCTTTCTCAGCACATTTGGGGGAGGCTCAACACTAATCCTCTCTCAACATATTTGCACATTTTGGATAGTTTAAATCCTAATCCTTTCTCAACACCTCTTCTAACCACGACACTCCTTACAACCATAACAATCTCTGTAAGACAAAAAATTCAAACGACGCAAATAAGTGGCAAATTCTTTCATCCCCAGCAGAAACTTTTGAAGATCTTAAGTACGCTCTTGTCTTTGAATTAGGAATCCCCTAGTGGAAAGTCCCAACTCAAATTTGATTTTGACTTTGTATCGATTCATTCTGAGTACGATGTACTTAGATGGTTCTTTTGATTGTGTTGATCACTTCGGTCAACACCAATACGCGCGGTTTGCTTGTTTAACACACCCCATCTATTGGGGGTCCATTTGTTGACCTCATTTTTAGTGAGGTCTTAGTCTCCTACTTTTAGAACCTAGGATCTAGCTTTAGGAGTTCTTATTGACCATCCTAGCAGACTAGCAATGCAGCCCACCTCCCGTAGAACTTCAAACCACTTTTTGGCTCATTTTCGTGAAGAACTCACATGAGTGGTTACAAGCACTCAACTTCTAGTTGCAAGGGTTAAGGACCAACATGTAGAGGGCTCGAAAATGAGTTTTTACAGATCAGAAGGCCTTAGGTAAACCCTCTATGACTCAAATACTCACAAGCGTCGTACTTGACGCGCTCGCTACACCACGCACGAAAGTGACACTTTTTTGGTCGGACCGTCAGCGAGCTTACCCGGACGACTCCAAATGATGAAATGAACCACACGAATGCGTCCGGGACGTCGACTTTAGCCAAGAAGAACACCCATATCACTATGATTATGCGCTCACATAAACAACATGAAAATTGATGCATATTAAGTTTAATTAAAGGGGACGAGTTTAGGCTTAACTAGGGATCAATTCGGGCTAAGCATAGCCCCATTATATCTCGAGTCGGGCTACAACCCAATCTGTAATTTGAAATTACCTCATCTAAATCCTTAATTAAATTTAATGAGGCCTTATTACTTTCTAATTAAGTTGCTGTGCTAAGAGACGTTAATCAATTCCTCCGTTAATCAATTCCCCGCCTTTTCACCTACAACGGGCACATTGGAAATTTGGATATACAGATCGAGCGCTCTCTCCCCTGAGAGACATTTTCGACTCCATCTTCCTCTTTTGACGAGATTCGGCTCTTCTCCTCAGCACCGAGTCTCGACCGCTCAATCCCTCACGCCTCTCCTCTGCATCGGAGCTCCCATTCGCCTCTTCCGCTCTAGGCACCTGCCGACTTCTTCTCTTCCCCGCGCCAAACAGCCGCTCTGTTCGAACTCGCCTCCCTCCTCTTCTGCACCGAAGCCCTCGACACCTCCCGCCTGTGCATCGAAGTCCTTGCTTACCTCTTCCTTGTCCAACCGAAGATCTCCTCCTCTCTGCAAACAGAATCCCGCACTACTCTCCGAACCGAAGTTGCTCGCCTATTCCCTACACCGAAGTTCACATACTCCCTGTACCGAAGCTTCGCTTGCCTCTCCCTCACTCGACAGACTTCTCCTCATTGTTTTGAAGCCTGCTCCCTGCTCCTCTGCTCCTCTGCTCGACCGAAGAAGCGCCTCTCCCGCTCACTCCCTCTCGATTACCAGCCGCTTGGCTCGTTTACCCTTCCGCGACCGAGACTCGCTCGCCTCCCTCTACCACGCTCGATCCCGCCTCTAGACTTCCTGCTCGCGTGCGATCGACCCCCTCTTCCCTTGCACTGAAAATTGCGCCTNTGTGCGATCGACCCTTTATTCCCCTACACTGAAAATCGCGTCTCCCTCTTTCTCCCGAGAGAAACTCTGCACTAAAGTCTTTCTCCTGCTCGGTTTTCCCAGCTCGGCTTCACATCGCGGTTGCCGACAGTGACGAGATCAAGGTGAACAGAGTCAAATTCCTGCATTTCTTCCTTACTTTTTTTTTTGTTTAGCCGCTGTTCTCACTGAAAGGTTTGATTCTTCCCCTAAACCCCTCGTTTCAATTACCCATTTGCATGCTCTCATGAACGTCTAGCAAGCTGTTGTGATGATTTTGTCTCCTGTTTTATTTTTGTGTGAATTTCTGAAAAATCAATGTAACCAATTTCTTTAAAACTCCACTTGGAAGTTTGCTTTACTCCATGATACAAAGCATCATGTGATGATGGTTAAGAACAATTGATATTTTTGGCATGCCATAGTTTTGACCTGCTAATTTCACTTATATACTCCCCTCAATGTTTATTGCGCACGTATGCTTAGTTGAAGAGTTGTCTTGGCTTCCTAGCCTTACCGTTGTGGTTCGACCCCGATGCTGTTTTGGCTTGATAAGTTATGATTTAGAAGGTTTTAAGAGCATCTTTTTGTCATGTATTATTGCTGATTTGGAGATGATTCAATTACTGTTTTTTTTTAATGTTTAATTAAATGCTATTCCTCGGACTGATTTATATGCCGATTTCATAGGCCGGTTACTTGTTATTATAAGAAAGGTAAAAATATCATTTGAGACTGTTTTATGCGCTATTTTGGAGAGGGATTTGGGGACATTTAAATTCTTTTTTGGGACCGTTTCAATGAGTTTTGCTTTACTATTTGGAGAGTTAAAAGCACTGAAAAATACTTGAAATTTGCTGGAAAGTATTCAAAAATTACTAGGAGTGTTGTCCAAAGCTTTAAAGTGTTGTTTGGTGATGAACAAGTGTTGTTCGGTGATTAAAAAAACTGTTGTTTAGTGCTTAAAACTGTTGTTGGTAGCTTACAAGTGCTGAAATTAATGTTTGGAGTGCTGTAAAGAACCTAGAATTAATGTTTGGGTGCTGAAATTGGAATTTGGATTGCTATAGGTAGCTTACAAGTGCTGAAATTAATGTTTGAAGTGTTGTAGGCTGCTGTTTGGGGCGGTTCAGGCTCGTATAAGCATTGTTCGAAGGCTTATAGGCTGCACTTCTTGGGTCCGTGTAGCGGCTTAGGGGTTGTGTTGCTTGATTCCATCTCATGACTTTTGGTCCCGCACTTTTCTGAGTCTATTTGGTGGCTTTTGGACCTCTCTTTTTCCTACTGAATTGGAGGACTTTTGGGTCGATCAAAGCATTATCTTGGGACAAATTTAAACACTCTTCTGGAGTCTCTTGAATTACAATTGTTGAAAGAATTGAAGTGCTTTTAGGTTGATTCACTTGCTATTTTCCCATTGGATTTGTTAGTTTTGGAAGTGGGTCAACCTTCTATTTTCGTTTATTTTGTTATTTTTGTACAATGGTTAAGTAAAAAAAAAAGAATTTCTGATTTAATTACTTGGAAGACACTTAGAAATTTGAGGATTAGTTGGAAAACACTTAATTGAGGGTGAAATACCTTGAATCACTTTAAGCACAAGTTAAAGCATAGGTTTCCTAGATTTTAAGAGCACACCCTAGGTGAGAGTCCATCCACCTAATTCTCAGCGTAGGCTTCCTAGATTTTAGGAGTACACCATAGGTGAGAGTCCATCCACCTAATTCTCAACATAGACTTCCTAGATTTTAGGAGCACACCCTAGGTGAGAGTCCATCCACCTTATTCTTAGCATAGAGCATAGTTTCCTAGATTTTAAGAGCACACTCTAGGTGAGAGCCCATCCACCTAATTCTCAGCATAGACTTCCTAGGTTTTAGGAGCACACCTTAGGTGAGTTCATCAACTTAATTCTTAGCATAGACTTCCTAGATTTTAGGAACACACTTTAGGTGAGCGTTCATCCACCTAATTTTTGAATGGATAATGAAACTAGACACTTGACCCTGATTGACAAATTGATTAAGACACTAGACATGAGGATGCACCAAGACGTAGTTCATGCTTCCTTAATTAAATCAATAGTGGAATTCCCGTCATGACTTAACCTATAGTGAAACCCAATGCACCGGAATTTGAGCTTGATTATTACACCTAAATTCTCCTGGCAATTGGGGAAATTTGTTAATGCCACATATGGATCACCGAACTAGGATAAGTCTAGGGTCTAAGTGGCGAGGGCGATGACGACATTGCTTATGTGTGCTTAAATGAGGGATGTGAAGTGAGATTTTTCTTAGAATAGTATCTCCTACCTCAAAGATTTTCAATAAGGGAGAGAGAATGATCCATGATACTATTCACCGATTCTTGGTGGGATCGTTGCTCTCGACACTCTTAGGTTGCTAGTAGTTCTAGCACGATTAGAGTGACTAACTTATGGACTATACAACTTTACAAAATATTTACAAAAATAAAAAAAATGAATCTTTTTTGCATGTTAAAAAGAACTCTACATAAAAAAAGACTTAAATAATAATTTTTGCATGAAAATCAAATAATTTTTCTATGAAAATTTATAAAAGTCCATGGTTAGTCATTTGGATTGAGGTTAAGGACTGCCTTCTGTAGATTGTCGGGTTGACAACTCTTACCCAAGGTCGGGAAGCACACAGTCCAGCTCTGAGCCCCCACTTTTACCAATGTTTTACACACAGTCTTGGTCTTTCATACGTGGCTAAGGGTTTCTTTTGCTTATGATTTCTACGACTCGTTTTTTCTGACTTTCGTGCTGTGTTTTTTCGCCTTGTTTAATTTTCTTGCAAGTTTATCTCTACTGTAAATCATATTATGCTCGCAACACTAATAACGCAACAGTAACAGATGTCCGGGTACGCTTTTAAAGTTTTTCTACAGCATTTTACTTTATTGCATTTTACTTTTCAAGTACCTTTTATTTACCTGCAATTTGTTTATTCTTCATGCAAAACCAAAACTGAAACAAAACAAAATCAAATTTTGACATCAAAACTGTGAAACATAAACCTCAATTTCAAGCACTTAAACCTTGGAGTCATTGCGACGACAAGGAACTTGGAACAACTTCGTGGGCATCGCAACATGGAGTTTGGAGCGGACTACAGGTGGAGGTGGTCGTCATTCTACAACAACAAAATGAGTCTACACCAACTAAATTTTCCTAGTTTAAACAACCCATAGGATTTCGAGGTAGCTCGCCTATCACGACGTGATTCCTCACCCTCTTTTAGGCCTTGCACAACCATGTTGTGCAGCGTAGCCCTAACTTCTCTTAGGTTCTGAGGTTGTCGTGTGGTATGACGTAAACTCTCTTATCTTTGCGGGTTATTTGCATAATCAGTCATTATGCAAGTGTAAGTCCCAAATAATAAAATTGGCAGGATTAAAACACCTAAATAATATCATCTCCAAAACTCAGTCACACATTAGGATAATTTGGGAAGTCACTGAGATTTTCTCCTCAGAATCTGTGACATCCCCTACCTATTCATTCCTTTGGACTCCTGAAATAACTGTTCCTATTTGAGCCACTTTCACTTTTCTTTTCACGTCTTATTGTGAAAACCTAAACTTTGAGATCTTGAAGACTAGTACCTCTGATCACTATCGAGAGTTTTCTCAAGTGATCCCGTGTCATTTGGGATGTAATTAATTATAGGGGCTTGCCTCTATAGAGAACTTGAAACTCAGGTAAAATAAACTCTATTTAATTTTTGTATTAGATAGGAGAACTTGTCGGTCACACATAAAAGGTTCGCAGACCAAATAGATGTCACAATTTTTTTAGTTTGCAGGATTGGGTCTATCGCCGAGATCTACACTTATCTTTCAGGAAAATATAGTATTCGCGGTATCAGACACGATTATGCAAACTATTGGACAAATGAGATCCATTTGGTCTCTTTTTTTCGAAAATTAAAACATACTGACTTTCAAAACCCAAATTATATATCTCTTATATTAAATTAAGTTTCAAAATTATTTTCATATTTTCAATTTTCAAATCTATCAAAAAGTTGACCAACAATAGTCAATGTTGCTTCAGATCATATTGTTCTTACAGTTAGTGTAGCAAACTGTGGGTTGGCTGCTACGTTTTAGGGAAGAAATTATTCTCCCTTATTTGTCCATTATTGTAGTCGACCCCACGTAGTGGGATTAAGGCTTTGTTGTTGTTGTTGTTGTTGTATTTGTCCATTATTGTGTATTTTTTTTTTTTGGAAATTTACATACATATCATCCAATTTGTATACATTTACTTATAACGCACTCAAACTTTAATTTTTGCAATCTAAGCCTCTTTTCCTATGTTTGAAAAGATGTATGTAAAGGTAGATTATATTTTTTCCATAGGTAGGGTGCTATGGATTTAAATTCAAAATTTTGGTGTGAGATAAGTAAATGCATAAGAATTGGGTGCTATATATGTAAATTCCCTTTTATTTATTTCCTTCTTTTTATGTTGATTTGAATTTCCCTCCAATTGTATTAGGATTATTCTTACATATATTTGTTATTTGTTTAATGAGAAAATTAGAGAGTTTTATTTTAAAGAGGGGTCTTCCTGAATTTCACATGGTATCAGAGCGAGAAACAAATCCTAGCTCCCCTTCCTTTGCTAGAGTCTCTACCTGCACCGGCCAGTCCCTATAGGCCTTTGTCGGATCCCTGGTTTTTCTCCTTCCAAAAGTGTGTTTGATCGGCTTCTTCGCGATCCGGTTGGCTTGCAACTGGGTCGATTTTTGAAATCCCGAAACACTTCCTATCTTCCGTGATCCCGACAACTTGAAGCTGGGCCGATCATGTAAAATCCCGACACCCTTTCGATCCTCCGCAATCCCCGCAGGCTTCTCCTGAATGACACTTTTCTGACCTTTTCTCTTCTTTCTCTAGTGAAAATCGAGAATTGGAGATTCCATTCTCTTTGTTGGAAATCCAACATCTACACCAACATTTCCTTCTCTTGGCTCCTGTTCAGAAATTTTATGCGGATTTTAACTTTATCTTTGGTGGAAATCCCAGAGACCTTGACATTCAATTTTTTCTTCTCTGGCGGGAGTCCCGTGCCAATGATAGACAATTTCTTTCTCTAGTGGAAATCCGAATCTTGTGTCGGCGATAAAGTTTTTTTTTTAGTGAAAATTTTGTGTCGACAACAGATGATTTCTCTCTCAAGTGGAAATTATAATGATGACCAAATACGACATGAAAACCTTTGAACTTAAACCTAGAATGTTTGGTTCTACAACATCTGAAGTTTCTTTCTGCATTACCAATCACAAATTATATGATAATAATTCTCAGTTGATCTTTTTCTGTGTGCATTTACATCTATAGTAAAGGAAAAGATGATCATCTCTCGAAGGAAAATCCTACACCAAAAATCTTTTATCCTAAACATCGGACATGAAAGATTGAAGATTACATCCATGACCATTGAAATTAGAGGAAATTTCCTCCGGTACAAAATGATAAGAAATCTGTGATGCTGTAAGGAAAACCTATTCAAGTGTTGACAACTCTTTTTTATTTTTATACATTGAAATTAGATTACATGACTTGCAAGTGGGTGAATTGAACATTAATTAATACTACAACACTCTCCACCTAGATATGTCTGAAATATGCACATGGAGGTTCTCATAAGACTCTGATCTTTACAAAATCATTGTTGAAGAGAAGAGAATCTTCATGTTTTATCTAGGATTCAATGTGAAACTAAATGAAGACAGAGGAAGAATCATGAGAATTAAATCTCTTCCCTCAATTTGCGAAGTATTTGTTGAAGTTTGAAGGGAATAGAGCAACAAGGAACTCATGATGAGAAGTAATCCCACTACTAAGATTGAAACTCGACTTTACACACTCACAAATCATCACAGGACAACAAATCATAAAGGAATAGACTGTGGTGTGAACCATTACAAGAAATTTGGTCATCTGTAAGAGAAGTGTTGGAAAATTTATGGAAAGCCTGTAAATTGGAAACTCAACAAGCCAGAAGTGATGGGGAAAATAAAAGAACTCAACGTCAAAGGAAAACAAACCTCATGAACATTGTCCATTTAGTGAGGAACAGCGTGAAGCTTTCTAAAGGCTTTTGGGACAATACTCTGAGCCTTTTACCAGCCTTATAGCCCATCAAGGTTATCTCCCATCTGCTTTTATTGCTCTCAACAAGAAGTATCAACCTTGGATAGTGGACTCTGGAGTATCTGATAACATTACAGGTGATAAATCCTCCCATTACTGCAAATTTCTTGCTGTAAATAGAACCACCGATGGCTTTCTCTCATCTGTGTAAGGAAGTGGAAGTGTGAATCTCATAAAGATCTTTTCCTTCAGTCTGTTTTTAAATTTTGGGAATTAATTGTCTATTTGTAAAATTACTTATAACATGAATTGTGTTACTAAATTCTACCCAAATTTGTGTGAATTTTAGGTAGACTCAGGAAAAGTGTTTGATAGTGCTAATATTTATCATGGACTTTATATGCTAATTACAAATAACACTTCAGAAGGGTCGTTCCACTATTCACACTCCTTTCAGTCAAGTTATGTATCTGAGTCCGTTTCTCATGAGGGTCAAACTATGTTATGACATTTTTGCCTTTAGCATCTGTCGGCACAAAAAAGAGAAAGGAAGAGATTGTTTGGGGGGGTCGCCCGTAAGAAGCTGTCGGCAGCCGAAATCGAAATCCCGTCGCCCGCTTCGGAAGGATTTTTTAATTTACGTATATATATATATATAATTTTAGAAAAA
>JXCR01148817.1:137814-149757 GCA_002079205.1 Phalaenopsis hybrid cultivar
GGATAAACACAAAACTTGAGGATGATGCTCAATCAAATAAACTAAGAAAACATATGACATCCGTTTGGGTCTGCGAAACCGTTTTATTTGCCGATAAGTTCCCCTATTTAATACAAATGATTAAATAGGGTTTATTTTAAGCTGGGTTCGGAAAAGCTTCCTATAAGGGCAAGCCCCTATAGTTAATTACATCTTAAATGACCGAAGTCACCTAAGAAAACTCTCGATAAAAATCAGGGAATAATGTCTTCAAAGAGGTCAAAATAATAGGAATTTACAACGAAATCGGACAAAGAGGTGTGAAGGGGGAAAAACTCAAATCTGGAACATTGTTAAAGAATCCAAATGAAGAGAAACTAGAGGGAGCTACAGATCCTGAGGCGAACCTCAGTAGGTTCCCAGTCTATCCTATGGTTTGGCTCCAATTTTGAAAAGAAATTATTAAAGTGTTTCATCCAGCCATTTTTATTTAATTAAGGCTTATATTTGCGTGACGGGGTCACACAAATTGCCTAGAAGATATTAGGGTTTACGTCGTATCAGACGACAACCTCGGAACCTAGAACGAGTTAGGGCTTAAATCGTAACAGCAGAGCTATACGAAGCGACAACCTCGGAACCTAGAACGAGTTTAGGGCTTAAATCGTACGGCAGAGCTATACGAATGCACGTCGTATCGGACAACAACCTCGGAACCTAGAACGAGTTAGGGCTTAAATCGTACAGCAGAGCTATACGAATGCCTAGCCTCGGAACCTAAAACGAGTTTAGGGCTTAGATCGTACAGCAGAGCTATACGAATGCCTAAACATCGGAACCTAGAACGAGTTAGGGCTTAAATCGTACAGCAGAGCTATACGAATGCCTAAAGGAGTGTGGAGGATTTATTCTGCCTAAAGAAAAAGGTGGAGGATTTATGTTGCGCTAGACAAACAACCTCGAAAACCTATGGTATTTGAGGATTTATGTTGCGCTAGGCGAACAACCTCGAAATCCTATGGATTGTTGTTTAATTTGGGATTTATGTTGCGCTAGGCGAACAACCTCAAAAACCTATGGATTGTTGTTTAATTTCTAGGAAAAAAAGGATGGTTTTGCTGGGGAAGACGTGTTATGCTGTTGAAGATGGCCGTGCTGCCCACCGCGCTAGCTCCAAGCTCCTTGCCATGACGAGTTTAAGTTTTTTAGGGTGTCCAGTTATAGTGTCAAATCAAACGGCCCTATGGTTGTAGTCCTCTAAACATCCCATGTAAAAAGGGTAAACATCTTTGAAGTTATAAAATGTAAAGCGTGCAATACAGGAATGAACAGTAGCATGCAAGTGAAACAGTAGTAGGCANTGAGGTCAACACCTGCACCTCTTAAGATGACTGAAATTCACAATCAATCGTTTTATGTATAGTTTTGTAAGTTCTTCATTATCCTTCCTCTCACTTTTCTCTCCAATTCCCTAATAGATCTAACATCCTGTTTACATCAATTTGATTACAGTAGACGTTTATGTATTGAAAAGATTTATAGATTTATTAATAATTAAGGTATTTTATAGCGTTATTCAAGAAAAGACTCTTTGAATATGGTTAAATAAATGAAGCAAACCATAAAATCTTAAAGATGGGATAACAACAACATCCCTCAGATAAAAACCTCAATCAGCCAGGCACCTGACACCACTAAGATAAATATAATTGGTCGATTAAGTTAAACATCATTCATCTCAATAGTTCAGACCACAGAAACCAACCTAATACATTAAAGATTGTTTATTCACAATCACTCAAAACAAATTTGTCAACTACATGTGGTATGGGTATTAAGATAAAAGTTGTATAGCCTCAGGATGCCTCCTTTAAAAAATAATATAATTAAATTCCAAACACTAATGATGAAATTATGAAATATTTTAAAGAAAATTAGTTTCCCTCTCTCCTGATGTAATAGAATAACATTATGAAAGATCTTTCATCTAATCTCACAAATAAATGACAAAAATTGAATATGATAACTCCATCATTCGAAAAATCGTTCGAGGCATATGCCTTAAGACGTCACTGTGAAGGCATACGCCTCATATTAAGAAAATTATATTATATACATGCTAAAATTATTCAGCTGGCTTACAAGGTCTATAACCACATGCGTGCAAGAGACCAACTAGAGGAGTATCTAAGCTTAGGCACCAGAGTAAGAGGTCATCAAACAAAGTGTGAGAGACAGGAGTTGACTGAGACCGAGAGGAGACGCAATAGGGAACCTATATCTAAACCTACTGAGCATAAGCAATTATAACAATAAAAATCTTAGTATCAATAACAATCTATAGCTTTGAAGTTTCCTACAAATTTCAAGATCCCTAATCCCAACTCCTACAATGGGAAATAGATCTGCCAATTAAGTTGCTATCTTTAAGAGATTAGGNGGCTCCTAAAGAGGAGAAGAGAAGACCTCACAAAAATGAGGTCAACAGTAGTTTACAAGAGGAGAAATTAATTAGAGTTTTGAGAAGTTCTAAGAATGCTTTTAAATGGACTTTAGCAAACATCAAGGAGATCAATTTTTCATTGTGTATGCATAGGATCTTTATGAAAAAGCATGAACCCAGGGCAGACACTCCGAGAAGATTTAACCCTGTTATGAAAAAAATTGTAAAAAAGGAGATAATGAAGTGACTCGATGCAGACATTATTTACCCCATTTCATTAAGTTTTTGGGTTAGTAATATCCTTTTTGCACTAAAAAATTAGGGTGACTGTTGTAAAGAATGAGCAAAACGAGTTAATACCAATTAGAAATGTAACTGGGTGGTAAATCTGTATTGACTATAGAAAATTAAACTCTACCACTAGGAATTACTATTTCCCTTTACCCTTTCTTGACCAAACGTTGGATAGACTAGTTGATTATTCATTTCTCAGTTTCTTAGAAGGTTATTTAGGGTACCATCAGATTCACAAAACTCCTGCGGATCAGGATAAGGTAACATTTACAAGCCCTTATGTGACTTTTGCTTTTAGGAGGATGTCCTTCGAACTGTGCAATGCGCCTGCCAGTTTTCAGCGTTGCATGATCTTCATATTCAGTGACTTGATTAAGAATAGTAAAAAAGTGTTCATTGATGATTTTTCAATATATGACTCTACATTTGATACTTACCTATAACACATTGTTAGGGTTTTACAGAGATGTGGGAAGACAAATTTCATTTAAATTGGGAGGTGTCAATTTATGATTATAGATGGTATAGTTTTGGGACAAAATTTTTGAGAGAGGAATGAAAGTTTGACCCAACAAAGATTCAAGTGAAAAACTTCCTCCGCCCATTTCTGTGAGAGGTGTAGGAGCTTTTTAGGCCATGTTGGGTTTTATAGGCACTATATTAAGGATTTCTCCAGGATTAAGAAACCCCTATTGTCACTTATTAGAAAAGGAAGTCCCACTTGTGTTTTTTTATCAGGATTGTCTCACTACATTCAGCACTCTAAAGGAAAAATTAGTCATTGCAACCATTATTGTTTCACCTGATTGGGAAAGTCCATTTGAGCTTATGTGCGATGGTAGTGACAATGTAGAGAGAAGGTCATTAAAGCTATATTTTATTTCAGAAAGACCCTTAATGATGCCCAAATCAATTATGCTACTACTGAAAAATGAGCTTTTAGCTATAGTATATGCTTTTGACAAGTTTATGCACTATTTGATTAAAATTAAATGTATTGTTTTCACCGACCATTCCACAATTCGATATTTAATCTCTAAAAAGGATGCAAAACCTCGATTGATCAGATGGGTCTTATTATTACAAGAGTTTGATATCGAAGTGGTGGATAGAAAGAGATCTGAAAATCAAATAGCGAACCACTTATCTAGGCTTGATCAGGGCGGTTTTCTGACATTGATGATGAAATTAATGAAAACTTTCATAAAGAGCAACTCCTCATTATATCTGATATGAGTGTTTCTTGATATGCAGATATTATGAACTATATTGTTAGTGACATTTTACCCTTTAATTTGTCATATCATCAAAAAAAGAAATTTGTTCATAATGTCAGATATCACTTTTGGGATGACCCATACCTCTATAGGAAGTGTAAGGACCATATTCTTAGGATATGCTTACCCATAGAAGAGACTCGTGATGTGATTAAGAAATGTCATGATTTTGAATTTGGGGGGCAATTTGGGGTTTATAGGACTGCTTCAAAGATTTTACAAGCAGAATTCTGCTAACCTACTCGTTTTAAGGATGTAAATGATTCAATAAAATTTTGTGATAGGTGCCAAAGAGTAGAAAATATATCTAAAAGAGAGGACATGCCCTTAAACTACAATTTAGAAGTTGAAATTTTTTAAGTTTGGGGTTTAGATTTTATGAGCCCTTTTGTACGTTCCCTAGGAAACATTTATATTTTGGCAGCTATGGATTATGTCTCAAAGTGGATAGAGACAGTCACTCTCTTGAATTGTGAGGCTCAAAGCATTTCCAAGTATTTGAAAAATAATATATTTTACAGGTTTGGAATGCTTAGGGCAATAATCAGTGATGGGGGGAGTCACTTTAGAAACAAAAAGATTAAGACATCTGTTGAAAACTATGAGATAACACATAAGATATCCACCGTCTATCACCCTCAAGCTAACATTTTAGCGGATGTATCAACAAAAGAATCCTAGAAAGAAAGTTAATCCTAATAGAAAGGATTCAGATTTAAGACTCAATAATGCTTTATAGGCTTATAGGACCGCTTATATAACTCTTATAGAAATGTCTACTTATAGGCTCATATTTGGGAAAAACATGTCATTTGCTTGTAGAACTTGAGCATAATGCATTTTAGGAAGTTAAAGAGTTTAATTATAATATGAAAAGTGCCGCAGAAAAACTTCTACAGTTAAATGAACTTCATGAAATTAGAGAAGAAACTTATGAAAATACCAGAATTTATAAGGAAAAGATGAAATGACACAATCAAAAGATTCTTAGAAAAAAATTTGAGCTTGAATAAGAGGCTTTGTTATATAACACTCGATTGAAATTATTTTCAGAAAAATTTAAATCCAAGTGGTCGGGAACATTTACTATATTATAGGTTTACCCTTTCGGAGCTGCTGATATCGCTGATAAAAAAAAGTGGAAGGATATTTAAGGTTAATGGACAAAGCCTTAAGTTGTATTTAGAGGTAGATAAACCTAAATTTAGAGAGATTTTGACTTTGGGTCAACCCAATTGAAGGATCTGCTTTGTCAAGCTGAGGACAATAAATTAAGCATTTTTTGGGAGGCAATTCAAGTTTATCAGTGTGATTATTGTATTTTCAGTATTATTGTGTTTATTTTCATTTATTTATTATGTTTTGATGTGATTTGATTGATTATAGTGTGATTTTTGAGGTTTTGAATGTTATTTGTTGAGCTGGGTTTATTTTGAGCATGACGACTAAACGTCGCCCCTTGGGTGCCTAAGCGGCAATGGCTCGAGAGTGTGGTTCCTAGGCGCCGCCTTATTGTTAATTTTAGATCTAAACCGATGCCTAAGCGCCAACACCTAAGTGCCTAGGGACCCATATCTGAATAAAAGCAAATTTCTTCGCTTTTCACCATCATATCACTTGATCTCCTCCCGAAATTTTCTCCTTCTTCCTGCTGTCCGACCTAGGGCTCTCCAAAACTTCATTTTTTGCTTGACTTCCATGGAGAAGGGAGTGGATCTAGTGATCATTAGGTAAGCATTGCTACCTTTAACTCATTTCTTCCTGTTATTGTTGAAGATTTGTGGTTTCGAGTGTGAGTTCTAGGGTTTCCTTTTGATTTTCTCTATTGAATCGTGGAAATTTGCACATTGATTACCAAAACCCGTGATTTTCATTGTTATTTGGTTGTTTACATATTCATTTGCTATGGCGCCTAAAAGGAAAGGGAGAAAGTCTAAAACTTCCTTCAATAGCAAGAAATTTGTCAGTGTCAAAGCTGAAGAAAGATATACTGGTTTCTTGATATCCAAGAAGTTCATTCCTAAGAGGGGAATTTTGTCTTTGAAAGGTGTTGTGGAATCTATATTCATTTGGGAGAATTTCTGCTAAACTGGCATTGTTGTGATTCCCGTCAAGCAAGAATTCTATGCGAACCTGCCTGAATCCACGTCCGATTCTGTGTTTCTTAAGGGGAAATCAGGTCGATTTTTCTTCTATTTGAATTAATGGCATGCACCATTTGACCGATAAGCCCAATAACTTTTTCTATAATTTCACTCCTATGGATTCAGATTTGGAGCGAATAATCACCTTTTTGACGAATGGTAGAGGGTGTGGAAGATGAGAGACGAAAAGAAAATCAATTTCCCTTCTTCTGCATTAACAGTTGAATCCAAAACATGGCATTATTTCATATCTGCCAAACTTCTACCTTCCACCAATCCTAATGAAGTCACTCGAGAGAGGGCAGCTTTGAATTTTTGTTATCAATCCAACAAGAGAATTGATGTATGTTCTTGGATTAATCAGTCCATCCGAAATATGTTGAAAGGAGGATAGACTTGGCCACCCCTCCAGGATTTTTGCTTTGTGTATCCATGCTAGTGTTGTTTATGAGATTTTGGAGAAACAACTACAACCCCTTAAGCCTATTTCCAAAAGGAATATAGGGGTTTATGGTCGAACCTCCTGATTTGAGCATGGTGTGAGTTCCTCCCATTCTTCCTCTTTTGCTTCTATACTTCGTCCTTCTACATTTATGGCTTCTATCGTCGAACTTCTTGATACGCTCGAAGAGGATACATCTATCTTCAAGCTGAGGTATACGATTTGGCGGGCCGTGTGTTTCAAATATATTGGCAAAATAAGAGCCAATTCGATCAGATCGCTGATTTTCAGGCTGCACAACTGGAAATGTAGAGGAGGAATCAATGGTTACGAGGGTCGGATCCATTGATCTCTCCCACACACACTCCGCATACGGTTTATTAGAATGCCCGCCGGCCAATGGAAGAAGACCAGGAGGAGGAAGAAGAAGCGAACGATTGATATGGTTGCTTCTTGAGTGCTCCTGTCTGTTTTGACTTGANCGTATGTAAATCCATGATAATAATACCAGAGACAACATAATCATGTACCGAACAACATGGGCATCATTTATGCNGAGATAAACCTAATGACAATGAGAAAATTTACATAAATACCACCAAATTCTTTATGTATTTCACTTAAACTTCACTTTCTACATTTATAGCACACAAATCTTTTATATCACTTAAAAAAATATCACTATTATACAAAACATGGCATACATGTACAAAATTGAAGTTTAGGTGTTAGATATGTAAATACATAGGAATTGAATGTTACGTATGTAAATCCATGATAATAATACCAGAGACAACATAATCATGTACCGAACAACATGGGCATCATTTATGCACGTGCTGGTTTTTCCAGCCATCATTAATACCCTCCTCCAGCCATACGAGTTTGTTAACAACTAAGAAAGACTTGAAGAAAAATAAAAATTTTAGGAATAAAAGTGATGGATTCAAAAGTCAACGAATCCTTTTGAACTTTAAACTCAAATAAAAAATTTAAAATAAATTTCCCTATCAATGCTTGCATGAACAAATTTTGACTAAAGTTTGCTTATAAACAATAATGGATGACTCCCATAAACAAAAATCAAAGAATAAATATGTAGGNAAACTAAGAAAGACTTGAAGAAAAATCAAAATTTTAGGAATAAAAGTGATGGATTCAAAAGTCAACGAATCCTTTTGAACTTTAAAATCAAATAAAAAATTTAAAATAAATTTCCCTATCAATGCTTGCATGAACTAATTTTGACTAAAGTTTGCTTATAAACAATCATGGATGACTCCCATAAACAAAAATCAAAGAATAAATATGTAGGCGCTTCAAAGAAAGCTTCCTTCATAATGCTCCAGTAGGGCTGTAAATGAACCAATGCACTTGATGAAAAACTCAAACTTAGCTCGATTAATACTCGATCATGTTGGTTCAAATTAGTAAATAGACAAATTTGAACAATATTTTTAACTCAAATGTTAAATGAGCCAAATTTGAACATAATCCAACCGTTTATTAATGATCNCACAAATTTAGCTCGATTAATACTCGATCATGTTGGTTCAAATTAGTAAATAAACAAGTTTGAACAATATTTTTAACTCAAATGTTAAATGAGTCAAATTCGAACATAATCCAACCGTTTATTAATGATCACAAACATGTAATTTGTTGTTCAACAAGTAATTTGTTAAATGTTCTACACTTATATCATATATTATTTAAATAAAATCTAATTAATTGTAATTTATTTAATTATATATTTAATAGTAATATACTATAAANATTAATGATCACAAACATGTAATTTGTTGTTCAGCAAGTACTTTGTTAAATGTTCTACACTTATATGATATATTATTTAAATAAAATCTAATTAATTGCAATTTATTTAATTATATATTTAATAGTAATGTACTATAAAATAATATCAATATCCATATAAACTTAATGCAATTTATTTTAATTTTTTATTTCCATGAACTNATATACTATAAAATAATATCAATATCCATATAAACTTAATGCAATTTATTTTAATTTTTTATTTTCATGAACTAGTTTGTTAGTGCTTATTTATAATATTTGATTACAAGAAAGCTTACTTTTAAGTTATATATTATTTTATTTATTTGATATAAACTAATTAGATATTAATTTAAAATTTATTTAATCGATTATTTATTTAAATTTGTAAAATTATTTTTTAGTTTATATAAAAAATCAAAATAGTCATCGAAATTTGTAGTTTATTTATTAGCAACATGTGAAAAGATAAGTACAAATCAAATTTTTAAATTTATATAAAAAATCATACACTCATTTAAATTTTTAGTTTATTCAATTAATATAAGCAAATACAAATCAAGGATGAGCATTAAAAAATTTAAACAGGTCAAGTATGAATACATGGGAAAGCTAAACTTAAGCTCAAGCTGAAAATTAACTTATGATTCGACCAAGCTAAATCCAATCCATGAAATACTCAACTCGACTCGGTGTAATTAAAGCCCTAAGATCAACATTTGAAAGAACAGTCAGTGCTTCTAGCACTATAAGCACTATAAGCTAATTCAGCAAATGGACCAATTTGGAACACTAATTCTTATCAACATAAAGTGGAGACCTCTTATATCATTAACAAATGAAAGGAAACGGATAATAATTATTTTTTTGAACGCAAATATCAGTATGATAACTTCCAATCCTCGCGCTGATACTAAAAATTAAGAGATAAATAAAACCCTGATAGTGCAAGATGGCGAGTACAAATCAACTTTTTTAATCAATCTCACAATTCTAATAAATAACCATAAAAAGTTAACCATATCTTCTATAAAATAAGTATACCGCATATAAAGTCTTGTGTTAGTAGCATAATCCCCTCCCCTCTTGAGAAATAACCCAAGCTTCTAAGAAGATATTTCAAAGGATCGAAATACATTAAAGTAGTCTGAAAAAAAAAAGTAGGAATAGAGCAAAACGAGGCCCAACAAAGCAAAAAGAACTAATAATTTACTTGGCTTNGGAAGATATTTCAAAGGATCGAAATAGATTAAAGTAGTTTGAAAAAAAAAAGTAGGAATAGAGCAAAACGAGGCCCAACAAAGCAAAAAGAACTAATAATTTACTTGGTTTTAGGTGCTTGGATTCTCGACAACTCAATCACTCAATCGGAATTCGAACGAACACATGAGAAATTGTTCTTGAGGTGATCTTTAGGATTAAGCCATTTAACAATAAAGAAAAGTCTTCAAACCTCAAAATATCATATTGAATTAAGCCTTTGCTTAACCTTTAGGCAATCAAACATTCCCTCTAAGGCCCTGTTTGACACAGCTTATACATGTGCGGTGGCGTTTTCAGAACGCCGCCCACGCGTTTGTTTCGCGCGTTCGTTCGGCAGCGTTCTGAACGCAGCGTCCCGCAGATCCCTTTTTCTTCATTAGCCGGATCGCGGGGCCTCGGCTGCGTTCGGCGTTGGTTGTTGGCGTTAGGGCTCGAATTCCTTCTTTTGCCCTTGGTGATCTCTCTCGCGCTCTCCCATCGCTTCCTCCCTCTCCGATCGAAAGCATCATTAGGGCTCGATTTCTCGTTCTTTTTCCCTCTCCGGTAAGATCTACTATTGTTTGTCGTTGGTTTTTTTAGGATACGCTCTGGATCTGTCGAAATATGCTCTGGATTCGTGAGTTTTTTGGATCGATGAATTTTTTTCGGTTCTTCTCCGTATCTCTGCTTCTATTGCTTTGGATCTCCGAGTTTTGCAAAATGTCATGGTTCTATCGAGTGATTGTTTGGTAGTTAACACCATCTTTTTCACCTTTTTCTTAAGGCTTTTTCTTGATTTGGCATCTGTCTCACATAACTCCCATTTTTTCTTTCTTAAACCCTTATTACAAGTGCTATATCAGGTGTGCACACCATAACCGATAAAGGATGTATAGGTTATGGATNGAGTTTTTGACACCTTGTTAACCTCATTTTTAGTGAGGCTTAGTCTTTCTCTTAGGGTTTAGGATCTAGCCTTAGGAATCTCCCTTTGACTATCCTAGAGCCTTAGAAATGGGACCCGCCTCATTTTAGAAATTCAACCTACTTCTGTACCCTTTTGGAGTTTCGCGTATGTGTTATTGACTTCTAGCACTTAGAAGGGTGAAACCAACATGAGGGAACTCAAAAGGAGTCCTTATAGGACCTTTAAGCTTTAGGGTGGCCTTTTGCATAATTTGCACTCCCGCGCGCACAAACTTCATAATTCGAAGAGTCGACACGTCCGATCACTACAATTCGCATCGCTTGCACCGTTATATGTTGAGGACTTGAATAGATTGTTGGAGATGATTGATCGCAAATCGAAATTTCATGAAATTTGAATTTTGACGTGTTTTTGACCCGATTTTGAATAGATGGTGTTCTTCCTCCTCCCTCCTTTACTATAAAAATCCCGTTTGGGAAGTTCCTAAGGGCTAGCCAAATTCTTCTTTGATGGCGGGGAGGTTCTGCCAAAATATTGAGTGATTCTCCCTCTTAGTTGGTCTATGATTTGTGTTCTTGGGGCTTTCGTTTTGTCTGTTCCCTTCAAAAAAAAAAGAAAAAAATAAAAAGGAAACGAGAGAAAAGGCAAGGAGACTCCTCCTCTTCTCAAGCAAGCATTCGGAAATAATGGATCTTCTCCTTTGCTCTTGATTTAAATGAAAAAAAAGGCTTCTTCCTTCTTTGATTGCAAGTTTTGTTTTCTGATGATTTCATGAGATACATCCTTTGATTTGGAACATTTAAGATGGTCGAATTTTCATCATGCTAAAGTCATAGAAGTGTTTGAATGAATCATATGAATTGCGTTTTGTTGGTGTTATAACTTCACATGTACTGTTTGCTTTATTTTAAATTAGGAAAGAAAGTAAACAAAAGAAAAATAAAAAGAGGCCTAGATTGGTTTGATTTCTTCATGTTTATGGCAAAGCTCTAGGGACATACTTGATTTGCCTATTTGATGGCAAGCTTTGGAATAATTATTCAATTTTGAAGCACTCCTCGCATGCTAGGATTAGGCATATATCTCTCTTTCACATGATATATAAGTTAAAATTTGAAGCTCTCTTTCTACATCTAAGCTTCAATACATGTGCGCAATTTTTGAAGTGTTGCTCATACATCAACATTTGGATCTATATGGCTCTCTAATCTCTTTCTCATGCTCACATTGGATGGATATGGTTAGCTTTGTGAAATATGCAACCTTCGAATTTTAAAAAAAAAAAAAACATATGTCCTCTTTCTATGCCAAGATGTGAAGTATGTTCATGACATTTGGAATACCTTTCATGTGCTAAGGTATTGGGATTTATTCATGGCATTGGGAGTCTTCCCTTA
>JXCR01148817.1:165999-185239 GCA_002079205.1 Phalaenopsis hybrid cultivar
AGACTTCCATAAAGCATTAAAGCTATAGACATTTCAAGCCCAGAACCGTGACCCCAAATCAAGCCAAAATCGAGCTCGACAAGAACTAGGAACCAACACAACCCCCAACTAGAGCCAACCTGAGCTCAACAAGAAACAAAACCAAAACCAGCCCTCGACCAGAGACAAAGCCAAAGCCAGCCCCCAACCAGAGCCCAAACCGAGCTCAACGAAAACTAAAAAAAAACAAAAGTCAGAGCTCAACAAGATTAAAACCGGCCCGAACATTGATATAACTTCATATTTTAATAGCAATTAAAGTTCCAACCACCTGTAGGCCAGAACCGAGCCGTCCAAAGCCAAAAAACAACCTGCATATCTAAATATTCCAAGCATGAAACAGTTCCAACAGATATTTGAACATGGGTGATGCCTCACGAAGAGTTAAGCCAAGCTCTCAAAACAAGATACAAAGCTTTCCCAAATTAACTAAGCTCTTTTATAACATATATTTCAAGCTAGGGAAAGTCGCAGAAAGCCGCAGAAAGCCATAACCGAGCCTCCCACATATGTATAAGAAGTAAAACGAACTCCCTAGTATTCCTCTTAAGCAAAAACCAGTCATAATATGCTAAAGCCGAAATCTCCCTAAATGCTTCCAACATAAACATGCCACAATAATCATAAAGATGCCATAGCCTCCCTAGTTTAAGCAAGTAACCAAGTCTAGTTTTAACACATGCTCACATTTTTATTTCCAAATGCATTTGAAGTGAATATCTAAAAAAAAATATATATCCAAATAAAATGAGATAACATGCTGTATCATCCATCAAAGGCAAGCTCAAGGCTCGGCAAAGAGAAAACCGAAGAGCAACGAGGCACCACAAGAGGGGGGGNTCCACAAAAATTTTTTTTTGTTCCACAACACTTCCAAAAGAGCTCAAGAACACGAGATGAATAGAGCAAGAAAAATCGAAAATCGAACTAAGGAGATTTAGAAGAGATTTTGGCAGCACCTCCACCCTCTCCAAGAATTTTCGGCCAGCCTTAAGAACTCCCCGAAATGGGGTTTTTATAGCAGGAGAGGGAGGAGGAGGAACACCATCGCTCACCTGGGCGGTGAGCCGAGCCAAGAGAGGCGACAAACCTCGCGTGAGGAGGTGACGACAGAGGCGAAGCTTTGTTGCAGAGGAGCGTGGCACGGCGTGGAAACTTTTTGCAAGGTACAGAGCACGCGAAGCGACCGCGGATGGGGGGACCTCGGCCGAAGCTTCGTGGCGAAGAGGGAGGGCTGCTCGGTCGGTTCGGCTAGGGCTNACATTAATGATCTAACCATTTCAAACCCAAAACCGTGACTCCAAATCAAGCCAAAACCAAGCATAGCAGGGGCCAAAACCGAGCCCAACAAGAGCCAAAACCGAGCTGCGATTGAGACCTCCAATACTAAGCCACAATGAAAGTTAGAGTAATATTCTCATGCCTTAAGACATCCCAAAATAGAACTACCACATGCCTTGAATGAAAATGGATGGAAGTTTCACAATACCTATACTAACATGCTCATGGGAGAGGCCAAATTATTGCGAAACCATCATCTTAAAAGTAGCGTTAGAACAGTCCAAAAATGGTGCTCAAAACCATAGTCTAATAAATTGTGAGGCAGTCCCAAAACATCGCGATTATAGGATTGAAAAAGAACGGCGTTTTTATTTTTAACAAACCGCAAGCCGGTAGGACCTGAAAATAAGATTTGTAATAACAATCTAACCAAATTGAGCTTTAAACTTCTTCAAAACAACAAGGTCATGCAGCTCAAAGCAACCCACGCTTATGTGAACAGTAATAAATTTGTTATGCTATCAAAACATATGTTAGAAAACATAAGATTATTCCATTCCATCCACCCAAGGACTGAAAAGGAATGCTACAGATTCATGTAGTTGTTTGACAAGCTGCATAAATAATTTCCCCATCCCCAATGCTTCAGATTTTTTTTTTTTTACAAACATGCCACCAAAAATTTTTCATATTTCACAAATAGAGGTCAAGCTATCATTCCTTCTCTATTCTCCCACCCAAAGTTTCAGAATTTCACAAATGAGCCACCCAAAGTTTCAGAATTTCACAAATGAGCCACCCAAAGTTTCAGATTTCACAAATAAATCACCCAAGAGTTTTCATATTTTGCAAAAAGAACACCCAAATATTTCAGATTTCATAAATAAACCACCCAAGAGTTTTCATATTTTGCAAAAAGAACACCCAAATATTTCAGATTTCACAAATAAACCACCCAATGCTACACATGCTCCACATTTCATGCTTAAGAAATTAAACCTTTCAGCAACTCAACAAAAACATCAAGTAGAGCAGGTATATCGAGCAGCCAAGCCAGAATATAGAGTAGCCATGCGAGGGAATCAAAAGACTAGCAAGATCATGGAAGAAAGGTTACCTCTTGGTATAGAGCACACAAGAAAAACAACAATAGGTCTAGAAGCAATCTGGCAGCANAAGAAATTAAACCTTCCAGCAACTCAACAAAAACATCAAGTAGAGCAGGTATATCGAGCAGCCAAGCCAGAATATAGAGTAGCCATGCGAGGGAATCAAAAGACTAGCAAGATCACGGAAGAAAGGTTACCTCTTGGTATAGAGCACACAAGAAAAATAACAATAGGTCTAGAAGCAATATGGCAGCACCTCCCCTACTCAAAATAAAATTCGGCTAACCCTTAAACTCTTCCCCAAGTGGGTTTTTATAGCAAAAGGGGAGAGGAACNCTCTTCCCCAAGTGGGTTTTTATAGAAAAAGGGGAGAGGAACGAGTCACCTGCACTCACCTGGGCGGTGAGCCGAGAGAAGCGACAAGAGTCGCGCGGCGACGAGAATCGCGGAGCAGGGAGCGTGGCGGGTGGAAGGCTGGAGCGCGGCAGGGAGCAGGTGGAAGCTTTTTNAGTCGCGTGGCGACGAGAATCGCAGAGCAGGGAGCGTGGCGGGTGGAAGGCTGGAGCGCGGCAGGGAGCAGGTGGAAGCTTTTTCAGAGCACGGAAGCACGCGGATGGGGGGACCTCGGCCGAAGCTTCGTGGCGAAGAGGGAGGGCTGCTCGGTCGGTTCGGCTAGGGCTCGCAATCGAGAAGGAGGAGGGCTCGGTCACAAACGGGAGAGGGAGGTCGGTTCGCGAACGAGAGGAAGGAGGCGCGTGAGTTTAGGGATTTAAGGATTTAGATATTTAAGGTATTTAAAAAAAGTTTATATATATATATATATATATTAAATTTCATGCGATTTATTTGTGCGTGGTGCCCAAGCAAAATGGGTGTCCTCCCTAGGCAAAATTGACGTTCCGAACGTGCCGGTGCAGTCCGTTTTGTCATCCGGGATCGCTCGGACGACGTCGTCGACAATCGGGCTAGAAACACGTCAAAATTTAAACTTCACAAAACTTCGACCCGTGGTCGATCGCCTCGACAAATTTACTCGAGTCTTCGATAGGTAACGGTGCAAGCGATGTGAAATATGGCGATCGGACGTGTCGACTCTCCGAATTGCGAAGTTTTGTGCGCGGGAGTGCGAATTGTTGCAAAAGGTCATTCTAAGGCTTAAAGGTCCTATAGGGACTCCTTTTGGGTTCCCTCGTGTTGGTTTTATCCTTCTAAATGCTAGAAGTCGATACCACACACGCGAAACCACAAATGAGTACAGAAGTGGGTTGAATTTCTAAAATGAGGCGGGTCCCATTTCTAAGGTTCTAAGATAGTCGAAGGGAGATCCCTAAGGCTAGATCCTAAACCCTAAAAGGAAGACTAAACCTCACTAAAAATGGAAAGACCCCTAAGGCTAGATCCTAACTCCTACGAGAAATACTAGACCTCACGAAAAATGAGGTAAACCCCTAAGGCTAGATCCTAACTCCTACGAGAAAAACTAGACCTCACGAAAATTGAGGTCAAGCATCATAATTTCTATTATATTAAAAAATTGTAGATCCATTTGTTTATCAACGAAAACTCTAGTTCTTATTAGTGTGAGACTTTCCAACTTCCTAAACATACTTAACAAGTGTTCCTTAGCCTGAAATACAAGCCATGTTTTGATTATTCATAGTGACATATGGTGGCCATAAAAAAANAAAGGTCATCCTAAGGCTTAAGGGTCCTATAGGGACTCCTTTTGGGTTCCCTCATGTTGGTTTCATCCTTCTAAATACTAGAAGTCGATACCACACACGCGAAACCACAAAGGAGTACAGAAGCGGGTTGAATCTCTAAAATGAGGCGGGTCCCATTTCTAAGGTTCTAAGATAGTCGAAAGGAGATCCCTAAGGCTAGATCCTAAACCCTAAGAGGAAGACTAGACCTCACTAAAAATAAGGTCAACAGTTACCAGATAAAATGCCCTGAGAAGGCAAAAGTGATCCATCGAACGTTCCCTTTCCTCAATTGTTTCCATAGCTGTAAAAGTAGGCTCAAGAAATGCTCCAAATATATACACAATAAGAGGCGAGAGAAACGAGAAAGACCTCTCATCAATTGGTTCCAACCAAACAGAGGAAATGTACGTGAAACCCCATTAAACACCTATCCTCAACCGCGTAAGAACACCATGACCTCAAAGGCACTTATTGTCAAAGTTTTGAGAAAAATAGACTGAATTTTGAATAGGCTCAATTGCCTTTTCCCTTTGCGCTCATTCCATTAAATAATAATCTTACAATATATTTTAGGTACAAAATAAAGTGCATAATCAATTTTAGGTAACTTAATAATACATATTCATAATCTGAATATTCAGCTAAAAGAGAAATAAATCAGAATAAAAATATTGAAAATAATTTAAATAAGGAAGCTCCCAATTATAGAAAACTCCTAATTTAACTATCTGATTGTCTTCCTTTCTAATTGACACCCTGATGAATCTGAACAAACTGGTAAGTTCAGATTCAACGCATCAAAGTCTCCCTACTTCAGATATCAAATAATAAAAGGACTACATCTTGCCAAGTAGGGTCGATGATGATAGCTTACTTTTTCTATTGCCTTAAGCTGATCTGATTGCATCATCTTCATTTATCAGCCTTTCTTTACTCGACAAGAATATTCTAATTGAATTTATTCTGAGTAAATGTCACAGGACCCTCTTTCACTCTATTTATAGACCTCTTAAAGAAGTGTTATCGCGAGAACCACAAAGAAAGCAACAAAATGAGTGTCTCATTTTCATTTGACCTCATAATTGCATATTTATTCTTATATATTAAAATTACTATTATTGATATTATTCAACACAGGTAAAATTCAAAAAGGGGATAGTAAAGCTTCTCCTTTTTAGTAAATTTGTCAGCTACTCTTATTCTGGAAGTCCCTCACATGTTCCAATCGTGACCTGACAAAGCGCATCAACATGGGCTGGCAAAGTCACGGGTCAACTTACTTATTCTACAATAAGAAGTGAAATATTATTTAGCTTTCATTTTCTTGTTGATTTCTATCTCAATTGTTCTAAGCAACGTCGAGTAAGATTTATTCCTTATTCGGTTAGGTGAGCTCATGCGAGCTCAAGCAAGTTGTTTATCTTTCTAATCATCAATGTTCGAGCACAATTCATATCACCTAATAAATAATAGATATTTCTAAAACAAAGGTCAAGACTAGGTGGACCGACTTCCCCTGTTGCCTAGAAAGTGCAATGAGTAGTGCATGAGTCTTCCCCTAAGGTGAATCTGGTCAGGACTTCACTGCCAATGATGACAAGATCCGTTGTAGGTTTTAATGTTACCAATCCAATATGATGACTTAACTAAGAATCATTACTTTTTACTGAATTGATAAAAATCATAAGACTTGAACAAATTGTTTCATACTAAAAATTTATGCAAATTATAGTGATTAATCACACAACTAAGATAAAAAATGCGGCATATCCAAAATTGTATATAAAAATAACTAATCAGGTAAATTACTTCAAAAAAAAAAACAAAAATGTATATGCCCTTAAATGTACATGTATAAAGAAAAAAAGAAGCAATCAATCATTTGTGGAAGACATGTCATGTTTGTCTTCTTCATTGTTGGGCTCCTCAATGAGCTCCATACAACAATCGAAGTCATTACAGGATGGAGACAGATTCTTTCTATAACAGAGCACTCAATTAAGACTTAATCATTTTCACATAATGGTCAGCCAACAACTTGTACTTTGGCGTTAGTTTTAACTCTTTAAGGAATTCTTCCAGCATCCACCTTCCCTTAATCTGCTTACTAAAGCTCGTGACTTCATCTCCAAGCCACCTTTTTAGCTCGGCGTCCTCAGACTTCATCATGCCTTCAAAAGTGGTGTCTTTCCTCTTCATCTCTTTCTTGAGCTTGACAGACTGATGAACCCAAAAGCCCAGACGCTCGTTTATGCTCCTCAGGTTATTTCTTCTATAGATCCAGTTGCTTTTTCAGCTAAGCCATTGCACTTTCGAGGATTTGACTTTTTCCTCCAATTGTTCTATTTGTGCTTGAAAGGAAGCGAGTTGCTTTGTATCCTCTGCGAATTTCATCTATAGCTATTCCTTTTCTTTCCACAAAAGCTCTGACTTCTCTTCATCTTTGGAGCGAGATTGCTTTAGCTTAGTTTGCTCTTTGCAAAACTCGAAATGCGATACACTCACAATGCATCCCCATTGTCAAGCCATAGCCAAACTCTCCATAAGTGGAGCATGAAGTGCAAAAATGCCCGCTCTCTTAGCCAACTTCTCCAAGTTTACGAGATGGATGACTAGCCCAACTAGAGGAGTCTCTCACAATAGTCCTTCTAGCCATCGAGTCATGACTCAAATCCACCAATGCTCGAGTTTAAGCCTCGTTGATCATGTAAAGGCGATCCTATGGGGAACTAGGAGCAATTTACCCCGAGGAGGTAGCACCAACATCTAATTTATTCTCCACCTTCCTCTTCTTGGGGAGAGTTGCAGCAAGTATTTATTCCATCAACATAGCTTTTTCCTTAACTTCGAGCACTAGCTCAAAGACTTCAAGAACTAGCATCGGTTCCTTAATTACTATCCCAACATCCCTCCTGGATTTTCTTGGGAGTTTTGTAAGGGGAATCACATCCTCCTCATTCCTTTCCTCTGCTCTCGTTCCTCATCATCTTTTATCTTCGTTATCCCAAATAGGCTAGGAGGGTTGGGAGCCATAGCATCTCCTTTTGGAATGATAAAAAATATCCTAATATCTTGGACGCTCAGCAAAATGTCATCACAACTTTATTGAAAATAGAAAATATGGTACTCAGAAAAATTTTCAAAAGACTACTCAAAAGTATCATCACGAGAACGTGATTAGCACATACCAAATAAGCCTGCCTTCACATATTTGACTATTATAAAGCCTGCAGCATAAAGCATCTCACCATTCAAGATGACATAGCTTTGATGCTCCTTAGGTGTGAGATGTGTAAAGATAGGCGTCCTACCCCTAACAAACAGATAAAGGGCTATGAGAATTTGTCCAAGCACACTTACGACGGACAAAGCAGGAATTCTTCCTCCAATAAGGAAGCTTTTTTTCTAAATTCGATATTATTACACATAGGGACAAACATTATTGACCCATATTTTAACGCCTTGGCACAAAATGGCGAAAACCAGAACAATTGTCTATTCCTCGAAAATAATATCACTGACATTGCATTGGCTATCAAGTTTGGGTGAATCTATGCAAGGACTAACCCGAAAAAATTGAGAATATCTATTAATTCTTCGTACAATAGAAAGCAAAGGCTAAGTCGGAACTAATCTTGATAACAACAAACCTCGTACGAAAGTATAGTGTTCAGAACTTTATCCTCCCAAGGTGGCCAAAGAACATAAGAATCATCAAACACAGTCTTTATGTATCGTGGCAAGGTCTTTCATAGTCAATGATGATTCGGCGGACATCTTTGATGCAAGAAAGTTCTTCCTAATGTTCTCCATAATGGTGGCAATCATCTCTGCCTTCGGGCTAGAATCCTCAAGATTTGTTATAGTTGTAAAAAAAATAGCAAGAAAACAAAAAATCCTAGGGCACGAAACTGAAGCGCTAGGGCAGAGAAGAAAATAAGAAAGTGTGTAGAATTTGAACTGTCTATACCCACTCATATAATCGTAAAGTTAGAAAAGAAAATACATTCTAGAAACGAAAGGACACAATTATTAACAAAAACGTTTAAAAAAATGAAATGTTATCGCGTAATAAATTAGCAAAACACAAAATAATTGTGCCCATATCGCAATATCAAAGACTATCTGAGATATCTTCTGTATATAAAGAAGCTTAGAAAATTCAATGTCAAACAATACAACAACAGAATGAAAGAAAAAAAAAATATACAATCATAGTCCTTTGTTGAGCAACAATTTCATATTTCTAACTCTTTGTGATTACCCTAATTTTTTATTAAACTAATTGCCAACTTAGCCTCCAAAGAAAAATCATGCTCATTGGCTCTCTACAAGTCACCTTCCATACATATTACATGGTCTTGTATATTGATTGGTTTATATTCAAGGTGCACCATCTTATCTTTTGCAATCACTAGCTCCTCCCAAATTTCTACAAGCTTCTCGAGCTTCAACGAGCTCCTCATTGATCTTTAACAACTCATTAGAAGTTGATAACTCGGTACTCAAGCGGTCTGCGTGGACAAAGTCGGCCCCACGAACAGTCATAGAAGAGGTTATAGTATCCACCATCAATGATCTATTTTCAGTAGTGGTTGTTGTTTCCTCCTCCAGAGGAAGTGCTTTAGAGGCAATGGTTTTCACTTCCATGGCACTACTCTCACCTACATCGAGCATCTTCACAACCCTTTCATCTGCAAACATTAAACAAACAAAAAGTATGAGATTGTTGCGGATTGTAAATGTTTCCTTCAGAAGCAAGCTCACCAACAAATAATCAAATCTCTTCAACTGATTGTGTGACTCAAGCTTCCATAACACAATCCTTAAGAACTGTCGCGGGATTCAAAACATGTCTCAAGCCAACACATTTTTCTACAATAAAGCATTGAAGTGTCAAGATCTAAAACTTATTAAAATAAGAAAAGATGTCGAAAATCGAAAAAACTAAGAGAATAGAAAAACTAAATGTATATCTAAAAATGAGTTTCTTTAAGCAAAACAAAAACCTAAATATTAAGTAGGCTTCGTGGGTCTAATGGATCAATCCCACCGACCATGCACTTAATGGTCTGGATATGATCAGGATAATCATATTCATTAGTCGTACTTTTGGAGAGGACAAACAACAAATTATCTTGCCGCCCAGAAAGGCCCCATGATTACATTGGAAGCTCATCAACATTCATGTAAATTCCTCTGACCAAGCTTGCTAAGCTTTAGCCTTCAAGCATACTCCTCCAGCTGAGCTCACTCAAATTTCCCAAGTTCTTCTTCTAGGCCCACTTTTATTAGTTGAATCCTCTTACTAAGCTCGACAATAACTACCTAACTGCATCACTGAGCTTGGTGAACAGTTCTATTAGATAGAAATAAAATAACTTCAATCCAATATCATATATGTAACCATTTATTAGTCGTCTGACTCCCACACTAAGGATCTTGTTAATGGAAACTCTATTGAGGCTCCGTATTGTACAATTTATTTCTTAGACCCCTGAGCGGGCACATAGGCTCTATAGTGAATAAATAGAAGGTAAAAAAGGAGAAGAGGAGTAGATCTGACTCTAGCTCTCTCTAACTCTCTCTTTAAAAATCCCTCAACTTTCTTCCACCTCTTTCACCAGGTTTCTCCCGGATTGTATTGATCATATGTCCTAAAAGAATTCAACAAGTTCTGTGAAGTTAGCAACTCTAGTCTAAAGACACAAAAAATAAAATATAAATACCAATATCACGCACATTTCAGAGCTTCTGCACAAACCTGCTACAAATGTCAATCACAGCTTTTTATAAAGATAGCTATAACTGCGATAGTTCTAATAGACAACTATTGAATGAATGAATCATTGAAAATTCATTCAACAGCTGGCAGACTTGGAGCTAAACAAAATTACTGTTATCTGACTTGTACGCGATTGAGGAAAAGAAAAGCATGCAGCTAAGATGGGGCGCATGGGTTACCTAGAGAAGGAGGAGCGGAAGGAAAGGAGGATACTGGTATGCTCTCGAAGCAGGAATTGAGCTTTTCCGATGGGCTGAGCATCGGTTCCTGCACATACCAAAGATCCTCCACCCGAAGCCCGATCTTCGCCTCCGGGCTCGACAACCCACGAGGCGTCCTTGGACTATCCATTACCGATCACTTGCTACTTGCCGTCGTAGTTATCTCTTAGTATCTCTTGCTCTAGACTTCCGACTCCAGTGAGAGTGAGACCAGAAACGTACACTCTGATTGTTATCCCTGAAAGACAACGATTGACCAGGAAAATGATGACTAAGCAGTCTCTTAAACGTGCAAAGCTTGCCTCAGGATCTGGCTCTCACGCGTCACAGTCCCCGAAACTGTTCCGGATAATTATCGCAAAATTATGCACAATTTTATTTTTGTCCGTGTGCTAAAACAAAACATTGCATAATTATTTTTTATTTTTCTTGGGGGGCATTTACATACATACCAGTTGAAGCTATCTTATTTACATGTCCAACACCAAGAACCTCTTTTTACTATTTTGCCCCTGAAACAGCTTTGCCGCGTCAAAATTACAAAAAATCGTTGTGGAGGGGAGTTGCAAATCTTCCTCCCATTTCTCCCATGTCACAACGTACAACTTGTTGAGGTGAATCCTTGCCACTTTGAACTCTGCTATAAAGTGAACTAAAAAAAGAGTTGGGTTTTGGTATCCTAGACCATGTTGAATTTGACTATACTAAGAAAATAAGAGTCTGGATCTTCCTCTCATATGTTTGAAAGAGTGGATATGCGCGATTAAGGAAATGTTATCCATCTTCCCTCGCCTAGTGTCTTATCTAGCAATGTTGAATGATTTTTGCCTCTATATTCAACTTTTACGCTATATTTGATGATTTTTTGTGTGCTTATAAGGGTTTCCCGGTTCTTTTGCTCTTAAGTTTTCTAGTTGTCAACTCTTGCTGCATATATTTACTATTCCATTGGTTTATGATTGTACGAGTTGCTCTTTCGTTGTTTTGGAATTTAAGTTGTCTTATTTCTTTCATGATGGAAAGGCCATCCATCTTATTTAGAGGTGCTATAAGGGGCTAACACCAACTTTAAGCATTGTAATCAATCATTTAAACCTAATGTTGCTCAAATCTTTTTTCTCAAACATTTTTATGAACGATTAGATGTTGTTGGAAATTTTGGTTTTATTAAAAAAGTAGTAAGGAAAAATGGAAAAATAGCATTATTTTTCATTTATAATAATTCAATTCTGCTGGCTGATCCATTCAAATTCACTTTGGTGGGAAAGTTCACTTATTCACATCCAGAAACAGATGTTATTCAAAAAATTTTATTTGATTTGAAACTTGAAGGAGATTGGAGTGTTGGATTAATATATGGTAGACATCATGATAAAGCTTGAAAAGGAAATAGATTATAGTATGGTTTTCTCTAGGAAAACTTTTTATATAGAAGGGATATCCATAAAAATTCTTAAATGGACAGTGGATTTCAATCCTTCAAAAGAGCTTTCTATAGTTCCAATTTGGATTAGATTTTTTGGATTAAAATTACATTATTTTAATAATAATGAGTTGTATTGTCTGGGGGCATATATGGAAAGCCCATGAAGGCGGATATGGCCACCCACAATCTGTCTAGGCCCTCCATGGTAAAGATGATGTTGGAGAGGGATAACATCTCACCATTTCCTAAATCTATTTGGTTGGGGTCACCAAATTTTGCGTATTGGCAAGCTACTGAGATTGAATTTCTTCTGCATTACTATTCAAAGTGTAGAATGTTTGGTCACACTCTTGACCACTATTTTATGGCTCATCCCGAGCTTAAAAAGGATAGAAGGGTTGGCAAAAAAGAATTCAGGAGAGCTCTCATAATGCTAATGCTATCACAATTAATGATGGAATGGGGATTCTGGTTGAGAATTTGAATTATGAGAATGAAGTGGGGGAAGTGAATGCTTTGGCTGCTTCTCCTTCTCAAACATTTGGTAAGACTTTGGAAGTTGGTACTATGCAAGTTAAGGTTGTTGGGGAGATCTCACCTATTAGACTGATCCAAACAAAACTCAACTTTAAGATACAAAAAACACTAAATTCAAATTTTATAATTGACAAGAAGGGAAAAGGGACAGTGGGATTCACAACATTTGTTGGTCCTTCTAATGATTATTTAGAGGCAAATAAGGAGAGTGGTGTTCCTGAAAATCTAGTAGAGTACTCAACTTATTGTGAAGTAATGGATAATTCATTTGGCCTTTTGATTTTGTATGCTAAGGATGTGGCCTTAGCTCAAGTTGCTTTAAAGGAAGAGTGGATAGTTCAAAAAAGTAGAAAGACAAGAGTAAAGGGGGTTCGAGAAAACATAAGCATTTTACTTCTAAAGAAATTGGTGCACAACATACTTTAAATTCCAATTCCTTTGGGAGATCTAATCTCACTCTCCCTAAAAGACCAGGGGATCTATAAAATATTCTTGAAATGATGTATAAGGTTCTTATTTGGAATGTGAGGGGTATTGCTAATTTTGATACCTCCAATAGAATAGAAAATATTATCAGGCATAATAAGCTTTCCTTTATTGTGTTATTTGGACCCTTGGTTAATGCTTAAAATAATTAAAGATCTGAGAAGAATTTGCTACTTTAACTTTGCTACCAACAATAATAATAAAATTTGGATGTTGTGGGAAAAAAATAGTTGTTGACCTCACTTTTGGTTGAGGTCTAGAAACTTCTTTAGTAGCCTAGGTCTAGCCATAAGACTTTCCTATTGACTAGTCTTAGAAAACTAGAAAAGGTACCCCACCATTAGAAACTCAAAACTCTTTTCTTTACTCGACTTGAAGTTCCACATATTGGTCCTAAACTCTAATATTTACAAGGTAAGATCATTATGGGGAAGCTCAAGAAGAGTTCCTATAGGGTTACTTGGCCTTAGAATTGACTCTAGGTGTTGATTCGGAACTAAGGTACACTATACCCACACCATATCTTCACAATACCCTCACAATACCTTGGCTAAGACCAATATATGAGGACAAAAAATTGGATTTCATTGGTCTATGACTCATTTAAAATGGTTCTCTATCCAATTCTACTTGAAATGCCCAACTTGTTCTTTTGCCCTTAGGCACCTCCAAATTACATAACTGTCTTTGGGACCCAAATTTGGCCAAAATTCTCAATTTTTTGCCAAAATACCAAAAATTGATCAAAACTCATTCCAAACACTTTGAATACATCCAAATTTGCCAAAACTGACAAAAATGACCAAATTACCAAAATGCCCCTCCATGGCCCAAAAATCCAAAAATTCCAAAAAAATCCCAAAAAAATCCCAATAAATCCAAAATACTTTCAATTTCATTTTGTCCCACTACACCTTAGTCCAATTTGGTCAATTTAACCATCTTTGACCAAAACCCCCAAATTAGCCCCAATATTGGCTAACATCCTAAATCTCAACAATTGAATGCCCTAAAACTTAAATTGGCATCCAATTTTTGTTGAAAATCCTTTGTGAGGTCATTTGTGACCAAACAAAATAATAAATTTGAGCTTAGCCCAAAACTAGCTTAAGTTTGACCCAAATTAGATCCATATGCCTAATATAAGGTCTAAATCTAAATTTCATCAAAATCCACTAAATCAACTTCAAAACAATTTTCATCCTTCATAAAAGTTGTTTATCATGACATTTTACACCAAATAAAACAATTAATTTGAGCTTAGTCCAAATCTTGCTCAAGTTTGACCCAAATTAGATCCATATGCCTAATTTGGGTCTAAAACCAAAACTCATCAAAATCCATCCAAATTGACCACCAAATCAACTTCAAAACAATTTTCATCCTTCATGAAAATTGTTCATTATGATGTTTTACACAAAATACAACAATAAATTTGGACTTAGCCCATGGCTAGCCCAAGTTTGACCCAAACTTAGCCCAACATGCTTAAAATGGGTCAAAAATAAAAAATTCACCAAATTGATTAACCAATTGACCTCAAAATGACTTTCACCCTTCATGAAAGTTTCTATTCATGGTCTCCTACACCAAATTCTATATTTAATTGGGCCAATTGGCATGCCTAACCTAGTCCAAACACAAGATTTGGTCATGTGCACCCTTCTTGGACTTATGGTCAAATCCAAACCAATTGAGCTTGGTATGGTCAAATGAGCCTTACCCTATTTTGGACTTATGGCCAAATCCAAATCAATTGAGCTTGGTATGGTCAAATGAGCCTTACCATACTTATAATAGACTCTAAGGTTGAGTTTAAAGCCAGCCACCAACCCATGGTTAAGCTTGATATTTATCTCAGGTTGAGTTTAAAACCAGCCACAAACCCATGGTTAAGCTTGATATTTATCTCATGGGTAAAAGGTTTAGTTTACAACCATCTACCCATGTTTAAGCTTGATATTTATCCCATGGGTAAATTTTTGAAAAAAATTCTTAAAGGGATAATAAAGGAGGTTAAATTTATGTACTTGTCCAAACCACATGTCCATATCTAGGGAAAAATTGCTTAAAAGAGATAATAAGAAGGTTAAATCAATGTACTTGCCATACCACATGTCCAAACCCTATGGGTCATTTTTACGGAGCATCATAAGCTTTCACCATGATCCAACCCTTGGTTAGCCACCTTAACCCAAGCTAAAACCCAAAAACCGTGAGCCCCCACATGACTAAAACCCAAACTCATGCCAAGAGGCCACCTCAGCCCAAATTGAGCTGAGAGCTCCTCTGCTTGACACCTAAGCAGTGGGGCTAACCCCTCCATTGGCCAGCTAAGCCTCTCATTAGCCAATTTCTATAAAATCCACCCTCAAGGCCATGAATAGTGTGTGGTAAAAAATTTTCACTAAGGCCTACCAAACTCCTCAGAGAGCTTCCCTAAGAGACCCTTAGTTCATTGCAATCCAATTCCCCTTCTCAAATCCACCACGGCAATCCAATTTTGAGCTGGAATTCCTGCCCGAAACCAGGATAAATTCCAATCCCAACCTATACAACACAAAACTCTCAATATATTGGCCCTACACCTTCACAACAGTGAAAGAAGCCAAACCCCCATCAATTCCCCCTGCACCAAATTCCGAATAGATTGGCCCTACACCTTCACAACAGTGAAAGAAGCCAAACCCCCATCAATTCCCCCTCCAGTCGCGAAAGAAGCCAAACCCCCATCAATTCCCCCTCTGAAATAGCCTCTACCATAGCTCTCAACCATCCCTCTGAAACAGTCTCTACCATAGCTCTCAACCAACACCCAAAATCGGCCTTGATCAAAATCATACATAGGCTCTACCATAGCTCTAGACCAACACCCAAAATCGGCCTTGATCAAAATCATACATAGGCTTTAATACCATAGCTCTCAACCAACACCCAAAATCGGCTTTGATCGAAATCATACATAGGCTTTACATAAGAGCCAGAGGCTTCATCCCTAAGCTCTTTAGGATCTAACGAAGGTGTGAAGAATCTCTGATTGAGGCTACACCTCTCGGAGCAAAGGTATAACACTTCCTTTCTCGAACCTTCGCGAGTTCTACATTTACAATGGTTTGATTTCATATCATGTTTACCTTCCTTTCCCGAGCCTTTGCGAGCTCTACATTTACAATTGCTTGATTTCATATCATGTTTATCATATAGATGTATTCGTCTCTTTAAGACGAGTAATTTAAAAAAATAATCACTAAAATCCATTAAGAAATGAGAGAGATCTTAAGGTTTTAGTATGGACGGTTCTCGGTTAAGGCTATCGGGGACGATGAATGGATGTCGTCCATCCGCGCGTGTATTGAATGGACGGCAGAGATCAAGCCGGATGGTCATCTGAGGCGATACAGCGCGACGCGTGGCAGCTGACTCAGAAGGCGGCGTCAAATGGGAGCGCGCCGCGTGGCTTTTCGACGGATCCGAGGATCCAGTCAGCCCGCGTTTGAATAAATAAATAGGGGTATTTAATAAATTCAGAAAATAGCCCCTAAACTTCAAAAATCCATATCTTTGCATAGAAAATTCCTAAAAATAAAATAAAAATATCGTCTTGCTCAGTGAACAAAGGAGAACCATGTGGAATTATTTTCACATTAATTTGATGCATAAATTATTTTTAAAAAATAAATTAGGGTTAAGAGTTTTTCAATTCTCCATTCATATTAGATTATCACCTTGACCCCAAATTTTTATATGTTGTAGCCTCTGTCTAGATGCACAATTTGAGCATTTTTTCAAAAACATAGGAGATCTCTAGACAGAGATCTTAATTTTCTAAGTTGTTATAAATTTTCTATTCAAATAATTATAGAAAATTATATGTGGCTTAGAAAATTCTACAAAAGTTCATATGAGTTCCCTACGGCCAGAGTAGTATTAGGAAATAATTTCATGATCTTTAAAAATCTAAACATCACTATTTTGAGCAAACCCCAATTTGCTTAAAATATTTAATTTAGAGAACATAAAGATCAAAATTATTTGATTTTTGTTCTCCACTATGATTTATAAGTCAGAGAATTCACCATAAAATGAAAGATTTTAAAATCATTTAATATTTTTAATTGATTTTTAAAGATCATTATTAAATTGAACACTTGAAGATCATTTAATATTTTTAATTGGTTTTTAAAGATCATTATTAAAATTAACACTTAAATGATTTTTAAAAATAAAAATATAACTCAATCGTTTGATTACCCATCCTAAAGGAGTTATAGTAGATGTTTTGGTAAAAGTCGATAAATTTATCTTTTCTATGGACTTTATTGTATTAGATATGGAAAAAGATAAAGAAATTCTTATCATTTTAGGAAGACCATTCCCAACCACTGGAAGAGCTTTGATAGATGTGTAGAAAGGAGAACTAACTATGAGAGTTAGTGATCAAGAGGTTACATTTAATATTGCAAATCGATGAGATACCATACAAATAAGCAAGATATTGAATGCTTCAGAATGGATATTAATGAATATCTAAGCCATGAATGTTTGAAAATGACATTTGAAAGGGAATTTAAAAAGGAATATATGGAATATCAAGATGATGATAAAATTCAAGATGAAACTACGGAAGTATGTAAAGAAGAGTTGGATTATATTCAGGAAAAATTTTAATTACTAGATCCTAAAAAAGAAATAAGAATTTGATTTCATCTATGGAGAAATCTCTTGAACTAGAACTGAAAACACTTCCTACACATTTGAAGTATGCATTTTTAGGAGATTTATCTATATTACCTATTATAGTATCCTTAGAATTAACCAATCAACAAGAACAATAGTTGCTAAAAACTTTGAAAAGACATAAGAAAGCCTTTGGATGGACATTAGCTAATATTAAAGGAATTAGTCCTTTAATTTGTATGCATAGAATTTTATTGGAAGATCAACATGAACTAAAAGCTGATCCTTATAGGAGATTAAATCCTATGATGAAAGAAGTTGTTAAGAGAGAAATTTTAAAATGGTTGGATGCTAGAATAATATATCCTATTTCAGACAGTGCTTTGGTAAGTTTAATTCACTGTGTTCCAAATAAAGGATGAGTGACTGTAGTGACGAACGAGAGTAATGATATAATACCAACAAGACAAGTCACTTGTTGGTGAATCTGCATATATCATAGAAAATTAAATGCTGCCACTAGGAAGGATCATTTTCTTTTACCCTTTTTGGACCAGATGTTAGTTAGGCTGGTTGGGCACAGACATTTTATTTTCTAGATGGATATACCTGTTATCATCAAATTCCTATTGCTCAAGAGAATCAGGATAAAACAACTTTTACTACTCCTTATGAAACTTTTGCTTTTCGATGAATGCCCTTTAGATTATGTAATGCTCCTGCAACATTTTAAAGATGTATGATGTATATTTTCAGTGATTTAATTTAAAAAAGTATTGAAGCCTGTATGGATGATTTTTATGTGTTTGGAACTTGATTTGAAATATGTTTAAATCATTTAGAGAAAGTTCTTGAATGATGTGAAAAGACTAATCCTTTATTGAACTAGGAAAGATGTCAATTTATGGTTGCAAAAGGAATAGTGTTTGGCCTTAAACATTTAGAAAATGGCTTGGAAGTAGATCCTACGAAATTTCAGGTTATATCAAATTTACCTCCACCTACTAATGTAAGAGGATTTAAAAGCTTTTTAGGACATGCTGGATTTTACATGCGATATAATAAAGATTTTTCAAAAATTACTAAGGTTGTATGCCAACTTCTGGAAAAAGATACAAAATTTGATTTCAACCAAGATTGCATTAAAATATTTGAAACTTTGAAGGAAAAACTGATCACTGCTCGTATAATTATTTCACCTAATTGGGAGAAACCTTTTGAATTAATGTGTGATGCTAGTGATTATGCAATTGGAGTTATATTAGGGCAGAGATATGCTAAGAATTTTAAAGTTATATACTATGCTAGTAAGACTATTAATGATGCTCAGATTAACTGAACCACCATTGAAAGAGAGTTATTAACCATTGTGTATGCTTTTGATAAGTTTCAAGCATATCTGATTGGAGCTAAATGTGTTGTGCATAATGACTATTCCGCTATTAAATTTTTGATGCAAAAGAAGGATGTGAAACCAAGATTAATTAGGTGGGTACTTCTGATGGAAGAGTTTGATTTTGTAGTAGTCAATAGAAAAGAGATGGATAATCAAATTGCTGATCATCTATCTAGGCTATAACAGGAAAAATACTTGACTTGGAAAAAGAAATTAATGAAAATTTTCCTGAAGAACAAATTTATGCTAAAAAGTATGGGAAATACCTTGGTTTGCTGATATTATAAATTATATTGTCAGTGGTATTCTACCATATGGATTAACAAAATAATAGGAAAAGAAATTCATTCATGATGCAAAGTCTTAGTTTAGGATGACCCCTATTTATATAAATAATGCAAAGATTTAGAAATGAGACAATGCGTGCCTTATAAAGAAATTCAAGAAATCATCCAAAAATATCATGATTCTGAATTTAGAGGTCATTTTGGGAATGAAAGAACTGTTCATAGAATTTTGCAATCTGGATTTTATTAGCCTACTCTATTTAGAGATGTTAATATATATATATATATAT
>JXCR01148817.1:185347-196903 GCA_002079205.1 Phalaenopsis hybrid cultivar
ATATATATATATATATATATATATATATATATATATATATATATATATATATATATATATATATATATATATATATATATATATATATATATATATATATATATATTGATTATAGTTAATTATGTTTCAAAATGGATTGAAGTAATCACTTTACCTCGATGTGATGCTAGAAGTGTTTTAAAATTTTTAATTAACAATATTTTTACAAAATATGGAATGCCTAGAGTAATCATTACCAATGGAGGATCTCATTTTAGAAATGCAACAATTATATGATTGGTAGAAAAATATAACATAAACCATAAAATTGCATCTGCTTATCATCCTCATATTAATGATGTAACAAAATTAATTAATCGTGAAATTAAGAGAAATTTGGAAAAAGTGTAAACCCTAGTGAAATGGATTAGTCTATTAGATTAGATATGACATTAGGGGCATACAAGACAGTTTATAAGACACCTATAAGAATGTCCCCTTATAGATTAATTTTTGGGAAGACTTGTCACTTGCTAATAGAATTGGTACATAAAGCTTATTAGGCTATAAGAGAATTCAATTTTAATTTGAAAAAAAGCTGGTGAGAAAAGATTACTGCAATTGAATGAGCTTGAAGAAATTATGAATGAATTGTATGATAATGTTAGGATTTATAAGGAAAGAATGAAAGAATGACATGATCGAAAGATAATAAAAAAAGAATTTGAACCTAGATAGGAAGTCTTATTATACAATACAAGATTGAAATTATTTTGTGGAAAACTAAAGTCTAGGTGGAAAGGATCACCAAGAGTAAAGACTGAGAATGACTGGTTGACGATATTAAACCAAGCGCTTTGTGGGAGGCAATCCATACTTATCGTTGTTCATTTTGATTTTAAGTTTTTGTTTAGAATGTTTTACATATTTTAATATCTATGTTTTTTCTAGAGTCCATGTGTTTAAGAAACTATTTAAAAACATCTTTATTTACCTAATTTTATGGAAGAATTGAGAAATTATTTGATCGTAATCAAAAATGCAATTTTTTGGAACTGGCATTGATGCGCTAGATTGGCGCATGATGCACCACATTCCAAAGGGCTGGCGCATGATGCACAAAAATTAGTGCGTGATGCACCATGACAATTAAAATGACCTAAAATGTCTTAAAAAGTGATTTTTTGGCTGGTTCTTCTTCTTATAACTCCCAAAAACTGATTCCAAAGTCAATTTCAGAGGGGAAAACGAGGGAGGAGTCACTAGATTTCAATTTCAATGGCGTCTCACTCTAAAATTTCTACTAGATTTGGAATTTTCAACCAGATAAAGTTCATTAGTTTTGATGCACAAAAGTTGCGTGATCGTGTTCTAGTGAAGAAGAGGCTAATCAAAGAAAGGGGGTTTGTGAATCGAGGATTCAATACACCGAATACTTGAGTGGAAGAGATTATTGCATAGAGACGTTGAGAAGCACTTTGTTACACTACTGTCGCCATAGTGGTCCTTGTGGTGAAAGAGTTTTATGCAAATCTACATGGAATCAACCAAGGAATTTTCTATGTGTGACGCAAGTTTGTGCAATTCACTCCTTCAAAAATAAACGAGATGTTTATGATTGAAAATGTGTCTGTTTGCCATTACGCAAATTTTACCCCTACAAGAGATAATATGAACAAACTCTATCAATACCTTAAGGATGAAGATGTGAATGGGAGGCCAGAGATGTTGGAAATGTAAGTTTTTTACCATCATTGTTAAATCTTGCTTCTAAGGCATGACACTTCTTTATTGCATCGAAATTACTTCCCACTATGAAAATTAGTAAGGTAACTAAGGAGAGTGTTATTCTAAATTACTATATTCAAACTGAAAAATCTGTTGATATTAGAGGAATCATTGTGAAATTAGTTTTGGGTTTGATTGTCAATGGATCTGGAGCTGGACTTGAACATTCATCCACTATTTTTATACTATGCAGTCAATCGCAAGTACCTTATGAGAGTTGGGAAAAAAATGTTTCTTCCTTGGAAGAAGATGGATCCAAAAGTCTCTTATAACTGTATTGGAATGGGAGATGAGAACAATATGAATGTATTGACGGATCAAGCATCCCATAATTTGTCACCTACTCAGCCTTACTTCAATTCGAACACATTTTTGAAAAAAATCAAGAATATAGAAAAAGAGGTACAAAATCTTATGCATGCAATTGGAAATATTTTTGAAATGTTGGATCAATTGGATTTGAGACTTAAAGAACATTTTGAGCATACTGGTCATATTGAAGATGGTTTGGTACGTATGTTCAAGAAACATGCTTGGATTGGGGAGGATTCAACTAATAAGCTTAATTATCTACCCTTCTAAAACTTGTATGTGCACTACCAATCTATGAGAGATATCCAGGAGGATGAGAGTGAAGAAGATGTTTAACTTATAATATGCATGAAATGTTTTGTTTAGTACTGCTTGTTTTAGTTGTTTTGGATTGCATTTACTTTTATTGTTGAACTATATCAATGTTTGTGTTTGGTATTTTCATGTTTAGATTTCAGTGTTAAGATATTTTGGTTTGCTTTAAACACTAAAATAGATGTTTGTTGGCTTAAAAAATGTTAGTTTGTAATAGCATGGATTTTATATATAAAAGTGAGTTTTGTGTTATTTGTGAAAGGTTGATGTTAGAATAATGTTTAATCATGCTTATAAAGGTTCATTAGAGTTAATTAAAAGTAGATGTAAAGTGCTGCACTGCAGATTTCCACAGAAAATGAAATCTGAAAAAAAATTTAGGCGTTGGTGTAAGATGCGTCAGATTGGCGCATCAGGCACTGATTTACAGAGAGTTAATGCATTATGCGCCAGATTTGGCGCAAGATGCACCAAATTCTTGAAAACACCAGATTGCTTGAAAAACCATGAAATTGCATAGTAAAACTCCTTTTTTACTGCTTGGGTCATCTCCTACCTCTAAACCTTGACCTAGGGCTTCACATTGATTGCGATAGAGAAGATTTTAGAGGCTAAAAAATTGAAGATTTCATATTCTCTTGGTAAGAGCTTCATTATAACTTAGAAAATTTTGATTTTCACCATGGATTTTTCCTACATTATAGAACATCCAAAAGTTGGAATTTTTGAAGAATAACCTTGAAAAAAACTCATGCTGAAAAGTTTTTTACCAAATAATCTTAATGGGAGTTAGATTTTTGATTTTGTAATTTATTTGGAATTTTGTTGGATTTTGGTAGAAATTAAAATGGCTCCATCAGTGAAAATAGGAAGGCCGTCAGATGGTTTTTATGCATGAAGATTTTTTAATTTGAAGGCCCAAAAAAATTATAACTCACAAATAAAATTGAGAAGATTGATCCAAGAACAAGCATTTTGCTAACCTGGGTGGCAAGATCGAGAGGTTGATCCTTGCCAGAAATTGGGAACGGTTTTGCTACTTCACTGCAGTAGATATTGTGCCAATGATTAGGGAGTTTTATGCCAACTTGAGATTCACTGATGACGAGTGCATCCCTGTGAGAGGTAAGGAAGTTGAATTTATTACAGAAATGATCAATGATTTTTTATGGCTTGAGGAATGTATTTTTTGATGAATATGCTGCATTGGTGATGAATGATTCATCCTTGGATGAAGTGATTTCCTTTCTGACTGATGGAAGAGGAGAACAGAGGTTTAAAAATAATAAGATAGTTAACTTCTCTGCTTCCATGTTGATTATTCAGTCAAAGGTATGACACCACTTCATTTCTACTAAATTATTACCAACAAATCATCTGGACAATGTAATGAAGGATAGGGCTATATTGAACTATCGCATTCAGAACATGAAAGAAATAGATGTTGGTGCTCTCATAGTGCATCATGCACGGAGCATATCTAAGATCTCTACAGCTAGTGGTTTGGGTTACCCTGCCCTGATTTTTACCCTTTGTGAGTATTAAGGAGTAGAGCCCCATAGAAATGAGGAAATGTTACAACCAAAAAATCCCATTGGGAAGCATATGATTCATAGAGTTGAATCTAGGCGCGGAAGAAGCAATATACCCTCTACATTAGCTACAAGGGCATCTACTCCTCGCCCTGCATCACTAGAAAACATTATGGATTAACTCATGATTCAACAATTAGATATAGTAAATATTAAAAATCAAATTGGAGAGATTGGAGCAAGAAATGCTTATAATGATGAGAATCAATAGAGGAGATTTCAACGTGATATAACTTTTGAGGATGCTATGGTGAGATATCTTAGGGGTGAATACAATGTGGATTTTCCTACTTGCCTCAGCTTCACTCGTTATGCTCATATTCTTTATGAAGAGAAAGAAGAAGAGGATGACGAGGAAGGCGATGAAGATTGATATTTTTTGGAGTTATTTTATTTGTTTGTTTGGTTATTTGTTTCTTTATATGTTGTTTGGATGTTATTTAATTGACATTTGAAACTATAGTAGTGAAAACTTTTATTTTGTGTCGTGGATTTAAAATTGTAATAGTAACTTAAGAGTTTTACTTTTCTTGCATTTTTAATATTTTGAAGTTTTATTTTTGTTTTTAGTTCTCAGTAAATTCTTTAAAATATATTTTGTCTCATTTAATGCTTTAAAGTCTATATGTAATTTTAAAGTTAGTACCTATAGTATACCAGAGTCCAGTTTCATAATAAGAAATTCTCTACAAGTTGGTTTTTATTTTCATGCATTTACTATTTTCTTTCACCAATTAAATTATGTGCTAAAAAATTTCTAAAATACTTAAGAACTTAAGTTTGGGGGAAGATAATTTTCTTTTAAACAGAAGTAAACTAAATTTTATTTGTCCTTAAGTAACAATATTTTTAAAATTAATTTAACATGACATGGGATATGAATATTAGTAAAGTTTTCAGAATATTCTAAATATTGCAATTTTCATATGAATATTCTAAAGTTCTCAATAAGGAGAGCTTCATGAAAACTTTACTAATATTCCAATAAGGAGAACTCTCCTCTGTTGATTCTCATATGAAAAAGAACTTCATGAAAACTTTATTAAAATTGCAATTTGTCACATGAATATTCTAGATATCCTTGATATGACAAATTGCAATTGTTCTTGAAATGAATAGAGATTCAGAAATCTTAAAATTGACTACTAAGTACTCTTAAAATTAGAATTTGAATCTAAGTTATTAAAAGTTTTTCTTAAATTTTACTATTTTATTTATTGAACTAAAGTATAGAAGTTATAAGTTAGTCTCTATCCCAAGTCATACGCTTTTATGTAGTAATAGTGTCACTTGAGGACAAGTAACATTTAAGTTTGAGGGGATTTTGATACACCAAAATAATATGCAGTTTTGAGTATATATTTTATGCTTATTTTTGGTGATATTGCACTTTAAAGAAGGGTATTTTCATGTTTTTGTTGTAGGTATATCAATTTTTGGCATTTGGAGCAAAAGTAGCAAAAATGACGAAATGTGAAGCTAAAGAAGTGAATTTTCAAATTTTGGCGCATGTTTCTCCGGATTGGCGTATGATGCTATGGAACCCAGAACAACATATTCCTCAGTAAACTGGCACATGATAGCTAGATTGGTGCCAGATGCGCCATTTGGCACCAAAGAGTTGGTGCATGATGAGCCAGATTTGGCACTAGATGCGCCAAGGATGACCTTTTTGCTGATTAAGGCGGTTTAAGATGAATATTGTGCGAATTTTAAAAATGGAAACTTATTTTAAACACCTCTTGGAGTGATTCAATGCATCTAGACACTATGGAAGGTTCTTTTATGAAGGGATATGTCTCTTAGATCAATGGACATGTCTTTCGAACTTGAAAGAGTTGACTTTTGGGAAAAAAATTGGAGGGAATTTTGAATTCTTTTTGGAGGGAGGCAGCCTTTGATAAAATAAAGGAGTGTGTGTGCATGTGGTGTGTGTGGCATGATAGTAAGAAGGAGAGTTAGAGAGAGAGAGAAAGTCAAGGGCTTAGAAATTTTCTTCAAGGATTGTAAGAGGAGAGGGAAGGTGAGAGATTTCTTCTTCATTACACTTCTAATTTTCTTCAATGATTGTAAGAGGAGAGGGAAGGTGAGAGATTTCTTCTTCATTACACTTCTAAGAGAGAATTGGTTATAAGAGGAGAGGGAAGGTGAGAGATTTCTTCTTCATTACACTTCTAAGAGAGAATTGAGAGTAAAAGGCTTGGAGAGAACTTCTAAGGATTTTCTTAGGAATGATTGTGAGATAAGTTGTGTATTTTATTTCTTTTATTTTGTAGTCTTGTTTTTATAAATGAGATCTTTGTTCTGTCGTATCCTTCTCATGAATTCTAAGCAGTCTTCTTTATCCTTCTCCTTACTTTGAGATATGGTTTTGTGAAGAATTGATTTTATTTTTTATGATTTTTAATGTCAATAAATTGTGATGATTTGAACTCAGGGGAGAATCACATTGAATTGTTAAAATGTTAAAATGTGTTGAGAAACATATGTTCTGACATAGCTTTAATTTCTAAAACATAGGGAGAATCACATTTGATTTCATGGGAGAGTAATTCATCCATGGAGTTGGATTCAAATAAATAGAAAAATATACTTTGTTGGATGCAAAATTGAAGATTTTAAGGTGATAGATTAAAATCCTCATTTGGTTCAATTGATTGGAAACTGATGCGAGATTATTAACCCTCAGGGGAGGGAGTAGTGGGAGCTCTGGAGTGGCAGCCGGTATCCTCCCAGCCTAACCATGGAATTAGGGACCAAACTCTAGATTATTCAATGTTCTATATGCACTCGAAGAGGGTAAAGAGGAGGATTGCTCCTATTTAGAATAAAAAATTATATATATATATATATTAATATTTTTTCAAATGATATTAATTTATTTAAAATCCATATACTCATTGTAAAGGGGAAGGATGCCTTCTTTAATTTGAACTTTCTGTCACAACATCTTAGTTTTAATTTTCGTAAGTTTACTTTTGAAAGTTTAAAATCTAGTTTAGTTAGCTGCATTTTAATTAGCATTTACTTGTTACTTAATATTCAAACATCACACTACACTTTTTGTGTAGTTTTAAAAATTATACTTTACATTATAATCTTAAGGACTTATTTGTAGGCATTTCCAACTTCCCTGTAGGATTGATATCTAGGACTTCATTAGAGCTGTTTAGGGGATTTGGCAGATTAAATATTTTTAAAAGATAAAACTATTTTAACTAAAGTTATTTTGTTGGGATTAATTTGCATATTTGTTATTATATCTGCCATATGTATCTTGTAATATTGAGTAATATTTGCAAAATTAACTCTCTAAATCCACCCACATCATTTGGCATCAGCTTTGAGAAGATGTTTTATTTAAATGTTACATCTTGTCGATTTTATTAGTTAGGGCTTACATTTATGTGAGACGGTCGCACAAATATCCTGAAAGATGTGAGGATTTATGTCATGAAGAACGATAACCTCAGAATCATAAAATGAGTTAGGCCTTAAATTATATAGCAGAGCTATACAAAAGCCTAAAGATGAGTTGAGGATTTAAGTTGCACTAGACAGAAGACCTTGAAACCTTATGCCTTGTTGTTTAATTCTATGAAAAGATGTGCTGTTTTAGATCCTCATGTTGTTGTAGATTGTTTCCCATGGAGTTAGCTCCGAGCTCCTCGATGAAGTAGCAGTCCTAAAGTTTAAGGTTCAAAAGGTTTAAATGATAAGATCAAGTTCAATCATTATGAGGAGGGTGAGGGGTTAAAGTTGATTAGAGAGCACTAGTTAGGATCCCATGGTTCCCTCGTTCCGACATCGCTATTTTCTTTTGAATTTACTTAGCTTAAACAAGTTGTTACACTTATTTAAACTAGGGAGATCTCGTTAGTAACCCTAGGTTTCCTCCTTCGAGGGACTCCCATAAATTTAAAAAGAAATTTTAATTTTAGTGACATTTCAAAGTATTTATAATTACCCTTGAAACAATTTGTTTTAGATTTTTTTGAAAATGTTGATTAATTTTTAATAATGATTTTGATTTTTTCAAGTAAAGTAAAGTGTACAACCAAGTAGTTATACTGTTTTGCAGTAAAAGTAAATTGCAGAAAGTAAAATGACAGAAATTAAATAATACTGTAAAAGCATACCTGTCATCTTCATGGCATTCCTGCTAAAAGATTAGCTTTTGCAACATGAATATAATTCTGTGGGAAATTTAAATAACTTGAAAGAGTAGATGAAGGTGTAGCTTCTAAACCCTCAAATCACAACTCAGTGAATCCCAAAAGATCTCAGTGGATGATTTTCTAGAAAAAAATATAATAAGTTAGATTTGTCCTTCAAAATATCCAAGTGATTCCAAAGTGTTTTAGGAATGACCCTGAACAAGTTTTAAAATCCCTTAAAACTTTTCAAGTTTATTTTGAACCTTTTATTTTGTTCCATTAGTCATCCCAAGGTCGAATTGAAATTACCCCATACTCAGTGAACCTTGATATTTCAGTTGTCCCAAGAAATGAAAGAAGTTAGATGATCACTTAACATTTCATTTGACAGTTATATGAATGGACACCCCAAAGGGCAAGTCCAAAGTCATTAAGGATTTTAATGCCCGGAGTTAAAGTAGAGTCTAAAGTGTTTGAAAATATTCATTAATTTTCTTAAGTCCATTTTTTCTAATCCTAATTAAAACAATTCTTACATATTAAAGCTAATTCTCTATTAGGCCCTGTTAATTTTAATTTTTAAAGTAAATTAATATTGAAATTGGATTTCAATTCTCATTAATATCAGACTTAGCACCCAATTAGTGGGCTTTAAATGAGTGAATTACTATCTTCATAGCTTAAGTCCATTACTTTAGGATTATCCTATTGAATTGACTTCTAAGTCATCAAAATTATAAAAATTATAATTTTATCGTTATTATGAAATTGTGACAAACTAGTTTCCACCTCTTAAACCATTATGTTTCAATCATCAGAGAGATTTTATAATAATCAATATTGCCCATTTACTCTTTCATTAATCCTAAAATTTGATTAAGGCATTAAAATTCCAAAATTACCATTTTGTCTCTAGGGCTCCCTATCCTATATCAAAAAAAAACTCAAGTGACCTTGAAATTTCCATGGAGACACAATCATGAGTTAATTAAAATATCAGAGGAGAAAAATATGATCTTTTAGATCTTTATTTAATTTATATAATTATTTTAATTCAAAAATAAGATTTTATAATATTAATTTATCTAATTAATCAGAAAAAAACTTTTTTTGGTTATGGAAAAAATTATCAGAGGTTGACCTAGGTTAGAGAAACACTTAAAGCAAAATTTCATGATTTTTCAAATTGTATTTTAATTATTATAAATATTTAATTATTTTTAATGGTTTAATTAAATAGAAAATATGTTTTAATTACATAAAAAAATATTTTTTATACTTTACTTAAATCTCTCTAAGTTTAGAGAACTGAGAGAAATGAATTTCATATTTTTATGATTTTTAATTTATTTATTATAATTATTTTTAATGGAAAATTAGAAAAAATACATTTTTAGCTTTTAAAATTTTTTTTTAACTTTTAAAAATTAAGAAAAACATTCTTATGAGTCCAAAGTGATCAAGCAGTAATTTGGAACATTTTGGGCCATTTTTGTATTTTCTTTAAATTTTAATTATTTTTTAATTATTTTAAATTCAAATTATAGATAAAAAATGAACTATTTATTTAAAAAAAAAATTATTTTTCCTAAGTGTTTATAATCACAAGGAACTCAAAAAACCACTTTTCATAATTTCTGTAAGTACATTTAATTTTATAAAATTATTTTTGTACAAAAATACAATTTTTCTAATAAAATAAACTTTAGTGCTTAAACTTAATCAAATAACTTTTGAATTTTTGAAGTGAGTCAAAATAATTTTGCTACACAATATGGGCATGATTTTATTAATTTTTGAATAATATTTAATTTAATTAATTTAATACAAGCCATAAGAATTTAATTAACTATAGAAATGTACAAAATTATCCAAACAATTTTGATGTTTTTTCTAAGCTCTTTTGATCACAGGAAACCTACTAAAATTCATCCATAATTTTCCAAATGATATTTTAATTTATATAATTATTTCAAGCCAAAATAGCCATCCAAGCCTGGAAATTAGGGTCACATGCATAGAGATGCTCTCTGATTTTAGAAAAATCATAGAATATCTCTCTGTCTTGAAGAATGAACCCCCAAAGTTTCAAGCTATGGTAGAAATTTTTTAGTCAATTAAAATTAAAATACCTCAGACTATTTAATTAATTAAAAATAAAGACTTAACAAAATAATTTTTATTTTTAGTCCACATTATTCTCCTCTATTCACTAAGTATAAGGGTGTTTTTATTTTATTTTTGTGATTTTTCTATGCAAAGTTATGAATTTTTGAAGTTTTAGCATTAAATTAAATCAGAAAATCCCTATTTTTCTCTTATCTGACTTACTGCAGTGTCAACCTACAGTGCGTCGAGCTTTACACTCGACTCTACCAACCATGTAGCCGCCTCGTCAGCCAACGGTTTGCGTACGAAGAGTTCGTATGTCTTCATCTCGTCTGTCCATCCAATAGTTGCACGATTGGACGACTCTCCATTAGCATCCCCAATTTACCTAACCCGTAAGATGTTCAAATTGAAACCTTAAGATCTCAAGCTAGACTCAACAAAATCACTTTGTATTTGTTCCTACACCTTCATCTACTCAAGATGAACCTGTCTATACGTTTGATTGAGCATGAAATATATTATATACGCATGGAGAACCAAATTAAGCTCAGATTGAGGGGAGAGTTCAATACCTTTGTCTGAGAGGTGTAGCCTCAATCATATGGTTAGAGAAGCTTTAGTGGAGTCCAAAAAGCCTCCAGATGTGTTGCTGGGCTGTGGTGAATTTCCTAGGTATGGTTTTAACAAAAGTGGTTTTCAACTGTTGGTCTTGAGCTAGGTTAGAGGCTCTCTGTGATGGGGCTTTTATGGAGGATCAACTTTTCCCAGTCTGGGGATGGTGCGAGCACAACTAATTTGTGTTTGGTGGACTGTGGAGGTGTAGTGAAATTTGATCGGAATTACCCTGGTTTTGAGCTAAAAAATTGAACTCAGGCAGAGAGAATTAGGGCTGGAGAATGGTAGGGATGAGTTTCTATAAATTGCAAGGAAGTCTGGTGAGATATTGACAAAGTTTTGTTTAGTTTTTGGATATCCTCCCTTTTGGCCATGGAGGAGGATGGTTTAAATATCCAAGGAAGGGGTGGAGCTCAGAGCTTCAATTCAAGTGCACTTGGCTGCCTATTTGGAGGGCTGAAGAGTGTAGTCAACCAATGTGGATGAGACATATTGGATGGGTGAATTTGGGTTTGGATTTGAGGAGGGTGGCTCTCGATTTGGAGTTCTTCGACCACTAGGCTGGTCGGAAGTGCCAGAGGTGGTGGACAGAGAAGTCAGGGGAGCTAGGAGAATCATGATTAACTCTGAATGGTTAGGGTTGATGGCAAATATATCTTGGTTTAAGATAAAGAAGTATATATATA
>JXCR01148817.1:197178-211793 GCA_002079205.1 Phalaenopsis hybrid cultivar
TCTAAAAGAGATGTATTTATGACTGCTTTCAACAGTTCTTGAAAGCAACCATTGCACAGTTATTAGCAAAAATTTCTTTGGGATTTTGCAATTGTAAGTCTTAGCATGTGTGATACTTGTAGTAAGCTTGCACCATAAGGAAATAAGTTGTCATTAGGGATGTAGGTTTTAAGCAAATAATGGAGGAAAGAGCATTCAAAGAATAAATATGGATGTGTTTTATGATAAGTTTGACAAAGAACACAATGTAGGTTAACATGAATCTCTCTCTATAAAAGAATGTCCTTTGTTTTCAAGCTATATTTGCTCGAACCAATCCTTAAGTTCTTTCCAAATTTTCTAATCATTCTTTAATTGATCCCACTTGTTCTTAAATTTTATCCTGTCATAGTCTCTACCTGTGAGTTCTTTGAATTTGACAGAAATATTATTCCAACCTTCTTTGTTAAAATATATTGTAGGTCTATTTCCTAGCTCCACCTCCTTAAGACAGAGATCACAGAAAATATTTGTTGCTTCCCTGTCCCACATTGCAGATGATCCAACTTCTTTGCCCTTATTCATTGTGGTACTAACTAGGGAAATGTTAAATAAGAAAAAAATCCATTTAATAACATGACCCTAGAACTCCAATTTGACTAAAAATTCAGCTAGTTCTCAATATTATATACATATATATTCCAATATTACAAAATAAAACATGAGTTTATCCATCAACCCTTAATTTCAAAAAGAAACCTTATGTATTATTTGGATATAGTAAAATTTTATAAAGCAAACCATTTTCACCAAGTATTATTATGAAAGCAAGCTCTCCAAGTTCTTTAAAAAAATAGGCCAACCCAAAATGTCATCATGCAAAATCAGTGAGCCTCAAATGCTAAAAGGATGCATGGTGGTAATACTATTACAAAAACAAGCTCTCCAGCTAATGAATGAACCTAAAAAATGAATCAACATCCTCATGTTATTTACAGGGACAAATCACAAAAAGTTAGATAAAAAATAAATGAATATTTCGTCACATATTCGTTGATCTACCTCTCCTTGCAAATGAAAAAATGCTTAATGCAAAGAAGAGGAATAAATGGGAAAAGAAGAAGTTTTACCTTCTGAGAATGTCGAAGAAGGAGTTTGCTGATGAGGAAGAGAAGGCCGAACGGAATCAGGGAGGACAGACCTAAAAATCAAGGATGACAATCTCAGGGAAAGATTTAAGAGGGAAGAGGAGATGAATGAGAGGAGTTAAGATCGAGATTTCTTAACAAAGTCTGAGCAAGCTGCCTTCGGCGGAGGCAGAGCAGAGCAAGCTTTCCTTGGCGAAGGCGGCAGAGCAGAGCTTTGGTGGAGGCAAACCGTAGCTTCGGTGAAGGCAGAGTGGATGTGAAATTAAGGAGTGCGAATATGTTTTTAGGGAAAGAGGAGGGTAGGCGTGTAAAATATGCCCCAATCACGCGTTCAAAATGCTGATAGTGGGTCGATACCCACGATTAGCTTTTCCCCAAATCGTAAACGCGATTATAAAATAAGCTGCGCAAATGTGCCATGGAGGAGGCTTCTTAGTTTTGAGTTTTCCGACCACTAGGGCTGCTGGCTAGGATAGGGTATGTGGCTAAATGGTTTAGGGAAGGTCAGAGAAGGTTTAATTGTCATAAGTGTGGGTGTTTTATGACTGATTGCATGGGTTAGAGAGTTTAGTCATATTAGGAGAATGGGTTTTCATTTTGAGGGACCCTTAGTCCATGGCACTAAGATGGGGTCCTTGCATGATTTTATTAGCCTCTTAGGAGGTTTATGAACGATAAAGATGATTAAGCCTTGATTATATCAAAAAGTTTAGACAAATTTTGATTTTTGTCTTACAATTAGATTTTAAGCTAAAAATTGAATTTGGCCTTGACTTGGCTTGATTTAAAAATCAATTGAGAGGTCAAATTGGTCTAGGAGAATGTCATGAAGGGTTTAAGAAGTGAATTTGGTGGAGTTGACTTGTTAACATGGTTTAGTGTGATGGAATTTAGAAGTGAGGTCAATTTAGGTTGTTTGACTTAGGATTAGAATTTAGGTTAGGAAATGGATTCAATTGGGCTTATATTTGGTTTCAATTGAGTTTGGACATGATAAATTTGATTTTGATTTAAAATTGGGGAAGTTTGAAATGAATTTGGTGGATATTGGGGATGATTTAGACATTTTAGAGATTTAGGGGCATTTTAGAAATTTTGGCCAATTTTGAGTGTATTTGAGTGCAATTGAAGTTATTAGGCGGTTAGGATTGATTTTGGTGAGGATTGGAGTGAATTTAGAAAGTTTGGTAGATTTTTGGGTTTGGGGACATTTTAGTAATTATTGAAAAGTGAGGGGTATTTTGGGAATTTTGAGAAAAATGGGGTATTTTGGACAATTTGGATAGTTTGAAGTGGGTTGACATGGTTTTTGGAGAGAATTTGGGAATTTGAACAATTTTTTGAAATGTAGGGCTTTATAGGTATTTTGGTAATTTAAAGAAATTTTGGGGGTAGAATGCTAAAGTTGGATGTCTGTGTGAAACTGATGGTCATTAAATATGCCAATTTAATGTTACCCTTTTGGTGCAATGAGACCAATGGAAAGCTCATTTTGGATCCTCCATGTGTTGGTCCTGGCCACCGTAGCCAGAGGCTAGGAGCTTGAGGACCACCCACATGAGCTTCTAAAAGGTGGGGAAAGGGAAATGTGAATGATTTTAATGTTTTGGGAATGTGTGAGGGGTTTGATAATTGGTATTTGAGCCAAACCAAGACCAAGCCACCCTAAGCTATCCCTAAAGCCTCACAGTCCTATGGGAACTGCCCTTGATCTCCCCCATGTTGGTTTTAACCTTCTAAGTGCTAGAGATTGAAAGTAAACATGTAGAACTCCAAGAAGAGTAAAGAGGTGTTTATAATTTTTAATTGGGTAAGGTTCTATTACTAGTTCTCTAGGATAGACAATAGGAATGTCCTATGGCTAGATCAGATGCTCTTTAGGAGCAAATACTAGACCTCAAGAAAAGTGAGGTTTGAGGTCAACCTCCCCCAATAGCTGTGGTGTGACATATGAGCACACTGCATGTATTGGCATTAAAGATGTTACAAGCCAACAAACTTAGAACAAAGTGTAGAATGAGTGAAGAAGGTTTCTGTTTGGGAGTAGCAGGTGAATGCTTGATAGAAGTTGTGAAATTTAGTTATGACCTTGGTTCTTTTACCCTTATAAAGGGGTGTTTTATGAATTTAGATGGGCAACCATTAGGTTTCCTTATTGGGAACTCGATATTCACGAGAAGATCCATTTGTTTTAAATTTGGAATTAGATTTTGATTTTGGTTTTGACTTTGATTTTGAAGATGCAGTGAGTTTGTGAAATTTTAAATCAGAAAAGTGAGAAGGCCATGTTGAGATGGAATTTATGGGGACTCACATCCAACTCAACGAATGGTGAAAGCACAGGTACTCACATTTAACCCAGGTGGTAACATAAGTGCGGAGAGTGCCACATTAGGAAAGAAAGTATAAGGACTCACAACCCATGTAAGAGGTGGCGAGTGGTGCTGAGATGAGAATAGGTTACCTTACTCCTTTTAAGGGGGCCTCACACCTATCTTAAAGTGCTTATATGAGAATAGGATGCCTTACTCAATTTAAGGGGGCCTCACACCTATCTCAAGCTGCTAAGAATGTCACCTTAGGAAGGAAAGCACAGGGACTCACATCCAACCCAAGAGGTGACAGAAGGGAATCAAAATTTAGCTACTAATCCCAGCATGGTAATCAAAATTTAGGTACCGACCCTAAGATTTGATTTTACTACATTGGGAAGGAAAAATCAGGGTTTCACATCCAACCAAAGAGGTAGCAGAGGGAATCAAAATTTAGGTACTATTCCCAAGATGGGAAACATAATTTAGGTACTGACCTTGAGATTTGATTTTACTATAATGAAAATGAAAGCTCAGGGACTCACGTCCAACCTAAGAGGTAGCTGAGGAAATCATAATTTAGGTACTAATCGTAGGATGAGAATCAGAATTTAGGGATTGACCCTAAGATTTGATTTTACTACATTGGAAAGGAAAGCTTAGGGACTTACATACAACCTAAGAGGTTGCAAAGGGAACTAGAATTTTGGTACTAGCCCAAAGATGGGAATCAAAATTTAGGTACCAACCCCGAGCTTTGATTTTGAGGTAATCAAATTTCATCTACCGACCCTCAGAAATTGATCTGAAGGTAACTAGATTTCATATGTCGACGCTTTAGAGAAGGAAATATTTCAAGGTAATCAAATTTCATCTACCAACCCTCAAAAATCAAACTGAAGGTAACCAGATTTCATATACTCACCCTTCAAGGAAGGTAAGATTTTGAAATATATGGATTTCATCTACTGACCCTGAGAAATCAAACTAAAGGTAATCAAATTTCATATATCAGTCCTTCGAGGGAGGAAAGATTTGATTTATCTTTCTTTTTTTTAATTTTTAAAATTTTCTTGATTTTTTAGATTTTATTTTTGTTTTTTGTGAATTGTTTTATTTTACAATTGTATATCTTTTGCATCATTCTTTGTTTGTTACAGTTTGGGATCAACGTTTATTAATCACACAAACATGGCAGTTCATAAGCACAAGTACAGAAACCCAAAAGTGATCTTTGTTGATTCTTCATGTAATTCTAGCACAACTGAATACAAGCTGAAAGTATCCAAAAACATCACAAATATATTTTTGTAAATACTACAAGCTTGCAATTCATGTCGTCTCCGCTCTGGTATGGTACAAAAGTGACAAACACCACATGTCATCCAAGTGTTTCTCTATTTGTATCCCATGTTTTAGTGGTTTCTTTAAGGTTGTATTGGTGGTTCTTTAGATGGCTCTCAGCTTTCTCTTTGCTACATGCTTTGGGTGTTTTTGACAGCTCTCAATTTTGTTTTTTTGCTACGCGCTTTGTGGTGTTATCGTGGCTATATTAAAGTTTCATTAGTGTTATTGAAGGTTGTATTCTTATTTTTTTGTCGTGTTTAGAAGCTTTTTACTTCCTAAGTGCATTTATTTATTGTTCCATTAGTGCCAAACACATTATTCTTTTCATGGATTCTCCTCCTAATCATCAAAACCCCCTTTTAAACTCAAAAAGAGTTTACGTTGCAAAAGAAAAAAATTCAAATGTTGAGTTCAACAATTTGGTTGAAGATGATCTTATTTTTCCCCAAGTGTATCATGATACTTTGGATGGGAATAGAGACTATGCCATTTATTAAGAAATCCAACAGAAATGATGGTAAAATAACTCCTTTTATATTTAAAACTGAAATCAACACTCTGGCTGAGGCCCAAAAGTTTACATTATTTGAGAAATTTGAGTTTGATCACCCTAAGATTGAACTCATAAGGAGTGCGTTTGAAGTCACTAAGCTTGTGGGTGTTTGAAAAGTTGGGCTTTTTAATGATAAACATGTTATGATTCAGCTAACAAAGGAAAATGACTTTGCTAAACACTTCTCAAAAAGTATATTAAAATAGAGGGGAAATATATGAAGCTACTCGAATGGTCACCTGACTTTGATCCTACCCAAGAACCCCCCATTTTCTTTATTTGGTTTAGATTCCCTGGTATAGAACTCCACTTATTTAACCACCAAATCCTATTCTCATTAGGTGTCATTTAGGGTAGGCCAATGAAACTTGACATTAAAACATTCAATCTCACAGGCCATTAGAAGCAACAATACTTGTGGAGAGGGACATTACCTAACCTGAAGTGTAGGAGATTTGAATTGGGACTACACATAATGGCTATTGGCAACTGGTGGTCATGCAACAAAACCATGCTACTGTGGAAATTGTAAAACTTTTTGACAATGAGGATAAATACCATAGGTTGCATCATGGTTTGAAGAAAAATCTAACTACACATATAGATGCCCCTACTGCAATATCTCCTAGTCCTGTTTAAGTTGAACTCACTAAAAAAAACTAATTAGAATGCCACATTTCCTGATAACTTATAACCAACAATTTTGGTTGATGAAGATACAACTAGGAAAGTTGCTGAAAGTTGTGAATTTGAATCTACAAACACACAAGTTTTAGAGGAGAACCCAAGCTGCTCTATTCCAATTGTTCAGATTGTTGATTCCCAAAAGATGAATGTAAATCAAGTAGACTTTGTAGGGCTCCCTACAAATCTACCCAATCCCCTCCCCCCCCCCACACACACACAATCAATCAATTGAATGACTACATTGATGATCAACATATTAAAACTGTGGGAGAAGCTCTAGAGGATGACTGGAAAACTCAAAAAGCAAAGAAAATAAAAAAAAGTTTTATTGGAACTAAGAAACTTAACAGATGACATCCTGGTTATCACTGGTGGTAGCTCATTTTGTCACAGGACTGCCTTCCTCCCTAGGGTCACTAGGGGAAAGCGTAAATCTAGCCATTATGATTAATCTCCACATCTAGAATATTAGGGGAATTGCACATCCCAATTTTCTTAACAGATTTCTACATCTTAATAGGATGCTTAAACTTTAGTGTGTTGCTATTTTGGAACCAATGATATCTAAACACCCCTAAAAAAATCAACAAAAACTTTTTTGGCTTTCAACATTTTGCTAACATAAGTAAAAAAATTTGGATCTTCTACAGGAATGAAGTTACCAGTTTGTTTAAGTTGATCACCCCCAATTTGTCCATCTATAGTTTAACATTGAGGGGAATGGGTTTTCCACTTTTGTTTATGTGGGATGTTATGCCAATGCCCAGAGGAAACAATGGAGGGAAATACTCTTCATTAGTCAAAGTATAACTCATAGTTGGATTATTAGAGATGATTTCAATTGCCTTTCTTCTCCCACTAAGAAAATAGGGGAAGACCACCTAATCTCTCTACTATGATTATCAATGACAACATTCAATAAGTTGGATTACATGATGTGGGGTATCAAGGGGCTGACTTTACATTGAGAAGAGGCAAACTCTAGGAAAGGCTTGACAGATTCCTTTTTAATGACTGTTGGATTCAAAACTTCCTTCACACTAACATCTTTCATCTACCAATGGCTATTTTAGACCACTGACCACTTGTTATTTCCATCTATGGTTCTTTGAATACTAGTAAACCCCTTTCAGATACCAAAACATGTGGTCCTTAAATCCTGACTTCCTAAATGTCATCTCATAGACATGGAAAGATGTGTTTGAAAAATTCATGGTATAAAGTTTGGATGCTACAAATAAAGCTGGGAAAAAAATTAAAAAAATGGAAGAGGGAAGGTTTTGGGGATGTCTTTACTAAAGTGCAGCTAGAAGATAAGGAGGTTAAGAGGTTGTAATAAGAATTTGAAAGAGGGAAAGTAGATGAATCTGCCTTATTTGAAGCAAATGAAAACCTGTTAAATGCAATTTCCTGGCAGGGAACTTTTCTTAAACAGAAAGTTGTTGTGGCCAGATTTGTTGATGGTGATAGAAGTTCTAAATACTATCATGCATGTATCAACTATAGAAGAAAATTCAAGGCTATTCACAAAAATCTTAGAATGTCAGGCCACTGGATTACTAAACCTGAGGACATAGCCACTGGTGCAGTCAACTACTTCAGAAATCTACTTACTCAACCTATAGTTAGACTTTAAATAATTCATGAATTAATCCCTAGTGAAAAAGAGTATACTAGGAGAATTCAAATAACTTCTATCCCTCAAGAAGAAGAAATCTGAACAAGACTCAATTCTATTGATGGAAGCAAAATAGTTGTTCCTGATGGCTTTACATCTAACTTTTATAAAAAGGCTTGGCACATAGTTAAAATTGATGTTATCATGGTTGTGTAGACCTTCATCAAGGGGGCTGATCATCCTAATTACTTTGTGCTTCCACTATAACTATGATCCCCAAAACTAATGATAAAAGAAGTTGGACCATTTCAGACCCATCATCCTGACTAATGTGATCACCAAGGATATAAGTAAATTCTACTTAATAGGTTCCAACAAAATTTGCCCCATCTGATTTGCAATAATCAGTCTGCCTTTGTCCATGGAAGAAGCATTGTTGATTATGTGCTACTTGCTTAAGAATTGCTACTAGGTCTTGACATAACCTGCAAGGGGGGAAATTTAATATACAAGCTTGATCTTAAAAAGGCCTATGAAACAATTTGGTGAGATTTCATTGTTGATATTCTGTAGGTAAGGGAATTTTCCACCAATTTTATTACTCTTATCTTGAGGTGGCTCACTAAAATGTAAATTATATTTTTATTAATGGTCAGACCCAAGGTTTCATCAAAATTATTAGGGATATTAAATAAGGAGATCCCCTCTCACCAATTATTTTTTTGGCTTTTGACTATCTCTCCAAGATGTTGAATCAAAATCATAATGAATTTTCTCATCTCAAATATAGTTATAGATATAACATTGTTATAAGCCAATTGGCTTACACTAATGATGTGATCTTTTTCTCAAATGCTACTAAACCTGCTGTTAGAGCTATTTATAAATGCTTAATGGGATTTCAAAAATGCTCTAGAATGTGTCTCAACAACAACAATTGCAACTTTTTTGTCAACCAAAGGGTTAAAGCTCAGTCTAAATAATGGGTTTTAATTTCACTGGCTTCTATTATAGCTCCATCCCTTTCAAATATTTGGGTGTGTAGTTGCTAAAAGGTAGAACCAGACAGATACAATATGATGGTATCATTGAAAAAATTAATGAACAATTGAACAATTGGACAATGTCTTTCTTTCCAATGGAGTTAGATCAAGTTTTTGAAGAGCATCCTTACTACATTCCCCTCCTACATTTTGCAAATGAAAACTATGAAGAAGAGAACACAATTAATCATTGAAAGAAACCTTAATACATTTCTTTGAATAGGTCAAAAGAAGCAAATGCATTGGCTAGCTTGCAAAAGGTGTACAAACTGTTGTAGTGAGGACGCCTTGGATTCAAAGGCTTCAAACAACTTAGCTCTATTAACTATTGTAAGCTTTGGATCAAATTTAGACAATAGGGATCTCTCTGGGCTAGACTCACGTGGGGAAATTATTATAAGGAGAAACATCCATTTGTGGTCATTAGAAGAATCAGGGACTCCAAAATCTAGGCTAATCTACTAAAAATCAGAACCCAAGCAAGGGATTTGTTTATTGGGGAACTATGTAATGGACAAATTAACTTTTGGCTTGATAATTGGGTTGTGGAGAGGAACCTGCTACCACACCTTAAAGATGATTCCACATCTCACTTTAACGTTGCTGACTGTTGTGATGATAACCAGTGGTGCCACAAAACTTTAAGTAGTCTCCTTACTCTAGAGCTAGTTACCCACAGTTTCAATGTCCCCTTTAGTAGGAAAAGTAGTGATAAAATCATTACAAAAAATGCCAACTCTAAGCACCTATCATATTTATCTATCAAACTATCTATCACTGGAGTACTGTTAACTGAGGGGAGTTTGTCTAGAATAACTACCTTACACCTTCCATGTCTTTTTTCTGTTAGAGAATGCTCATGAATATATTATTAACTGATGATATACTCAAGGTTAAGGGACTAAGATGCCCTTCCTGTTATCTTATATGTATGCAAGAGGAGGAAACTTTGGACCATCTGTTTTTCATTTGATAATATGTGCATAGTGTTTAGAACAAACTAATTAGAAGATTCTCATTTAATACTCTAAATTTACACTGGCTCAGGCTTAAAGAGAGCTGAAAGAAATAGCAGAATGCATAGCTTTCCCCTATCCCCTGTATTACTTGATGGTTAATCTGGATGGCATGAAAAAAATTGAAATGTGATGATGATTAACTTCCTAAACAAAAAGTGGTAAACAACTGCATGGTATTCCTCTTAAAACTAATCAAGCACAAGAAGTTTTCTAATATTTTCAAAGGCCATGTATCAAATATAATTCTCACAACGAGCCCTAGTATTAGCTTGATTTATTGGAAGAAGCCTTCTTAACAGTGGACCAAACTTCATATAGATGACCAATTTTTTCAGAATGATGCTGACATTGGTTGTGTCTTCATGGACCATTCTGGAAAATGTCTCCTCTTCTTCAATCACTAGTTTTGGCACTGGATACATTTGAGGCTGAAGCAATTGCAATTTTTTGGGCTTTAAAGCTTGCTTAGGGTCTAGATTGACACTATCTACTAATTGAATGTGATTCACAATTGCTGATACATATCTTGGTTTATTAGATAGAAGTCCTTTGGCATATGGCACACTGGTCTGCCGAATTAATTTTTTAAAAGCGAATCTCCAAACTATCATGTCCTACACCCTTAAAGAGCGGAACAAACCAGCCAATTAGCATGCCAAAATGGGGAACTACACTAAAGATGTATTTGTAAGAGAAATCCATAATCCTCTTCTTTTTTTGCTTTTGTAAGGTGATAAATATCCCATATATCAGACTATTGTAACTACTTTCTTTTTTAAATTTATAGATTATCTACATATTTATAAATACACCATGTATTTATAGATACGTAGTTGTCTTGCCAATATATATATATATATATATATATATATATATATAGGAATAATATGTTTTAAATATGTTTTAACTCAGATCAAGTTTGAAGATTTCCAAGGTTGGGCACCTTTGTTTNGCACTATACTTGTAAACCTCTTAATGCTGGTGGGCTTGGTTTTAAAACTTTGCAGCATACTATTGATATTAACATGTGTAAATTTTAGTTTAAATTTTGGTTGGGAGAGTCTCTATGAGCTAAATTTATGCGTCATAAATATTGTAAAAATTCCTACCCTTCCACTATCAATTGGAGAGTGGAGGATTCAAGACGTTGGAAAGCTATTATTGTTGAACATGATGTAGCTTCTCATTTCATGTTTTGGGATTTTGGTGAAGGCAGTATTTCATTTTGGAAGGATGACTGGGGTCTCTCTACATTTTCTAATTTGCTTACTCAAGATTATGATGTCAATTTGCTAGTCTCAAATTTTTGGATTAATGGTGAATGGAATCTTGATATGTTGAATTCCTTAGTTAGTGAAATTGCTCTTGCTATAGATAAAAGTCCCGTTAAACCTCAAGATAAGGCTCTTCTTATTTGGAAGAAACATGCTAGCACTTCTGTCACAAAATGGCTTTACTCTAACTTACATTCCTTTACTCCATGGAAATGGCATGTTTTTATTTGGCATAAACTTATTTCTCCATCTATTTCTTTTTCCCTTGGCAATACTTTCACAAGTTACTCCATCTTGATGATATAATTAAGTTGAAAGGGCTTAAACTCACCTCTACTGTTACAATTGTAAAAAAGGTGCTGAATATTTTAATCATATATTTTTTAAGTGTGCATTTGCTAAAGAAGTTTGACATCATATTGGGTACTATTTTGGTATCCATTGGCCCAATAATTTGAATTTAAGAACAGTTATTGAGATTTGGAAAGGTTTTGAAACTTCTTTGAACAAGCACTTCTTTTTTCTTATTATTATCTTATGGTTTATTTGGATGGCAAGAAACAGTAAAAAATATGAAGCTATGAGTTAAACCCCCTATACCACTTCCATTTTTAGCAGTTGCTTATTTTAAAAGGCTTGGAAGTCCTTCGTTAGATAGTATGCCTCTCCTACTTTGGCCAAGGGTAGGAAACCCATTTTGATTAAATGAGCACTACCACTCCACGGTTTGTTTAAGGTTAATGTTGGTGGGAGTTTTTTTCAATGCCTATAGGGGTATAGGAGGGCTTATTAGAGATGCTTCTGGTAGATGTATTGCATACTTTACTTCACCTTGTATTGCTAACTCCACACTTGAGGCTGAGACCTATGCTGTGGTAGTCACTCAGCATATTATTACCTCTTTAAACCTAAACGAAATGATAATGGAAACTGATTTAGAAATCCTGTTTAACATTCTTGTGGCTAAGATTAAACCACCTTGGTATATTTTAGACTGCGGATTGGTTGGCGAAATGGAAGGTTCAAAATGCTAATATTGGAGATAACCGTCCTTCATACTTGCATAAACTAATTAAAAATGATTTGGATGCCCCCTATGCTCATTTTTAAGATGTTGATTGAGTTATTAATTTGCCAGAAATCTTGGTGCTTTAAGCAGGAAGCCATTTTATTTTTTCTTCGCACGTTTTGGATGTTGGGCCCTCAATTTTGGGATTATCATGGAAGGACTTGTTGCTTAGAGTTTGGGAAGACTCCTTATATTTACTTCCAATGTTGGGGCCTCGGTTGTTGGGGTCTTCGCACTGGACTTAACTTTAACAAACTTGCTGGCTTTATATATTGGTATGGACAGACTTTGCGAACTGAGAATTTCTTGGTTTGTTATTGTGAATTGGTCAATGGTTATGCTTGGACCCATTACATTTCTTGTTCTATGATTCATTACTCCTATGGGCATATGAGTTTTGCTCTTGCTTGCCTTTTTCTGTTTTATCTATCAATGGATGTGTTTTCTGGACACAGTAGTGAGTCTTTCTTGTTGGTGATAGCAACTCTTATATTATGGGTATACTTTTTAGGTGTTGCCCCCTTATTTGGTTTTATTTTTGCACATTATGGATTTGGTATTGGTTATTTTGGATTGTCTTTTTCTACATCTTTTGAAGATGTTGCTAGAGCTTTTACTTGGCCAGAAATTTTGTGTTTTTATGTAGGAAGTCATTTTTTTGTTGGGCCCTCGATTTTTGGCTTATCTTGGAAGGACCTCGTGCTTTGATATTGAGGATTCTACTTATATTTACTTCTTATGTTTTGGGTGTGGGGGCCTTGGTTTTAGCCTTAGCTTGATAACTCTTGTTGGTTTTATTCATTGGTTTGGTCAGTCTTTGCGGATTGAGATTTGCTTGGTTAATTATTATACATTAGTGAATGAATATGCTTGGACCCATTACAGTGCCTGGTTTATGACTCATTATTCCTCTGGGGATATGAGTTCTGCAATTGCCTATCTTCTTCTGTATTATCAATTAATGGATGTGTTTTCTGGACACAGTAATGTCTTTGACTCGATTGGAGATAACAACACTTATATTTTATACTTGGTTGGTAGGACTTTTTTTGGTCCACCCATTTTGGAAGGATTTGGTGGGTTTAATTTATAGTTGCTGCTTACAGATTACGTGATTGGTATTGCTTGATTGGCTATCTTTATATGGCCATGTTTCTCTAGTTCACTCTTTCTCATGGATTATCCATTTTTGAATTGATATCACTGGTTGGGAGAATGATCATGATCTACACTATGTATTATAGATTTGCTTGCTCTCAAATTTGGTTTTTAATGCAGGCCTTCAGGACTGGGATAAACTTTACTATCCACCTCTTTTATTTTATATTAGTTGGGGGATTAACCTGTTTTGGCCCGCGGATCATCACTTTAGTGGGACTCTTTATAGCTCACCGCGCGATGCATTCAAGGATTTGAAGATTCTCTTATGTTGTAATCACTTCTTTTATTTGAATATGGTTGTTTTATTTTCTGCAGGTTTTGGCAGTCCATCAATGTGTTACTTATCCATTCAGAAGACCTCTATTATTCTTTTGCAGTTCTCGCATATTGACAATTTGGGTTTTTGTGTACATGTCCTTTTTGAGTATAATTTTACTTTTTGGTATACATTTTGGGGGAGTACATGTATTTTTGGGTTTTACTTACCCTTAAGTTGTTCTTTTATTTTCGCGTGGAGTTGTACTGTGGCGAGTGGAACCCCTGGACTTTGTATTTTCTTTTGCTCTTAGAAGGGGATCCACTCTCCCTCCCCCAATTTGTAATCTTTTTCACTTTTAAGAGTAAGAAGCCATGAGCTACTCTTTAATTATATATATATATNATTATTTTATGTATATGGATGTATGAGAAAAAAATATTTTTTATATAGTGAATATGTGTATGTTAGTCCAAATGTATAATTGCTAAGCTGGTACAATATCTTCCACATATACAACCTTATTAATATAAATAATGCATTGGTGTTGGTTGATCTTCAGCGCCTAAAGGTGCTTGTGGGAAGCTATTTTGTGGTCGCAGGCAGTCTAATTGGCATTTTGAATCCGAGGAGGATGAGTATGTTAGGCACTCTTTTGGTAGTTTGGGGCTTGGTGAAGGAAGGTATGTTTAAAAAACCTGCTACAACCAATCCAGAAAAAAAAAGTTTATGTTTAGCCAACAATGGTGGTGGCACTCATATGTGTTGTGTGTTCGGTGAAGTCTAGTGCCAGAAAAGCAAGCAAAAGTTCTAATGCTCAACCCATTGCAAAGCCTTTGAAGAGCTCAACAAAATTCAAGTTGAAGTGAAATTATGAGATGGTTTTGAATTTTATGAGCATCTTCAAATAAGATGTTTTTAGATTTCTGTAGTTCTTATGAAATTTTTATGGGAGTTTTTGCCGAGCAAACCCATTAATCTGCTACAACATCTGCTTATGTAGGGGAACAAGATAACATTTATTTGAATGTTATCTCCAACGACTGCTTATGTAGGGGAACAAGATAACATTTATTTGAATGTTATCTCCAATATATATATATATATATATATATATATATATATATATATATATATATATATATATAT
>JXCR01148817.1:238444-275965 GCA_002079205.1 Phalaenopsis hybrid cultivar
TATTGTGCTACCATAATATTTAAATATCTACAAATCATAGTTATCTGAATTAAGTTCTCATATTATTAATTTTTGAAAATATTTAAATTGAGAACATATAATAGTTAATCTTTTTCTTCCCTCCCCCAAACTTAAATTTTTCAATATGGAATGATACAGATGGAAAGAAAAATTCTAAATATAAATCATACCTCAGTACTTTAGGCATTTTCATCTTTCTAAATTTTTTTCAATTCCTTCTCAAAATTTTTACTTTAACTGGTCTGTAATATTAGGAGCTTTCTATACATATAAAACATTAGAGAAATTGTTGGGTAATGAAATTTTAAAATAAGTACAAAACTAAACATTATATTAGCACAATATTTCACTAACACATCACAATACTAAATAAAAACAATTACAAATACATTAAAATGCAAATAATAAAATCACATCACATTACAATTTTACAAAATACTAATAAAAGTATATCATAACTACACATGCAAATTTCAAACTATAACACTAAACATTTATAACAATAATTAAAAATTATCTAACTGCAAACATAAAATAAAATATTGAAAAAATGAAAGTACAAATAAACATACATCATATCTATCACAAAATCACAAAACAAAAGTACATCAATCACTATCATATATCAAAATCCCATACTATATCCTCATCTCCCTAGTTAGCAGGTGGATTGGGCTGATATTGAGTATAACGAAGGCATTCACGAAAAGTAACATCAGGCTCATCTTTGTAGTGTCGGGCCTGAGCTTCGTAGTAAGCTATCTCAAAGTAAGAATGCCTCTGTAGGTACTCACCATCATAATCATGTCTACGTTCTAATCCCCCAATTCTTTCATTTATTTTCTCTATGCTCTTCCGCTGCTTAAATCATGAAGGGTAGGGGAACTAGAGGAAGGAAGGTCATAACAAGTAGAGGGGATATCTCTACTAGTAGAAGATTCTTTACTCCTACTTTCAGATCTCCATCCTTCATGGGATTCATACATCCTTAAATTATCTTCACTAATGGGTTTCATAGGGTAAACCCATTCTTCATCATCTCCAGTTTTAACTACTCCAGAAAGTTGACAAAGTGCATAAATGAGGCCAGGATGTCTCAGACCTCCACCTGATTCACTCCTTGTCGTGGTCAACTCTATTTAATTAAATAGCCTATGTCTCGAAAAAAATCTGTCGTCGGCGGCGTCGATGGCGCCGTCGGCGAGATTTTCAAAATTAGTTCAATTTCTAGATTTATGCAATTTTGATCAATTTCAAGCCTCGTCGACATTTGTTCAATCATTCTAGACATAAATTTAAGTGATTAAATGATGTACTAACAAAAATAAACATTCACAACACAAAACATCACAATTATATATAAAATCCAAGGGTTACAATACACGTTACACGACACACATAAGTTTAGTATTTTTCTCAACCTTAATACATCAATTCAGCATCGCAATCCTAGCCACAACACTCTAAATGCTGAAAACAAATATTTTATGCTCAATCTCAACTATACTGAGATCTAGAAGCAAAATTTGAAAGTAAAGCAAACACATAAGTTCAAATAAAATCACACACATAGACATATAGGTAGTAAAGTAAATCTACTGCTCCTCCGATTTAGTGTTTGTTTCTCCTTTGATATCGCCCATCGATTGAACATGAACTAAAAGGTTATAGAAGGGTCAGCATAGGAATTCTTCACTAGAGTCCTCTTCTATCAATCCCATCTTTCTCATCGATCGTATCAAACTTCCTTTGATATGTTCAGAGTGATCAAAATGCTCTTTTATCCTTCAGTCCAGTGTTTAGAAATGGGGTTTAGAAGCACAGCAGAGAAACTAACATACCTGTTTTCTCTCATTTCTCAGTCTTCAGTCTCGTTCGTAAAAAAATGGTAGATCTCATTCATCAGATTGTTTTTTGGGTCAAACTTGGAATAATGGTAGACAGGAACATTCTCGATCATATATAACTCATTAATCCATGCAGGAGTAAAAGTTATCCATCTGCCTTGCACATAGACGACTCACTGGTTGATTTCATGCAAGTTAGCATAAAACTCCTTCACCACAGGGATGACTATGGCGGCAGTAGTGTAGCACAACACTTCCCATCATTGTCGTACAATCATCTCTTCAATTACTATCAAAGTATTGTTCAATCCTCGATTCACGAATCTTCTTTCTTTGATTAATCTCCTCTTTGTCAGCACTTTGTTGAAGATTCTTTGCGCCTCAGAACTAATAAACTTTCTCGGGTTGAACACTTAAAATCTAGGATTTTCAGTGGAATTGGAAACCATAGGGATAAATTTGGTGGAGTTTGAATTCATTTTTGGGAAATATGAATTTAAGAACAGAGTTTGGAGGTTTATAGGGAGTAAATCTCGCCTAAAATCACAAAAAACTAAAATTTCAAACTCCAGAAATTGTGATCTCGCCATTCTCGCTGTTGGCGGCGTCGATGGATCTGTCGGCAAGCCTTGAGAAATAATTGTCGGGACTCTCGGGAAAAACACGCCATCGGCGCGCAAGGCAAAAATTTCACAGTTTTGCTCTAGTCCGAATGCGATCCAATTTTCTCTATGGATCAAATTTCTATGATGATCCAAGAGTAAATATGAGTAGTAGAGTTCAATACTACCATAAACTAACAATAATTTCCAAAAAAAACACTATAATCTCAATAAAAATAAAGAAAACTATGGGTTGCCTCTCATAAAGCGCTTGCTTTAACGTCGTCAGCCCGACCTATTCAAATATTATTCAGGTTGATTGACCATTAAAACCTCTTTAAATTTTAGTCTTTACCCTCAAAATACGATTTTAATCAGTGTCCACTTACTTTAAATCTATTCCCAGTCTTTTGATCTTCAATTTCAACAGCTCCGTAAGTATAAACTTGTCCTAACCAACGAGACTTCAATTTTCCAGGAAATAACTTCAGCCTAGTATTGTAAAGTAAAACTTTTACTTTAAATCTATTTCATGTCTTCTGATCTTCAATTTCAACAGCTCCGTAAGTATAAACTTGAGATAACCAACGAGACTTCAATTTACCAGGGAATAACTTCAGCCTTGTACTGCAAAGCAAAACTTCTTGTTCTGGTTCAAAGTTTTTCTAATTAATCTTCCGATCATGCCATAACTTTAGTTTCTCCTTATAAATTATGTCGTTATCATAAGATTCATTTCTTAATTCCTCCAATTCATTCATTTGTAACAATCTCTTCTCACCAGCATCTTTCAAATTAGAATTGAATTCTTTAATCTCCCATTATGCTTTATGCTCCAATTCTACTGGTAAGTGACAAGTTTTTTCCAAAAATCAACCTGTAAGGAGTCATTCCAATAGAAGTATTATAAGCAGTCCTCTAAGCCCATAATGCAGTATCTAGTCTAGTAGACTAAACTATTCTACTAGGGTTTACAATCTTCTCCAGTATTTATTTAATCTCTCTATTAGAAACTTCAGCTAACCCACTGTTCTGAGGGTGATAGGAAGTAGAGATTCTATGAATAACATTAAACTTTTCTGGCAATCTCTGAATGTATTTATTCCTAAAATAGGATCCTCCGTCAGTGATAATCACTCTCGGCATTCCGTATCTAGTGAAAATGTTTTTCATTAAAAAATCCTCCGTTAGTGATAATCATTCTTGGCATTCCGTATCTAGTGAAAATATTTTTCATTAAAAATCTTAAAACACTTCTAACGTCACAACGAGGTAAAACTTGTGCTTCAATCCACTTTAAAACGTAGTCTACCACAACTAATATGTATAAGTTCTCAGATGAAGGAATAAATGGTCCCATGAAATCCAATCCCCAAACATCAAAGATCTCAACTTCTAACATGAAATTCAAAGGCATTTCTTTTCTTCTAGATATATTGCCTACTCGTTGGCATCGATCACAAGTTTTTATGTCATTCCATTTCTTCTAGATATATTGCCTACTCGTTGACATCGATCACAAGTTTTTATGTATCTATAACTTCTCTAAAGAGAGTAAGCTAATAGAATCCAGCTAGTAAAATTTTATAAGCAGTTTTATCAGTTCCAAAATGTCCTCCAAATTTAGAATCATGACATTTAAAATTTTATAAGCAGTTTTATCGCTCCCAAAATGTCCTCCAAATTCAGAATCATGACATTTTAAAATTTAATAAGTAGTTTTATCAATCCCAAAATGTCCTCCAAATTCAGAATCATGACATTTCTGAATGATCAGTTCAGTTTTTTCATAAGGTACACATCTTCTCATAATAAGATCCTTACATTATTTATATAAATTAGGTTCATCCCAATGATATGCTTTTGCATCATGAATGAATTTTCTTTGCTGTTGCAATGTTAGCATAGGTGGAAAAACATCACTTACAATATAATTAACAATAACAGCATACCATGATATTTTCCACTCATTAATATTATAGAGTTGTTCATCAGGGAAACTATCCGTAATTTCATTGTCGGTGTCAGATAATTCATGATATTCTAATCTCGATAAATGATCAGCAATTTGATTATCAGTTCCCTTTCTATCAATAACCACAACAATAATATCCATCTAATTAACCTTGGTTTGGCATCCTTCTTTTGCATCAGATATTTAATAGCAGAGAATCCATCTAATCAACCTTGGTTTTGCATCCTTCTTTTGCATTAGATATTTAATAGCAGAGTGATCAGTATGCACAACACATAAAATTTGATTATCAGTTCCCTTTCTATCAATAACCACAAGATCAAATTTTTGCATCAAAAGTATATCAACCTTGGTTTAGCATCCTTCTTTTGCATTAGATATTTAATAGCAGATTGATCAGTATGCCAACCTTGGTTTAGCATCCTTCTTTTGCATCAGATATTTAATAGCAGAGTGATCATTATGCACACATTGGTTTGACATCCTTCTTTTGCATTAGATATTTAATAGCAGAGTGATCAGTGGGCACAACAACATCCTTCTTTTGCATCAGATATTTAATAGCAGAGTGATCAGTATGCACAACAAATTTAGCTTATCCTTCTTTTGCATCAGATATTTAATAGCAGAGTGATCAGTATGCACAACACATTTAGCCGCATCAAATATTTAATAACAGAGTGATCATTATGCACAACACATTTAGCTCCAATTAAATAAGATCTAAAGATATTTAATAGCAGAGTGATCAGTATGCACAATACATTTAGCTCCAATTAAATACGATCTAAATTCATCAAAAGTATCCATCTAATTAACCTTGGTTTGGCATCCTTCTTTTGCATTAGATATTTAATAACGTGATCAGTGTGCACAACACATTTAGCTCCAATTAAATAAGATCTAAATTTGTCTAAAGCATATACAGTTCCAGTAACTCTTTTTTAGTAACAGTGTAGTTAATTTGAGCATCGTTAAGAGTTTTACTAGCGTCAGTAACTCTTTTTTAGTAATAGTATAGTTAATTTGTGCATCATTAAGAGTTTTACTAGCGTAGTATTAGCTCCAATTAAATAAGATCTGAATTTATCTAAAGCATACACAATTGCTAGTAACTCTTTCATTTAGTTCCAATTAAATAAGATCTAAATTTGTCTAAAGCATACACAATGACCAGTAACTCTTTTTCAGTCTAATTAAATAAGATCTAAATTTGTCAAAAGCATACACAATAGTCAGTAACTCTTTTTCAGTAATAATTAAATAAGATCTAAATTTATCTAAAGCATACACAATTGCTAGTAACTCTTTTTCAGTAAAGTATTAATTAATTTCTAAATTTATTTAAAGCATATACAATTGCCAGTAACTCTTTTTCAGTAACAGTATAGTTAATTTGTGCATCATGTGGTATATAACTTTAAAAATATTTTCATACCTTTGTCCAAGGACAGCTCCAATAGCATAATCAGCCAGTAACTCTTTTTCAGTAACAATATAGTTAATTTGTGCATCATTAAGAGTTTTACTAGCACAATGACTAGTAACTCTTTTTCAGTAACAGTATAGTTAATTTGTGCATCATTAAGAGTTTTACTAGCGATATATAACTTTAAAGATCTTATCATACCTTTGTCCAAGAACAACTCCAATAGCATAATCACTAGCATCACACATTAGTTCGAATGGTATCTCCTCGTTAAGTGAAACTATTATAGGGGCAGTGATTAGCTTTTCTTTTAATAATTCAAAGGCATTTAAACAGTCTTCAGTAAACTCAAATTTCTTATCCTTTTCTAAAAATTAGCATAGAGGTTTGGTAATTTTTGAAAAATCTTTAATACAACATCTGTAAAAACCAACATGTCCAAGAAAACTTTTAACCCCTCTTACATTAGTAGGAGGTGTTAATTTAGATATAACTTAAATTTTTGTAGGGTCTACTTCCATACCATTTTCTGAAATCTTATGCCCTAACACAAGTCCTCCTGCAACCATAAATTGACATTTTTCTCATTTCAGAACTAAATTAGTTCTTCCGCATAACTCCAAAACTATTTCAAGATAATTTAAGCATGTGTCAATTGATGTTCCAAATACAGAGAAATTAACCATAAATACTTCTATTCCATCATCAATTAACTTACTAAATATAGATATCATACATTTCTGGAATGTTGCAGGTGCATTACATAATCCAAAAGGCATTCTTCAAAAAGCAAAAGTTTTGAAAATACTAGTAGATGTTGTCTTTTCTTGATCCTCGGAAGCAATAGAAATTTGATGGTAGCCGGTATATCCATCTAAAAAATAAAAATATTTGTGCTCAATAAGTCTATCCACTATTTGGTCTAAAAATGATAAAGGGAAGTGATCTTTTCTAGTGGCAGTGTTTAATTTTCTATAATCAATGCAAATACACCACCCAGTAACTTGTCTGATAGGGTATTAATTTATTATTCTCTTGTGCTTCAACAGTCACCCCTCCTTTCTTAAGAACACAATGAATTGGACTTACCCAAGCACTATCCGAAATAGAATATATAATTCCAGTGTCCAACCATTTCAAAATTTCCTTCTTGACTAATTCTTTCATCATTGGGTTTAATCTCCATTGTGGATCAACTCTTGGTTTATATTGTTCATCCAGTATAATGCTGTGCATACAGATCGAATGAGTGATTCCTTTAATATCAGCTAAGGTCCAACCAAAAGCTTTCTTATATCTTTTTAATGTATCCAAAAGATTTTTCTCTTGCAAATCATTTAACTCTGAAGATATAATAACAGGTAATGTAGATGAGTTTCCCAGAAACACATACTTCAAGTGGTTAGGCAATATTTTCAACTCAAGTTTAGGTGGTTTTATAATTGATAGAACTAGATTCTTATCAGCATTTCCTGTAATATCCAACATTTCAAATCTTTCCTGAACATAATCTAATTCTTCATTTTCTATTTTGTCCAAAATAACTTCATCTCCGTCTTCAAATTTTTTTCTCTTCAAAATTTTTTTTCTCTTCAAAATATTTTTTAAAATGCTCGTTCAATAAATGTTCACTAATTTCCATACAGAAACATGCATTATCTCTTTCAACAGTAGAGTATTTCATAAATTTTACAATGTTAAAAGTCACTTCTTGATCGTTAACTCTCATAGTTAATTCTCCCTTTTGAACATCGATTTCACAATGTTAAAAGTCACTTCTTGATCATTTACTCTCATAGTTAATTCTCCTTTTTGAACATCTCAATAGCTTTTCCAGTAGCTAAAAATGGTCTCCCTAAAATGATAGGTATTTCTTTATCTTCCTCTCTTCTAGTAGCTAAAAAAGTTCTCCCTAAAATTATAGGTATTTCTTTATCTTCCTCCATATCTAAAACAATAAAATCCACAAGAAAGATAAATTTATCAACTTTTACTAACACATCTTCTATAACTCCCTTAGAATAAGTAACGGAATGATCCACTAACTGAAGAGTTACAGAAGTAGGTGAGACTTCTCTTAATCTTAATCTTTTGAAAATTGATAGAGTCATAAGATTAATGTTGGCTCCCAAATCACATAAAGCTCTTCCATAAAATCTTTCACCGATAGCACACGGTATAGTGATGTTGGCTCCCAAGTCACATAAAGCTCTTCCATAAAATTTTTCACATAAGATTAATGCTTGCTCCCAAATCACATAAAGCTCTTCCATAAAATTTTTCACCGATAGCACACGGTATAGTGAAATTTCCAGGATCTTTTAATTTTTCAAGAAGCTTTTTTTGAATAATTGCACTACACTCTTCGTTAAGTGCAACAGTCAGGATCTTTTAATTTTTCAGGAAGCTTTTTCGGAATAATTGCACTACACTCTTCGCTAAGTATGGATCTTTTAATTTTTCAGGAAGCTTTTTTTTGAATAATTGCACTACACTTTTTGCTAAAACAACAGTTTCATTATCAGTGAACTTCCTTTTCTTGTTCAAAATATCTTTCATAAAATTCACATAATTTGACATTTGCTCTAAAGCTTCTACGAAGGGAATATTTGCCGTTAATTTCTTAAGAATTTCTATAAACTTGGAAAATTGTTTATCATTTTTGTGCTGCTTCAATCTTTGAGGAAACAGTGATGGAGGTTTCTCCACAGTAATTTTCATTGGTGTAATTGGATATTCTAAATCTGGGTATTCATGATCCTTTTCTTAATCTGTATTCACTTTCTCTTTTCTAGTTTATGTTTCTTTCTGCACTCTTATTTCCAATTCTTTTCCACTTTGTAATTGTATCGCTTTTATCTGTTCTTTTCCTTGATCTTTACACTTCATAATTGTATCGCTTTTATCTATTCTTTTCCTTGATCTTTAGGATTTGGTTCCACAGTATGTAATTGTATCACTTTTATTTGTTCTTTTCCTTGATCTTTAGGATTTGGTTCCACAGTACTACTATCGCTTTGATTTGTTCTTTTCCTTGATCTTTAGGATTTGGTTCCACAGTACTAGGAAAAGTTCTTGATGTTCGATTACTAAGCGCATTAGCAATATGCCACAATTGGTTTTCAATATTCTTGATAGTAGTTCCTTGATTTTGTAACTAGTTTCCTTGAATGTGTAATTAATTTCCTTGATTCTGCAATTGTTGACTTATGTTCAGTATTAGCTCTTACATAGACAACTTCTTTCCCTTAAATTGAGTGTTACTGTTAAATCTTAGAGGATAAGAAGGTCTATAATTAACATTTCCTTGGTTGGATGAATTTCTCAAAGGGTTTACTGGGTTGTTTTCCCGTTGTTGATTTGTAGAAGAATTGTTATTCCAATAAAAGTTAGGATGATTCTTCCAACCTGGGTTATAATAGTTTGAATAAGGATTGTTGGGTCTATTGTTAATAGCATTTAAAGTCTCATAAGAAGGTTGAACATCCACAAATTGCCTAGATGAANTTTTGGTCAGAAGCCATTAAGAGAAAATATACATTTAGGGTTAGTTATTCTAGCCATGGGTACACAATTGTAAGAATTATAAGTTGAAGCATTATGATCCTTTGTCTGGAAATAGGATTGCATTTGGTGGTTCAACCAGTAATATTGTCAATCAATCCTAACATGAAATTGGTCCTATTAAAAGGATAAATTTCCAAGACTCGAGAATACCCATAAAGATTTGCAATCGAATGTCAATCAATAAATTAGTAGTAATGATGTCAAAATGCACTTTTTCCCCAACTTATATTATGTATATGCATCATATATATTTCTTAATCACTAACTATAATTATTAAAGGTATTATGGCAATTGAATATTTTTCATTATTTTTATTGACATTTGCATCATCAAATTTGAACTTTAGTTGGATATTTGTTGAATCATCAAATTTTGAGCATTTCCTTTCAATCGATTGAATGTCTGAATGCCTATTCAAATTCTAGAAATCTTCATAAGAGAACCATGGGGGGAAGTGAATAAGCAATGGGGAACTAGGAGTTGCTAAATTTAACTTGCGTGTTCCTTGTTCTTAAAGTGCTTGCGGTACAGCTATGAGAAAAGATACAAATGAATGTTATCATAATGTGCGCACATTCCACCACAATGTTTGGCATTGCTGCACATTCATAGTTATATTAAGAAGACAAAAACTTCTGACAATATTTTTATTAAATGTAAAGAGGCCACTTTGTACCATTCTGTGAAATAATATGAGAAATCCATAGATAACTTGCACTGAAACATATACAAAAGCACTTTTTAGCTTTCAATTCAATGTTAAAGATTATAATACTCGCCTGCCTATTATTATACCAGATATGGTAGTAGAGATGCAAGAGAAACAAAAAAAAGCATTGCATAATGTAGAAGTAAGCAATACGAGATTTTAGAAATGGATAGTGTAACGGGTCCTAATTGAGCTGGCCAAAGATGATATGGTATGATATAATATTATATAATGTTTATTAAAATGATAACACATTTGTACCATTGTCAAACACATTAGTACACCTGTCAAAAGCAAAAATTTATTAGGAAAAGCATCAAACACATGACGTGCAGATATCTTTATTAAAAACCATGATGAAATAGACCTGTCCAAGAATGAAATACACTCGTCAAATTGGCATTGCATATAACAAATGGAAGACTTTTTTTAGCACAGCACGTTAATTTCATGAACTGATCTAACAAAATGTTGCGCAAATAATTGCTTTTTTATTTTTTTTGTAATTTCTTTTGGAAGCTATTATTCTTAGAAACTGTGCAATTACCCACAATATATGTAGTGGTTGATGGGATAGTTTCTCACGAGTCACGATTGGAGTCATGCATGATACTGTTTAGGCACAACTCTAAAAAGAGAAAAATTTATGCTTAGAAATTAGTGATTACAGTGTATTTCGAATATAGATTTTCTAGCTGAAGAGAAAACTGTTTATTAATTTTGTTGAACCTAAAAATGAATCATGCCCAAGGAATAGAGCACTTAGGATCACTAAAAGAATGGAATAAATAGTAGAACACAATATCTAGAGTTTTTCTTCATGAGAGGGCTCCTTATTTATAGATATGGGGGGTACCCTATGTATCCAATTACATTGATGCCCTCTTCCTCTACAAAGAAACATAGGAGTACTAAAATAATTTACATGATATATTAGACAAACAGACTTTTCACTGATGGGGTGTCCTTCACTTGCTCGGTTTGCTCCCATTCATTCGTCTCTTCGTCGGACGACCAACGTGATGTCGGTATGTGGTCTTCATGTCTAGCTTCACCGGTGTTCCTATCGCAATTCATTTGTCCGCTTTTCCCTCTTTAATGGATAACTTTCGCTCGACCGGTTCTGTCAATGTTCTTTGTTCGATCTTGAGGCTAGTCGGTTTGTCATAGGGTCGGGCAACCCATTGGCATTTTGTGATGATCTACGGGTTTGAGTGTCAACTACCTTAATGATCTGATTTAGCGCCCCTGACCAGCTTTGACACATCTCGCCTACGAACCCACCTCATTTGTCGTGTTTCATATCCTTGCATGGAGATTCATGCCGCCTTGATTTGGTCATACACATATAGTTCCCCAACTTTATTTTTTGAAAGTAACAACTATTATAAAAACAAGAAAGTTAATCATTTCATTGATTGTAGTTCCAATCAGCATTTAGTAATCAAAATTTCTAGATTTATGTGTGCTACCACTATATAAACAGCTTTTGTTTGTTGTCGTAACTGGTATTTCTCTTTTGTCATAAGTCTTGATTGTTCTTCCTATGGACGCTCTAGTTGTGAGTGAAAATATAGAGAATCCGGGTGGTCCTTCTGATGACGTCCGGATGAAAGCCTTCGAGATGACTGTGGAAAAAATCCACACTTTGCATGATCTTTCTGAGGTTCATCGTGCCAGTTCGATCGGCAAGCGAAAAAAATGTCCCGAGTGTGGTCAACCTTTGAAGAAAAATGAAAATAATGGGGCTAACCTCTAAAAAGGGGTCTTCGGATGAACACATTGATGAGGATGATTCATCGAACAATAATCCCTTGGCGCGTCAAAGGCTTGAGATGATTCTATGCATTTTTCCAGTAGTCAATCCAGCCATCCGGCCGTTCCAACCTGAACGGCCGGATGGCGGCGCTTTAAGGACTTTTGGAAGTGTATTGCCTACGGGGAAGGCTGCGACTGATTCTTCTCGGGCTGAGAGAGCTGTGGGCCTTCCTCCTATACCTGGTGAGAGTTCCTCATTTTTGCTGTAGTCTTATTTGGATCGACTCCTTGGTAGAAGTGTTATTTCAGATTTGTTTGTGGAGACCTATCATTTTGATTTCCTTGGCGTTATCATTTTATATTTTTAATTTTTATTTTTATTTTTCTTACAGTTGTTCTGATTCCTGTTTCTCAATCCTCTGAGGTTGTTGGTGGTCAAAGGTCGCTTTCTCTGAAAGGTTAATAGGCGGCGGTCAAGCAGGAGTCGACCAACTAGGTGATTTACCATGTGGATGAGACAAAGAACTTTTTTGCTTATGAGGCTGAAGCTAGGAAAATAGCTGAGGTTCAGGGAGAAGCTACAAGAAATAAGTTTAAATCATAATTGGTTTCCCTTTTTGAGAAATTGGTAGGTGAGATCCGCAAACTCAAAGCTGATGCGGTGGACCTTTAGAACGAGTTGGAGCATTTTAAAATGGAGATTGTGTGCTTGTGATTGGATTTGGTGGATGGGCAAGAGGCTTGTTTGATTTCTAGTTTCCAGGCAGAGTTTGATAGTGTTGATAGATTTAAGTTAGGTGGTTGAGTCTTTTTTAAAGTGTTACTGAGACATGGGTTGTTCACCCCTTTGGTGTCGATGAATTCATTACAGAGGTACAACTCATGGCACTTTGTCTCTTGTGAATTCAACATGTACTGGTGTGCATACATATTAGTGGTTAGGGATCATTTGTGCCTTCCTTTTCTTTGAATCCTCTGGTCATTTCTTTCTCTCTCATTCCGCCATTTTCTACTCTGCATGACGTCAAAGTATTATCCTCAGGAGTTCAGGAAGGTGCACTCTTCAAAATGTTATGTGCTTTCATCTCACGAAGTTTCAAGGTGGCAAAGGCGGTACATTTTTTAACAAGGGATAGAGTTAGAGGCTCCGAGGTCGAACGACCGTCCAACTGAAAATTGCAGTGGGTGGCTCGTGTTGTATTAGGATCAATTTATTTAGGGGTTTTTCCTCCTATTCTGCCTCAATATTCGAGATATCTTGAATCATTATAGTGTCATTTCAGTTCTTTAGAAAGCAAATTCTATAACAACAACCATGACCTTCATTGTATATTGTCATCGAATGGAGATCCCTTGGACATGAGATCTTTTTTTTTTATGTGTTTTCTATCATGGTGCACCTCAGTGGTTATGTTACCCTCATTTCAAGTAGAAATATTTGCCTGATTGACTTTGAGAATAATGTGAAAATTTGGAAGTGTACTTCCTCTTGGCATTGGTGAGGGAGTGTGGACCACATAGGCGAATGATGCTCCCACTTTTAATGCATGGACTTGCCTTGTCTGTCAAAGGAAAGAGCCTTTCTATCATTCAATACACTCACGAGAATGTTTTCAACAGAGTTTAGAATCTCTACAAGTATGGTCGAATGACCCAAGTGTTGTGGGTTTCTTCAAATGTCAATGGAGTTAAAGGTCGGGTCGATAAGGTGGCTAGGTTTCCACCAAAGATCCGTGAGTAAAGAACCCATCAGATGGTTAGAGAGATACAAAGAACGGCCAGGTTCGGACTTTCTTGCCTCTTTTTTTAAATGAGAGTTGTCATCAAGAAGGCTTTGATTGGTGTGTTAACTCTAATTAAAAGCCAAAATTCTTTTTTTCTAGGTGACGTTCAAACTATTGATGCTCTGACTCCTTCAGTTATACAATCAGATGCTGAGTACGTTTTAGATGATGATGCAATCACAGTTCAGGAGGGGCCCCAATCCGAAGCTTCAGTTTTTATCAACTAAAGCGAGAGAGAAAGGGTAATTCATATCATTTCTGAATTTGAAGAGGGGAGACAAGGCTACTAAGAGCGAGGATCCAATAGTAATAGCGAGTTCCAAGGGCAGGTTGGAGACTGCATCTTCAGCCTCTTAGTTTGGTTGGAATGTTCTCCCCCTAGAATAGTACCAAGTGAAAGCGCCCCTATCTCAGAGAAATCCTGGTAGGAAAAAGGAAAAGATCTGATAGCTAATGAGGGTTTAGCCTTTGTCTACTTTACTTCTGGAGGAGCGTCGAGTGGTAGTTCCCTTTCTTTTGGGGAGTCTCGAAGAAGAAAGGAAAAAGAAACTGTCATTAGTGAGGGATCACCTTCTATCTCTCTTCTTGAGGTTGATGATTAATGGATGCCAATGCAAAATCATGTTTCGAAAGCTTTAATCTTGAAGGACTCTCTTCTTAAACTTATCAATATGTGGAGGAATTGGTTCCAATGAAGCACTGGGTGGAGTTTTATGGATTAGAGATTATGGAAACAGTGCGGTGAAAGAGGCTTGAGGAGAGGTTGGATGATTTGAGTCTGTTAGATCTATGTCGAATGATAAATAGACAAAAAATTATAGGGGCATCATCGTCTCATTATCTTGCAAACATGTATTTTGATACAAGAACCAAATTATTTTTTGCACAGAAAAATATTAAAGTTACAAAAAGTCGCTTGAAGAAGGCTTTATAACTGGCTGACGAGGCTGCAGCTCGCCTCAAGAATGAGGCTAAGACTTCATAATGACTTTCAATTAAAAAGCGATGAACTATCCATGAAGGTTGCTTCCTTGCTTCTAGCTGAAGGGCTCATGGAGGAACAAGAAAATTAGTTTTGATTGAGGTCAAGGTTTGTCATCAATCAGTTCATTCAATTGGGGATGATTGACCCAAGGAATGAGGATCTAGGAAAGTTTGCTAGGCTACTATCGATTCTGACTCTTGGGACCAAGAAGTTTGTTGGAGGTCGGGTCGACTTAGTGGAGGAGAGTGCCTCCTTAACTTCTCACCATTGAGATCTTCCATGGCCAATGTCTTTAAGTCGCTATTTTAGTATTTTGATATAAAGGGACCTTCGCATGATTTTGGGTTTGTTTTTGTTTCTTAAGTGAGGGTAATTAAATTAAAATATGGATATACATATATATATATATATAAATATATATATATATATATTTATGTATAAACTTTTCTTGGCTCATTGATTTATGACTTATCTGCGTCCTCTTGCATTAATTATTTTTTTGTAGTTATTAATTTTTAGCATTTCACATCCTTACATGTGATGCCTTTTGTTACTCGTTGGATATTTCAGGTTACTTATTTTGGAGAGGAATTTTTTTATTGCTTGCTTCTGGGGGATTCTTAATAGTGTTTGCCCTTAGAGGAGCCTTTTTAATTCTCACCACATGGGGGAAAAGTTTATATTTCTCACCCCGTGGGTGAGTCTTAATGGTTTTCACCTCATAGGGGAGTCTTTATGTTGCTCGCGGCATAGGGGAGTCTTTGTGTTGCTCGATTTGCAGGGGTGTATTTGTGTTGTTTGCGTCGTAGGTGATTCTTTGTGTTCCTCTCCTTGTATGGGAGTCCTTGCATTGTTCACCGTGTATGGGAGTCTTTGCGTTGCTCACCCCATATGATAGTTTTTTGTGTTTCTCGCTACGTTGGGGAGTCTTTATGTTGCTCGCCATGTAGGGGAGTCTTTGTTGCTCGTAGCATAGGGGAGTCTTTGTGTTGTTGCCTGTGTAGGGGAGTATTTGTATTTCTCACCACATGGGGGAGTCTTTGTGTTGCTCGCAGTGTAAAATTCCTTGTGTTACTCACCCTGTAGGGGACTCTTTGTGTTGCTCACCCCGTAGGGAGTCTTCGTGTTGCTCGCCACATTGCGAAGTCTTTGTGTTGCCTACGTTGTATAGGAGTCTTATATTATTTGATCGATGCAAGTAAAATGATTAATTTTATTGTATTGTGTTTTCTTCATTCGCTAGTTATTGTGTGGATTGTTTCATCTTACTGTTCACCTTTAAAAATAAAAAATGTGCTCATAGGCATTTGGAAATTGGTTACTATCATTCAATCGATTAGAGCTAGTTTCCTGGTCACCTCGGTGTTTTAGTTACAAGAATCATTGCAAGTATTTTTTTTAAAATGATAATGCAAAACATCCTTTGCTTTATCGATTGATTTGGTTTAGAAAAATCCTTTCTAAGAAAACTATTGCTTCAGATCATCCTCACTCCAGGTTTGAGGTACATCATCCGTGGAATAAATTTTGAGTTGGTACGCCCCTGGGGCCACTCTTTCACCTAGAGCAACCCCCTTTCCCTTTGCTTTTTCAACCATATTTCTTATAAGACTTAGGATGGTTTTATTAGCCACTTTAGCTTGATCATTTGTGTGAGGGTGGTGTACATATGCAAGTTTTTGGTTTTTCCTTGATTTCTCACAAAAGCTTTTAATTCCTTCCACAAGGAATTGAATGTCATTATTTGTTATAACAATTAGAGATAACCCATGGCGTAAATGAGTTTGGTCTAGATAAAGTTTTGAACAGTGGTGGCAGTGGTCCAGACAAGCACTTTTGACTTCTATCTATTTTGAGAAGTAGTCAATGGAAACTAGGAAAAATCTTAGTCGCCCTACATAGTGTGGAAAAGGTATGAGGATGTCAAATCTCCAGACAGTAAAGGGTCACAAACTTGTAATGGGCTACAACTATCAGGTCAGCTGGTGTTGTAGAGGTCTGCATTTCTGGCATTGTTTGCATTTTCCTGTTAACACTTTAGTATCCCTGAGGAGGGTAGGCAAAAAATATCTTTGGCACAACACTTGATGGGCTAGAATTCTTTCTCTTAAGTGGCTTCCACACTTGTCCAAGTCTACCTCGTGGAGAACGTCTTTAGCTTTAACCTCCCTCAGGCACCTTAAGTATGGAGAGGTAGTGGACCTTCTACAGAGAATTCCTTCCATCATTATGTAATGGTCCTCTTTGATCTTGAAATGCTTCAAATCATTAACTTCATCTATCAGTACTCTATTCTCGAGGTGTTGAATGTAGGGGTCCATCCAATTTTTTTTTTTTATTCAGTTGAGACTTCCATGACCTCAAGCTCATTGATCACCAGCCAACAGAACCATTAAGTTGTCTTGCCCCCAAGCTAAGAGTATGTTGACAACAAGTTGGCTATCAAGTTTTCCTCTCGCTTGATGTTGTCGATTTGAAAGTTGGTGAATCACCCATGTTCAATCTTTGCCTTGGCGAGGTATTTTGTCAAGATTTCATCTCGAGCTTCAAATTCCCCATTTATTTGAGTAACTATAAGCTGTGAATCTATTTTTCCATGGTTATGGCATGCTTTGACATTGCAAGCAAGTTATAGATCAGTGATCAATGCTTTGTATTTTACTTTATTGTTAGTGATGTTAAAACATATGTGATTTATTGGTAATGGTTTTCTTTGTGGGCACTTTGTATGATGAGGCCTAACCCAAAGGCTATTTTATTAGAGGCTCCATCAGTATACAAGATCCATGGATAATCTTTGTCGTCTTTCTAATCATCTTGCTTGTCTGATTCGATAAAATTTGTCAGGAATTATGCAAGTGCCTAGGCTTTGATTATTGTTTGAGGTACATAGGAGATATCAAACTTGCTTAGTTTTATTGCCCATTTAAGTAGCCTACCTGAGTGTTCAGGTCAAGTGAGAACTGACTTGAGGGGATGATCGGTGACTACTCAAATCTAGTGTGTCTGGAAGTAAGGTTAAAGTCATCTAGCGGAGGTGATGAGGGTGAAATTTTGCTTCTCCATGATGCAATGCCAGGTCTCAATGTCCCTCAATATCTAGCAAGAGTAAAATATAGGGAATTATTTTCCATTTTCCTCTCAAATCAGTACTGAACTGACAGCCTCAGGTCTGATCCTGTGATATAAGAAGAGTTCCTATCCCAACTTTTAGCTTTGAAAGAGTGGAGGCAACTCAAGTGAACCCTTGAGCTTTCTGAACACTTCTTCAAATTCAATGCTCTATTCAAATTGTTTTGCTTTCCTAAGTGCCTTTGAAGAATTTTGTGCACTTATCATGCACCTTGGAGATGACATAGCTGAGGCATGTTTTTTTGTCTAGTTAAGCATTGTACTGCCTTCACGTTTAAACGGAAACATGTCCAATAAAGCTTGCACCTTTTTTAGGTTGGCTCTGATGCCCTCAGTTGTTAGGAGATAGCTCATGAAATTTTTGGTCGAAGTGTTGAATATGAACTTTAGAGGGTTTATTGTCATGTTAAATTTTTGAAGGGTTTCAAATGCTCTTTTAGGTCTTTTATGTGTTTTCTAGGTGTTTTACTTTTAGCAACATGTTATCCACAAACACTTCCAAATTTCTTCCTTTTTGTTCTCCAAAATGTAACTCCATTAAATGTTGGTAGGTAGCTCCGGCATTTCTAAGACCAAAGGGTATTACATTATAAAAATACACTCCCTCACAAGTAATAAAAGAAAATTTTTTGGCATTGATGAGATGCAGCTTAATCTGATGATATTAGGAACAAGTGTTTAGGAAGCTTATCACTGACTGTTTGATTGTCGAATCTACCAGGTCACAATCCTTATTGGTGGGTAGCTGCCATTCAAGCAGGCAACATTCAACTTGGTGAAATCAATGCACATTCGCCACTTCTGTTGAGTTTTCACACCATCACTAAATTACCCATGTTAGATACTAGACTTCTCAGAAAAATCCTTCTCTTAACACTTTCTTCACTTCTAGGTGAAATAGCTCAGACAACGTTACGATTTATGCCCTCAATCATTGCTTTAACGGCTGTACGGCTAGATCAATGTTCAATTGGGGTCAACGTCTAAAGGAATTCCAGGCATTTCAGCGGCAGAAAAGGTGAAGATGTTTTGGTTTTTCTTGAGGGTTTTAATGAAAGCTGCTCTCAACCTTGGATAAAAAACTTTACTCATTAGAAGTAACTTACTGCTTCTTAGTCGATAGCAGGGACTTGTATAGTAGCTTCACACAACCCAAGACTACCTTCTTGGTGATTTTGAAGGTTGAGTGGTTCTTGCTCGATGCTAGTCATAGCTCAAAGGTTGTATGTTCTTGACTGCACAAGAATTCCATAGATGGTGATTTTTTCTCCTCATCCTGATAATTTCACTACCACATGATAGGTAGAGGTGACCACGAGAAGTTGTTCAATAGTGTGTAGTCAAAGATGATATTATAGGGGAGCACAGAGTTAACCACCACGAAGTCTTTGGAACTCGCAAACTATCGATCTTTGTCTCCCCAGGAAACTGTTAGAATCTCCATGCCAAGGGCTTCTTTCCTCTCCCCTAAAAATCAAAAGAGGGGTCGGATGGTGTTGTCATCTGTTGTTCCTCTAGGTGGAGCTTATCAAACACAACAATAAATAGTATATTCACTGAACTACCCATGTTAATGAGTATGCTTCCCACCTTTAATCTTGATCATTGATAAGTTTCCTATCATATTATTGTGGGCATTATCCCTACAATGTGGACGGTATTGGCTTGATTTGGCTCGTTGCCTACTTTTCTGGATGGGGCTTTTTCTTGTATGTTGGTAACTACCTCAGGAACCATGAAACCTTTTAATTTTTTGATCTTGATCAATTCCTTAATGAGATTTTTAAGGTTTCAACATCATTTCGTATCATGGTCGTGATCATGATGGTAGGTGTAGAATTTTTTAGGGTTGTGGGTGGAGCCTTTGGATTCTATTGGTTGGACCTTCTTGAAGCATTCATTATCTTGAATAACTTCTACCAGCTCGGCTGAGGAGATCTTTAAGGGGGTCATCTTGAGATTTTTCATCTCGATTGCTGGTCTTTTATCTTGTTGGGTTGAGTGCTAAGGATGTTTATCTCATTGATCATGCTTTGGACTTCCCTTGCCTCGTAATCTGCCAACATCAACCTTGGTCCACTGGTCCCCTTTTGTTTTTGGATGTCAGCGACTACCTTTTGGGGTTCTTCTCGGTCTTGAAGAACTAACTCCTCGGTGATGATGTGATTGTTGTCCATCGAACCTGGCTCATGCAACCCTTGGTTATATTTTTATTGCTCGCATTTGACCCCCGATAGTAGGCAAAGTTGAACAATTACAGGTTTGAGGTTTTGTATTTCTAACATCACTTCTTGTAACCTTGCTATATAAAAGCGCAGGTTTCCCCCTTCTTCTACTTGACTTGGAGGAGTGGTTGACACTTTTTTTGGTGGATTTTGTGCACTAACAAAGTGAGCCATGAATACTCTTTTGAATTTACTAAATGAAAGGATTACCCCTATTGGGAGAGCTTTCAATCAACGGAGGGACGATTCTCTTAGCATGGCAAGAAATAAGCAGCCCTTGAATGCTTCAGTGATTTTGAGAATGCCTATTATTGACTTGAAAGCTGCTACATGGTCGACCGGGTCGGTGACACCTTCGTACAAGTCGAGGTTATGAATCATAAATTTTTAGTAGGTTTTTCTTTAAAGATTTATCGGGAGTAGGTTTTTCTTGCATGGTAGAGAGCCATTATCTGCGCATTGTGATGTTTCTCCATCAGGGCTAATCTAGTGTTATCCTAGTAATGGGAGTTGACATCTCCATCTCCCTCTGTCTAAGGTCATCGATTGTTTGGTGGTGGTCCATCTTGTAGATCGTTGCTTCTTCTCCCTGCACATTTGTGCTCAAGGTGTTTTGAATTTATGGGTCCTGGGCTCCTTTAGCTAAGGCTTCTTGGAAGGCACGTATCATTTGCTCGTTCATTTCAAGTATTGGTTTCTATTTTATCTCCATGAATTGTTTTCAGACCATCTCCCTCGTGGTATCCTTCACCATAGCTTGGTTTCGTGTTTCACGAAAGGTTGTTCTACTGCTGCATCTTACTCCTCTTCTTATTAAAGGCATGAGTTCATGTTCACGTCACCTTTTTAGAGTATTAAACCCAAACATTTCTAGTAATCACACCCAATGAATAGAGCACATATGATAAGTAAAAGAAGGGAATTAACAGTAGAACACAATGTCTAGAGTTCCTCTTTTTGGAAGGGCCTCTTATTTATAGGTATGGGAGGTATCCTATCTATGCAATTACCTTCATGTACTCTTCCTAAACATAAGAACTTAGGGGTACTAAATACATTTACATGATACATTATAGAAACAGGCTTTTCACTGATGTGGTGGACTTTTGCTTGGATACCTCCCCTTAAACCCTATCTTAAATGGATGAACCACGTGATGACAGTTTGTGGTCTTTTTGTTTGGCTTCACCATAGTTCATGCAATAGTTTCTTGGTCCACTTTTTCTCACTCGATGGCTATCTTTCACTCGACCGGTTCTATGGATGTCCGCTATTAGACCTTAAGGTCAGTCAACAAGTCCTATTGTCAGGCGACCCATTGGTATTTTGTGACGACCTTCAAGTTTGAGTCAACTATCTGAGTGATCTAATTTTGCTCCCTTAACTAGCTCTACCACATCCCAGCTATCATCCCACCTTATTTTACGTGTTTCCTATCATTGCATGGAGATACGTGCCACCTTGTTTTGGTCATACAATTTTTTAATAAGCTTTTGTAAAATTGAATATTTATCATTTCAAATAACAATTTTGACTTTTTTATGACTTCCACTCCATCCAATTGTTTTTTTCCTCAAAATAAAATTTAAAGTTTATCTTGATATAGCAATATAAAGGTTATAATCCTGTCAGCACTATTTTTGGTTGAGGAGTTACCTTTTGGAAGCTATCTGTCACGGGAATCAAAATCCCATCACCCGCTTCGGAAGGACATTTAATTTACACACACACACACACACACACACAGATATATATATATATATATATATATNCTAGTTCAGAGGCCGCAGAGGCATAACCACAAAAATAGGTTCATAGGTCATAAAGACATACCTAGAAAATAGGTTCAGAGGCCATAAAGGCATAACCTATGAATGAGTTCAGAGGCCATAGAGGCATAACTCAAGCTAGTGGTTCAGAGAATAATTGCAGAGGCCGCAGAGGCATAACCTAGGAGGGTGGTTCAGAGGCCGCAGGGGCATAACCACAAAAATAGGTTCAGAGGTCACAAAGACATAACCTAGAAAATAGGTTCATAGGCCATAAAGGCATAACCTAAGATGGTGGTTCATAGGCCGCAGGGGCATAACCACAAAAATAGGTTCAGAGGCCGCAAAGGCATGACCTAATGGATCCCAGCCAGGCCAGATAAACTGGACATGGTATGGCTGAGGGAAAGTTTGCCTGACCATATTCAAAATGGCATATCAATTTGTCTAACCACATTCGAAACAACAAAATCGATAGAAACCCCGTACCTGACCTTATTCGAAACGGTAGGGGAGAAGGCTCGATCATCTCGTGTGATCAAGTCTCTTGTTATGTTTCCCTTGAAAGAGACCCCGATTGCGAGTCTAACTGATCTCCTTGAGACGAAACACCCATCACATTAATCAAGTGGCTATAAAGCACAATATATCCTGATCAGAGGTGGTAATCGAACCAGTGACTAAATAGTATGGCCGACCAAAAAGGATGGTTCATAGGCCTTGAAGGCATAACCAAAGGGTGGGTTCAAAGGTCGTAGAGGCATGACCGATGGAATGTCTGAAGACGGAATACTCTCGTAAATGAACCGGCCCAAAAAGGCATGTGGTTCGAGAAGCATTGGAGTATAAGGCTATAAGAAGTCAAAGGTGTCAAAAGACATGATATCATCATAATAGAGCCGACCCTAAGGTCACATGGCTCGAAGAACATAGCTAGAAAGCCAAAAGTGTCAGAAGACAAAATGTTCTCATAACGGAGCTGACTCTAAGGTCATATGGCTTGAGAAATGTGGCTATTAAGCCAAAGAGTGTCCAAAGATAAGACACACTCATACTGAGCAAACTACAATGTAGTTGAGCTCAAGTGGCATCGAACATATAGCTATATAAAGCCGAAGACGCTCTCATAAAAGAACCGGCCGAAACGGGCATATGATTCGAGAGGTATCAAAGCCAAATGGCTACAAAACCTGACGTGCCTCAAAATGAGGTTTTATCATCAAGGGTCGACCAAGTGAAGGCAATAGTTCCATTGATCGGAACATCAAATGATCAGGGAGGTATGTACCCCGATCATAATAATCTATGAGGTATGTATCCTGACCAAGTATCAAATAAGGCAGTAAGTATGCATCCTGCTCGAATATATCAAATGGCGTAGGAGGTATGTATCCCGACCGAGCATGTAAAATAACGCAGGAGGTATGTATCCTGGTGAAATATCAAATGAGCAATCATGTAGCATAACATCATGAGGTATCACGCTTAAAGTATAGTCGAACATCCAAGTAATCTGACTGAACATGGATCGGTGGTAAAACCGATACAACATGTCATTCGACTTGGCGGACAAAACCAACCAAAGTAGTCAATAAGAATATATGGTTATATGACCAAGATGGTCTAACCATAAGAGTGCTTCCATAAGCACTAATGAGACGACTCTCGCCAGGGATTCTCCCATTTAGCAAGCTAATGCTTGCTGGGGAGGCATTGAGTGTCTCGATGAAGACATGGGTAAGCTAGCTAACTGACACATCATGTCGTTCGACGGGGTGGATAAAACCAACCAAACCGATTGAAATATCATCGAGGTGGACTCAAAAGTCCAAATGTAGGGTGCTTTAAGCAAGCACTAGCGACGTAAGTTTCGCTAAAAGGTCCTTCAAAACTAGCAAAATAGCTATAGTGGGGGAGAGCTCAATGAATATTTCCAATAAGAACTTACTAAGGCAATTCTCGTGGGGGAAAATATCGGGGCAAACGTCAGGCATCAAAAGTGGCTTCGATGAAGGACATGGATCGAACATATAACAGACAAATTTCAGAACCGATACGACATGTCGCTCTGACAAGGCAATGAAAATTGACTGTTTCAGGATTATCAAAGGAGGTGGATGAATAGACCATACCAACTCTATATATGATACTGCTACCAGAGATTTGGTAGAATGAATTCCGCTAGGGAATTGCTGCAGCATCTAAGAATAGTTGGCACGAGGGTATGTTGCCCTAAGGCTAACTCAAAAACATCCCTCAAAGGGGAAAACACCACACTCATTTGAAGTGAGTGGGAAACTCTAATTCNTTTTATCCAATAAATTTCTCTTAGTTCATTGAGCACAGAGATTTTTTTTTTTTGTGAATTTTCTGAACCAAGATATGATTTTTCTAAGTTTTATTTAATTTTTTGTAATTAAATAAACTCAAAAAAAATTGATTTTTCTATTTAATCACGGGGGCACCACTTCATCCTAGGCAGCTTTGAAACTCCACGTGTTGCACCACCATTCGCTACACCTTCCACGTCACCCGTGTTGTTATCCCGAATTCCATGATTCGGTCCTTCATTCGGCGCGATCTGATCTGTTTGTTGAAAACACGTAAAATTAAAGACATTCATTCATCTTCCCCAAAGAGCCCTAACCCTAGCACCATATGTGTTCTAAGCCTAATATCTCACTAGATTCTTGAAAAAATTGAGTGAGGTTTGTTCCTACACCTTCATCTGTGTGTGGGTTGAATCTATACGGCTAGATATGCATGGAATGTTCATTCGCTTCACGAAGGTCCAAAACCAAGAAGAAAATAAGAGTTTCAAAGTTATACATTTGCCTAAGAGGTGAGGCCTTGATTGGGTCCAAAACCATTCATGTATTCTTAGCTATCCTTAGCATGCTCTTCATTTGAATCCATAAAGTCACAACTTACATAGAATTGTAGCTTGAAAGACATAAAATTACAACTTTTATAGGTAATTAACATGAAATACATAAAACCACAATTTGTATAGGGATTTAGCATCAAAGACAAAAAAACTGTCACTTGTATAGGTATTTAGTATAGAAGACATAAAGCCACAACTTGCATAGGTATTTAGTATGGAAGACATAAAGCCACAACTTGCATGAGTATTTGGTATAGAAGACATAAAGCCACAACTTACATAGGATATACACAAACACATGGAGATTTGCATAGAATAGTTACCTTGGATGGGTAATCATAACACTATTACATGAGATTTGCAAATCTGTCCTTCTATACTTAGCCTATGGAAATAAATATTTCTATACATATAAGCACCATTCATGTATTATTAGCTATCCTTAGCATGCTCTTCATTTGAATCCATAAATTCACAACTTGCATATAATTGTAGCTTGGAAGACATAAAATTACAATTTGTATATGTAGTAATCATGAAATACATAAATCCACTTTTTGTATAGGGATTTAGCATCAAAGACATAAAGCCACAACTTGTACAGGTATTAAGTATGGAAGACATAAAACCACAACTTTCATAGGTATTTAGTATGGATAACATATAGCCACAACTTGCATAGGATGTACACAAACACATGGAGACTTGCATAGAATAGTCACCTTTGATGGGTTATCAAACACTATTACATGAGCTTTACAAATTTGTCCTTCTATACCTAGTCTATGGAAATAACTATTTATATACATATAAGCACCATTCATGTATTCTCAGTTATCCTTAGCATGCTCTTCATTTGAATCCATAAAGTCACAACTTACATAGAAATGTAGCTTGGAAGACATAAAATTACAAATTTTATAGGTAATTAGCATGAAATACATAAAACCACAGTTTGTATAGGGATTTAAGATCAAAGATATAAAGCCACAACTTGCATAGGTATTTAGTATGGAAGACATAAAGCCACAATTGGCATGAGTTTTTGGTATGGAAGATCTAAAGCCACAACTTGCATAGGATATACACAAACACATGGAGACTTGCATAGGTATACACTAGCATATACAAACTTACATAGGTATACACTAACAAATAAACACTTGTTTTAGCACAGAATGTAAAACTAAGTCTGTAAGCACATGAATTCTAATAACATAAAATAAATATACACATCACATGGTTTTCAAGAGACTTTAACGTAAGTTTAGTTTCCACACATAAAGTAAACTTAAGCCTCACATTAATTTAAAGTCACCTTAGCATGAGTTTGATGTTCATATAAACTATACTTAAGCATGTGAATTTTCTTATTTGCATAGAACCTACACCACATAGCACATAGGTTTCTCTCTTTTCTCTTTTTTTTTTTGGTTTTTGGATAGGATGAGAAATGAGAATACTAAATTGAGTAGTTGGGATTAGACCTAAAAGAAAAAAAAAATATTAAGGTGATTAAGTTAAGGTTTCAAGTAGCGTAAGAAAACAGGTGTGAAGGTGCTTTGTGTGTGAGAATTTTTTGATATGCTACTGGAATGAGAGAGTTAATGTGAATGTTGGGTTTCGGGTTGTGTAAGGAAATGAAAGGGATAGTGTATTTAGGGTTTCATGTAGTGCAATAAAATGATAGGGTTATGGCGTGGTATTGAGTTTTGGGTATGGAGTGGAGTGGAGAGTATGTGGAAGTGAGTGTTGTTCTCGGGTAGAAGAGAAAAAGGAGAATGTGTAGGCTATGGTTAATTTGGTTTTTGGCTGCTGCATTTTTTTTCTTTATTTTTTATATTATTTTCACTTATTTATCATAGATTTATACTTGAGAATGGTTTTTATTGATATTGTGCAAGTTATAGGGATCAAAAACATAAAATAGCGCCAAAACACATGAAAAGGTGATGTCTGGTGTAGTCACGTAGAAACTGGGCATGGTCACGGGAGAAACTAGTGTGACCATGCCACTTTCGGGTGTGAACATACTGGTTTGTAGCGTTTCCATGCCGCCTAACATCTAGAACTCAAATTGAATTTGCTCGATTTCTTGTCAATTTTGGACTTATTGATATATTTGGAGAGCTTGGATGCCTATTTTGGATCCATAATGTAAACCTAACTATAAAATTATGTTTTTTTCATGAAAAGGGAATCTTGGCCTCTTCTTGGCATTTGGAAGAGAGAAGTTAGCTTGGACATCAAAGTTGAGTTTTTTCCACCTTTTTCCCTTTTTATTTTCTTATATTATTTGAGAGGTAATTGTACGAGAGAGGAGTTGGTTGTTGTGGAAAGGAAACAAATCATTTTCTTCGTGTTTACCTTTTAATTTTACTTGCAGTAATGGTTTTATTAGTATGCTTTACTGGTGTTCTTTCTATCATCTGTAGCTAAACTTTCTTTAACATCTCTATGATTTATGGTATCTGACTTTATGGTTTTCTCTAATGATTTATTTCCATGTATCATTTTTCGGATACATCAGTGCTTTTTCGTTATTGTGTTAACCATAAATTTTGATTTACTCTTGATCTGATCACCTAGAATGTTAATATATCTCATGAATTGCGACTCTTACTCGTTGCAAAAAGGAACAAAATGGTAAACCACAAAATCTAGAAAATAATAAACATATTTCATTCAGGTTTTGCTACCTAAAAAGGCGATCCAAACAAATTTGTGGGAAGTCATGGGGATTGAAGAAACCTCAAGTTCAGGTATTATAGCCTTCTTTTGACATAGACATATGCACAAGGAGGACTTTCTATCCCTGTTGACAATAATCACGTAGGGGAAACTCTAAGAAAATGCCACATTACCACATTAATGAATTACTGTCGGCACTATTTTTGGTGTGGGGTTTGCCCGTAAGAAGCTGTCGGTCATCGAAATTGAAATCTCNCTATAAGACAAAAACACGCTCATGTATAAATGTAAATAAGATAAATATATATGGTAAAGGGATATGTCTAAGTTCTCATTAAAGCTGGCTTGAGCCAATTTTTTTTCACATGTTGATATAGTGATGCCAAATAAATGGTTTCGATGACTTGTATGAAATAACTTCATAAAGTAATCACAATATATTTGATATAAAAATAATCAATTAAATCATTGACTACTTGAATGATAATAACAAAACTTTATTTGAAATTCTCCAAAACACAATTCAAAAGCTTGCATTATTCTTTTGTCCCATAAACAAAAATTACATGTCATATGGTGTTCACAAGATAAATTATTTAGTGTAATATTTGTTCAAATGACTGTTGCTATAAAGTTGACCTGCACTTTACATTTTAGATAGCACGCTAATCATGGATTGATGTGGTTTGCATACAGCTTCAAGGCGAATTGCTCTTGGCATGACAAGACCCGATCCTTGTGTCATGTCCACCTTTTCTGGTCCAATTCTCTGCCACTCAAAGCATTGAATCAAAGTTCCTAACACTAAAGCAATCTCTTTCAATGCAAGCCCCTCTCCTGGGCACTTTCTTCTCCCCATGCCAAATGACATTAACTTCCCCCTTCTGTTTTTACGTTTTGAAACCTTTCGGGAAAAAAATTATTAGGTTCCATCCAAAGACTTGGGTCTCTATGAATTTCATAAACATTTACTAAAAGTATTGTGCGTAGGTCCACATCATATCTTCCGAATTTAAAATCATCTCTTGCTATGTGAGGTATAAGGAGAGGTCCAGTAGGGTATAATCGTAGTGTTTCGTTGATAATGCAGTGAAGGTATGAAAGTTTGGTGAGATCGGATTCATTAACGAGACGGTCATGTCCAACTTGCTCGTCTATCTCTTTTCTCGCTTTCTTTAATTTTTCAGGATGGTTTAATAAAAGAGACATTGACCATTCAATTGTACTTGAAGAAGTTTCTGTGCCTGCAGTTACTATACTCTAAAAAAAAGAAAATAAACAAGATTGTGTCAATATTCATGTAAATAATGAATTAAAATTCTTATAATTAAATGCAAAATACCTTTATTTTTGTATGAAAGCTTTAATATATTTGTCAAAAAAAAGGTTATTGAAATTTCTATCATTAAATGAAATGGTATATTCAAAAGTTAAAGTGAACTTTAACATTTTTTTTCGCCCTTCTCATTGTCCTTCTAAGCTTTATGAAATTTAGTGTAACAAACAACTTGTCTGAGTCGGTGCAGTAAAATGAAGCCCATGAGCACAAATAATTATTTCCAAACTTAACACAAAATATATAAAGAAAAAAAAATTCACATGAGAAACTCACCAAAACTAGTGCTTTAATGAAACCATCTGTATATTGATTTGGATGATTTTCGTGAAAGAGAGCAAAGCATCAATCATGGTTCTATCAATCTTCTCCTTCAACTTTCCATTTTTATTATCCTTCTCCTCTCTTCTTTTGTTCCTGTGCTTTTCCATAAGTGACCGAATGATCTCATCCCTGTACTTGTGATACCTCGTCATTTTTCTCTTCACTCCATGACGTGCAATCCACCCAATCATAGCCGGTAAAAATCTCCCACATTGGTCATGCTAGAAAGCGAGTTGATTTTCTCATTCACATCCTTGAACTTATATACATCTTCGTCATTCTCACCATCATCCCCATAATACCTTATCTCTGAAAATTGACATAATTGATAATCTAAAATTTAAATAAAAAATTTCAAATTAAAACTCGAAACCTGATATAGTCCTCGTTATGATGTTCACTGCCAGCCGAAACAAGCATGGCCTAAGCTCCACCCTCCCAGAGTTACGAAAAAGGTGTCGGGCAAGGGCCCTAACCTCCCAGCACGAACATCGGCAAAAAATTCAAGGCGATGGCTCGAAAGCACTTCAAGGGTGGCAATTCGACGCATCTCTCGCCACTGCGGTTCATAGGAGGTGAAAGGGATATTAGCAGAAACAAAAGAAAATTGAGGGCGGTCTGCAAAAACAACGTCGTTGGTCTTGAAGCACTCTTCAGCGAGGGAGGCGGAGGAGACAACGAGGACGGGACGGAATCCGAATCGAAGGTGGAGAAGAGGGCCGTGCTCGGCAGAGAGACGGGCCAGAGATTGGTGTAGGGGCTCCTTGAGGAGGTGGAGGTGGCCGAGAATGGGAAGGGAAATGGGAGGACTTGGAGGGAAATTTTTCTTTCTGTTCTTCTTGCTTATGAAGAGTTTGGTTTGTAGTAGGGAGAGCAAGAGAACTAAGAAGGTGAACATGATAATGGCATCCATGGCAGAAACGAAAAGGAAGAGTGAACTGATGGTTGAATTCTGATTTGGAGGGAACAAAACAATATATAGACTTGAAGTCAAGTAAATAATTCAGTTATTTTATTAGAAAAAAATCATTAAAAAATTTAAAATTATTTAAATAAAATAAAATAAAATTTTATAATTTGTATAAATATATGTCAAATTTGAAGTTTGGCAATTGCTCTCTCTGATTGGGCGCTAATAAAAATAATAAAAAAAATTATTTAAACTAAGCGCCCTTATTAGGTGCGTACTAATTAAAACAATTATTTTAAATTAAATTATTAATTAAAGGTGTGTTTCAAAATTATTCAATTTTTTTAATTTCAAAAATGAATTTGTGAATATAAGAAAATTAAGTTAAAAATGAGCTTGTGAATATAAGAAAATTAAGTAAAAAGCAAGATTGAAATAATATTTGTATTATATCTTTGATTATTAAAAATTGTGTTATATCTTTGACTATATGAGAAAGTTTGGTCTATTAATATCTATATTATATCTTTGTGTGGCTATTAAAATAGCTCATTTAGATAAAATAATAAAAAGGGACTTACTAACTTCTTATAATGTTGTGGTTAAGAAAATAGTGCAAATATTATGTAATTTTTTTAAAGAAAACTTATAAATATCTAATATAGGACACCTTTGAGCGTTGAGAATGGAGATGCATTTGTATGTATGATTTCGTTGTGCCATCTTGCCCCACACCTAAAGGTGCGTTTTGGGGTAATCATAACTGTTTCAATAAGCAGTTGTGAAGCTCAGCTTTTAGAATAAGCTAGCGTTAGAAAGCAAGTGTTGCAATATGTATATTTGGATGATCTGTTGTGCTGCAGCTATTCTTGAGAAAAAAAATTATAATACTGGACATGTGTTAGCTATGTGTTCAAAATTTTAAAATTAATAATTCAAACAAAACAATTAAAAATAAATTTCAGCAGTTAAAAAAAAGTCAGAAGTCTATTATTATATTACATCAAGAATAATACATGACATAAAACTGAATAAGTACTACATATGTATGCATAAAACAACACATATAATTTCATCAAAAATAAATACGAATGTACTAAAATTTTATAAAAAATAAATACGAATGTACAACAAACACAAATCACTATAAGAATCTAACCCTAAACCCATCACAAATATTTAGCCTTGTTGGCTTTCATAGAAAAATTTGTTTTTAATGATTTTTATAATACATTAGATACCAAGTGATTCTGATAATATAGTTGTGTCAAAATTATATAATTGACTATGCTATGCAACGGTGCCAAAAACTTGATGCAATATTTTATGATTAAGAAATTTAAGCAATTAATGTTAGGATTTTATGCAAGTATATGTATCGTTATCAAGTAATAAAGGACTTTCTATTTAAGCCCCAAATATCGATCCCACGGGGAAGGTTTAAATTTGAAATTATAAATTTACTAGAAAATTCACAGAACGTCAATACAAAATTACTGTCACTAATTTTGAATGTTGAGATATTATCAGAACTAAATTATTTAACTAATAATAAAAATGAAATACAGAGTTTAAACAAAAACCACTAATCTATTAAACTATTAAACTATGTTTATGTGAAGAAGATTTCTTATGTGAAAAAACACCTTTCCCACTACAATGAGGTTTTGGTAAAATGAGATAAGATAAATGGTTGAATTATGTATTGTGCCAAATAGGAGCAGTTTTAATTCTCTACCCTGATACAGTGTTGTAGAAAATCATTGGCTAATCCCAGGTTTAGTCCCTAAATCTGTGGCTAGGCTAGAAGAATACTGGCTCCCACTCCAGAGCTCCCACTTCCTTTCACCTGAAGGCTAACTCTCGCTTTAGTTTTTAAACACTAAGACAGAATTGAGGATTTTAGTCTGTCACCCTAAATGTTCTCCAATTCTACACCCATAAAAGTATATTTCCCTATTTATTTGCACTTAATTCTATGAATGAAGTTATCTTTCATGGAATCAAATGTGATTCTCACTCTGTTGTAGCACTCATACTCCATTTCCCAGATCATATGTTTCTAAACATATTTTAACAATTTAATTGACCAGATCAAAAAGGAAATTAAGTTCAGAGTTGAAAAACCATCACAATTTATTTTATATTTTTATATATGCACATCAATATTATCTCTTCATTTCACCATATCTCAGAGTAGGAAAAAAGATAAAGTAAATTACTCAGACTTTATGAGAAATATATAACAAAACACAAATTTCATATATAAAAGAAAGTTCATACAACACTAATAAACAAACAATGCTTATCTGAAACTCTTTCTCAATGCAAATCCCTTGTAGCTTTTTCTAGGAAATGTAAGAAGAAGATATATATCCCTTTTCTCCTTCTCCAACACTCTTAGAGAAGAGTTCACACTTAATATCAGCACAAAACTCTAAATTATAAGAACAATGGATGATAAATGGTTGTGGAATGAAAAATGGAAGAATGTGATGTGTAGAAGGTTGAATGGAGGAGATGAAATGGCAGGAAGAGTCTCTTTTTGGATCAATTTCGGTCCCAAATAAAGCCTAGAGTCAGTTCTTTAATAGGTGCCTCCAAAAACTCTACAAAATGCGTCCAGATTCGTTGAATATTCTAGAAATCAAAACTGAATTGACATTGGCGTCGTCAACGCCAATGTCCCGCAATTTAGTTCGTCCTCTCTGTCAAACGGCGTCGGCGCTGAACAAGTTTCAACTTCTTCATTTTTGCTCCAAATTTCATCATTTTTTCTTTAAGTCCTAAAATTCAACAAACTGCAAGAAAACATACAAATACCTTCCATTAAAATGTAATATCACAAAAAATGAGTATAAAATATGCATCTAAAAATGCATATTTTTTGATGTATCAAAATCCCCCAAACTTACATGTTACTTATCCTCAAGTAACTCCTCTACTATATAAAAATATGACTTATGGTAAAGAATTTAACTTCTAGACTTCGATATCTTAATCCATTAAATACAATAGCATTACTTAAGAAATATTCAAAACAACTCTAGTTAATATTAAAGGTATAAGAATATTTAGCAATCAAGACCAAGATTTCTGTTTCTCTATTCTTTTTAAGAAAAATTGCAAATCTCCATATTAAAGTCACTTAAAGTATTCATATGAAAAAGAACTTCATAAAAAGTTACTAGTAAATAAACTAATACTCAAATAAATGTTTAGAAAATGTAGCAAGCTTTCTTTTTTTAAAATTGATTCAAGTGAAGCCAATTTTTAATTAGGCATCTCCTCAAGCTTCTCCCCACATCTTTTCTTTTCTTTTTCGTTTTCTTTTCTTTTCTTCTCTTTTTCTTTTCTTTGTGGAAGGGTTACTATATCTGGATAGTCTTTAATGATTTTGAACTTTACTATCCTCCTCTTAAAGTCAAAAACTTGTCACATTTCTTTACTTAACAAAATTATATTAGCTTAAAAATTTCATACAGTTTAATTCTTTTCTCCTTATATGAACCTTTAAGATTTTTAATATTTCAAAATACAATTTTCTTTACTTAAAATAGAAAAACATAGTTTTTTTCTTTTATATCAAATATCTTAATCTTTAAAATTAACCTTTATTATTGAAAATTTTTACTTAAGTTTACTATATATTTAGAAACATAAATATAGTTATCTAAAGTTAACCCCTAATACCAAAGGTTATGTTAATTTAAAATTTTGAAAATATAGTTAAGTGAGGACAAATAAAATTAAGTTTCTTTCTTTTAAAAAGGAATTTTTTTCCCACCCCACCCCCCCTCCCTCGCCAAAACTTAAATTTTTAAAGATTTAGCATGAATAACTGAAAAATAAAGGGTGAAAGAAAACATTAAATACATAAAGAAAAGGCATACCTGTTGAAGGTTCTAATTTTGAAACTTTAAATTTTGAAATACTGCGGATGTTAATATAAAAGCTACAATACTTAAAATATTTAATTACACATAATACATATAAAATTTGCGGAGAAAGAGTTAATTACACCACATTTAACAAAATATTGAAACTAACAACATAACTAAACTAAATTTCAGAAATGAAAACAATTTAACAAACTACAGTTCACAACTAAACATAACTATAAAACAAAGTTTCACAATCTAACAGACAGTCTCAACAATATAAAGAAAAACATAACAAGCCAATAACAAAGTACAATTAAATATTACAAAAAGAAATCAGATCACCAATTATCATCATCTTCTTCATATACATCCAAATTCTACCGCTGATATGGAGTAAAGATAGGGTGAGTAGGAAACTGAATTGAATGATCATCCTTTAAGTATCTCACCAACGCATCATCATAAGCAGCATCATATTCGAACTTTTGCCGTATCAAATCATCAATGTGAGCATTTCTGAAATCCATGTTCTGCAACCTATGATCCATTCCTAAGATATCTCTCTGTTGGATTATCATCAGGTCTAAAAGTTCTCTGTTTGTAGGGTCACTAGAAGTAGGGGTCCTCGAAGTAGAATGAATATATCTGGTTTTACTTCCAAATCTCCAATCAACATGAGATTCATATGTTTTTATATTGGCAGGCCCAATAGGTCTTAGAGGCTCAATCCTCTATTTCGCAGGTCTAAAATCAACTTCTGCTTGTTTACAGAGTGTAAAAATAAGTGCAGGGTGTTCTAAACCACCAGTGGTCTCTTCTAAAGCAATAACTCTAGTGTTCATCTAGATGATAAAGCCTACATTTATCCTCATCACCTGTTGAATACAGAAGTCAAGATGCATCTATCCTTGGTCACCTCACTATGATGATTTGTAGGAATCATTCTTCCAGAAATAAAGTAGTGTCAGACCTTAGATATTACATTAAGCATAGAAAGAGGAAAATTTACTTTAACACCATTTTTGACTTTCCAAGTCCCTCTTCCATCAATAAGAAAAGAAATAATCTCATCTAAGGCCTCATTAGTGGTAGAAAATGATTTATACTGGCAACTATAGACATCTTCCAATTGATAAAGCTCATTAATTTTACTTGGAGAAAACTCCATTTTTCCATGAACAAAAACAAAATTGTTAGAAGCTTCAGTAAAATTGGCATAGAATTCCATCACTACACCAATAATCGCATCGACGGTAAAATAACAGAAATTTTCCCACCATCGAGCATTAATCAGTCGCTCGACTTCTCTTCATGAAATTTTAAAACCATGATCCAGAATTACTTTTTTATGCTCAAGTAGAATATTGGAACGAGCACTAGCCCAGAAGCTAACAAATTTTTGCTCATCATAATCTACTTTTCTTTTTTCCTTAGCTCATTTTAGGTGCCATGGAAAATCTAGAAAGATTAAAAAAATTTGAATAAATTTCAAAAATTTCAAAAATCACAAAGTAAAATGCTTTAAACTTAAATCCACTAAGTAAGAGTTATTCACCAATGAATTTTCTCAAAATATCTCAAAAAATTCCAAAATTTTTTGATCTTGGCAATGTGAAATAAATCCTTGGTGAAAAAAAAAAATTAGTTCAAAGTGTGGCTCTTACCTAGAGAAGATGAAATCCAAAGTTCCTTTGCCTTAAAATCGCCTCAAATCCAAGAAAATGCAAGCCCTAGGTGCAAAAATTGGAGGTTGAAGTTGACTCAAAGGGTAAAAATGGAGATTTATGGTGAAAATTGTGAAATTAAGGAGTTAAAGGCTGTTCTCAGGTTGATGGCACCGCCGACGCCCATGCCAGCACCGTCGGCGCTGAAGGCTTAAAATTCATTTTTTAGTTTTTTTTTTATTTTCAATTTTTTTCCAAAGTCTTTGTATTTTTAAACACAAAATTTTATCAAAAAATAATTCACAAACAAATATTTTCACAAACAACAACAAACTAACTTTTATATATGAAAATACAATTTTACAAACACATTTTTCTAATCACAATTTCACACATCTTAAGTAATCTAAATCATAAATCAGCATCGAAATCAAGCGACAACACTAAACGCTGACACAACACTATACACATAATCAATGTTTAGAATTCTAAAGCAAAGTAAACTAAATTAAATTCACACAATTACATTAAGTACATAAGTTTTTTAAACTAGTATAGAGAGTCCAAATTCTTCAACTATTCTGCCTCATCTTCAGTGCTTTCTCATCCTCTGATATCTCCCATAGACTGGTAATGAACATATAAATTGTAGAAGGGTCGGTATGTGAACTGATTAGTCGAACTTTCTTTGATCCATCCTTTTTCCTTAAGCATTTTCACTAATCCTGCTTCGAATGTTCCAGTATGATCAAAATTTTCTTTCATCCTCCAATCTAGGTGATAAAAAAGGTAGTTAAGATCTTCTATTGCATTCGCTATACTCTGAAGTTCTCTTTCCATTTTCTTCAATTTCTTTTCCACAGCAAGTGAACTTCCAACTGTTGGTGGCATCAATGGGGTTAAAGCATGAGATGAGTGATCTAAGATAGTATCTAATGATTCATTCCTATTCCCAACATAATTATCATCAATAAGAATCATGGGCTCTCAAGGTAATAAAACTTTTTCCCAACTTTCATATGGAACTTGAGATTGATTGCAAAGTAGGAAAATTGTGGAAGGATGTCCAAGTCCATAAATTGACTCTTTCATAATAATACCCATAACATATTTAAATATGATAGATCTTATATCAATGGGTTTTTCCATTGAATACAGTAATTCAAAATAGTGTTTTCTTTGGTGACTTTACTAATCTTCATGGTATGGAGTAATTTTGCAGAAATGAAGATAGGCCACTGCTTTGATATTGGATTAAGCAATGAAGCTGAGAAACTAACATATCATTCATCTCGCATTTCCTAAATATCACTTTCATCTGTCAGAAAATTATAGATATCTTGCATCAAATCTCTTGTAGGGATGAAATTTGTATAATAATAGATTGGAACGTTTTCTATCATATACAATTTATTGATTCATGCAGGATTAAATGGTACAGCCTTACCTCGTACTAAAACAACCATGTAAATTGGCATAGAATTCCTTCACTACAGGTACAACAACGACAACGTTAGTGTAGCATAGAACTTCACATCGCCTTTGTATAATGATTTTATCAATCTAAGAACTTGGATTAATCAATCCGTGATTGACAAAGCTTCTCTCCTTGATAAGCATCTTCTTTACAATAACTTTGTCGTATAATCTTTGAGCGTCAAAACTGATAACCTTTCTTCTATTGAAAACTCTATACCTGGAAGTATTTCTGGAATTGAAGGTCATGAAATTCGAAAATAGGAAGTTTTCAGTCATCAAAAGCAGTTTTTAGGACTTTAAAAACTCCTCTCGGTGGTTATTACAGAGTGAAATCCTGCCAAAGTCTGCCAAAAACCGTAAAAAACCATAAAACTGCTCTCAGCGCCGTCAGCGCCTAGGTCCGTCTGCGGGTGCCGTCGTCTTTTTTGTTTTTTTGATCAATTCGATTCCAAATTTTCCTCTAATACTAATATTTATCTTAATTTATAATATATAAAATTGTGTAGGATTATTATCTGTTATTATATAAACACTTATCAAAC